>CM046949.1:53025029-53390135 GCA_025698515.1 Gossypium sturtianum | reverse complement strand
CGGATCGAAAATATGATTCTATCTCCTGACGGCGATTAAGTATCTTTGAAGATTGCGAATCGTGTCTCCTAGCGATAGTGGAAGCGGTCGGTTAAAGATTGCGAATCTTATCTCACTAAGCGATGAGTGAAACGGATCGAAAGCCATAATTCTTATATCCTCGAAGTTCCAGCGGAGTAGGTTGAGGCTACGAATCCCTTCTCCCTGAGTTTACATTGAGGATCAACCCTTATTTCTTTGAAGTTTCAGTAGAGAAGATTGAGGCTACGAATCTCTTCTCCCTGAATTCTTATTTCCTCGAAGTTCCAGCAGAGTAGGTTGAAATTACAAATCCTGCCTCCCTGAGTTTACATTGAGGATCAATTCTTATTTCCTAGAAGTTTCAGTAGAGAAGATTGAAATTACGAATCTCTTCTCCCTGAATTCTTATTTCCTCGAAGTTCCAGCGGAGTAAGTTGAAATTACAAATCTTGCCTCCCTGAGTTTACATTGAGGATCAATCCTTATTTCCTAGAAGTTTGATAGAGAAGATTGAAACTACGAATCTCTTCTCCTGAATTATTATTTCCTCGAAGTTCCAACGGAGTAGGTTAAAATTACAAATCCTACCTCTGAGAGTTTACTTTGAGGATCAATCCTTATTTCCTAGAAGTTTGATGAGAAGATTGAAACTACGAATATCTTCTCCCTGAATTATTATTTCCTCGAAGTTCTAGCGGAGTAGATTGAAATTACAAATCCCGCCTCCTGAGTTTACATTGAGGATCAACCCTTATTTCTTTGAAGTTTCAGCGAGAAAGATTAAGGCTACGAATCTCTTCTCCCGAATTCTTATTTCCTCGAAGTTCAGTGAGTAGGTTGAAATTACAAATCCATACTCCACTGAGTTTACATTGAGGATCAATCCTTATTTCCTAGAAGTTTGATGCAGAGAAGATTGAGGCTACGAATCTCTTCTCCCTGAATTCTTATTTCCTCGAAGTTCTAGCGGAGTAGATTGAAATTACAAATCCCGCCTCCCTAAGTTTACATTGAGGATCAACCCTTATTTCTTTGAAGTTTCAGCAGAGAAGATTGAAGCTACGAATCTCTTCTCCCTGAAGTCTTATTTCTTCGAAGTTCCAGCGGAGTAGGTTGAAATTAAAAATCCCGCCTCCCTGAGTTTACATTGAGGACCAATCCTTATTTCCTTGAATTTTCAGTAGAGTAGGTCGCAGCTACAAATCCCTTCTTTCTGAGATTACATCGAAGCCACAAGTGCCAACGGAGTAGATCAAAGTTACAAATCTCTTCTCCCGGAAATTACATCGGAATTGGATCGAAGCGCTAGTTCTTATGCCCTTGAAGATGCAGTGGGATGGAATGAAGCTACTCGAAGAAAAAAAGCACCGAAAGAAGTCAAAGATTTGAAGACCGGGCAAAAATGGTCCTTTTTGAAGTCTTTGCTCCATTCTCGTTACACGACAACGAGCAAAGAGGGGCAGCTGTAAGAACCCACTTATGCCCGGGGCCCATTAACCAGTCCATTAACCCATTAAAATAATAAAAACAAAATAAAAAATAAACATAAAAACCCAAAGTCCAAATCACAGTCCTCACAAGCCCAAATGCTAATTACAGCAGACCCAATTAGCGGCCCAAAATTACAAATGACCCAATCTGAAGAGCCCGAATGGCCCAAATAATTTCGACAACCAGAAACCTTAGAGTTTCCCTTTGGCGCCAAAGCCTCAGGCCGCGCCAAGCTTCCAACGCCCCACCTCCGTACACTCCACGCGCGCGTCGCCACGTTAGCAGTCCTTCCCACGCACGCCGTACCTCCGTACCTGCAGCAAAAGATCGACGAACAGCACAGTAAAAAAAAAATAGTTGTATTTTTATTTTATTAATATTTTTATTTCGGCATTTAAAAGGACCAAAACGAACGAATGTTTTTTGGAGATTTATTGATTTAAATATAGAAGTCGAAACAAAAAAAAGTTTCGAGTGATTCTTTCTCTTTGTGCTTTTAATATCGGTTTTTAATTTTCCATTTCGTGACGCATAAAAAAACGAAAAGGAGAAGTGTCTGAGAGATACGAGTCGGTCGGCGTTTTCTCAAACGCATATTGCTGGAGCCCAAATGCCTTGGAACCCATGATGGTTCTAGGCGAGTTTTTAGAAGGGCAATGAAAGCCTCCTTTCTATTTACGTATTTTTCCTTTATTTCTAGAAAACGTAGGATTCAAAAGTTTCTTTTTAAAATAAGAGGGCTTAAAAAAGAGAGTAGGGGTCGAAAAGGCCCGATTTTGCATCTCGGCCACACGCCCACAGCGAGCCATGGCGGAGGATGCGGCCGGGACCTTCCAGACGGAAAAAGGAAAGAGACAGTCTCTCTCTTGATTTTATTTTTTTATTTTTAGAAAAAGTTTCAAATGAAAAAGATCTGATTTTTTTAGTTTTATAACGGAACCAAAAGCGGTGCCGTTTCGGCTAAGCTCTCTATACTTGAAAACGGCGCGTTTTCCTATTCAACCAGCGTGTTGACCCGACCAGGAAGAGATCGTAGCGTTTATGGAATTGGGATATTTACTGACTTTGGTCCTTCCGCTTTTTTACTAATTTATAATCAACTTTTTTTATTTTTAATTTAGCCCTATATTTTATTTCTATTTCAATTGGGTCCCTTGTAAAAAAGCCAGCGTTTTGGAGGGAGGGATATTTTCCCTTTAGTCCCTCCATGTTATCTTTGCGTTCGGTTAGGTCCCTTTCTTTTCATTTTTTTAGATTTGCCCCAAATTTTTATTTTAAATTTAATTTAGTCCTTTTTCTTGTTTTCTTTGATTATTTTTGCTATTATTGTCATTATTTTATTATTGTTATTATTTTTAAATATTATTATTATTGTATTTATTATTATTCCTTTTCTTTTTATTAATATTGTTATTATTTTTCTTATTATTATTATTATTTATTTTAAATCTTTTATTATTTCAAAATATATATCATTTATATTAAGTTTCCATATTGTCTATTTTAAATATTCTTATATATGTTATATAGTTTAAATTATTTCATATTTTTATTTATCATTTTAAAAATTGTTTTATGATTACTTGTTTTAAGATTTTGTATATTATTTTTATTAAATTGTTTCACACTTTTTATATATTATTCATTTCAAACCTCTTTTACATACATTAATAAACTCAAATCTTTGTATGTTTGATTAGGTTGTTTTCAAATTAATTATTTTTAATCATTTCACACATATATTTTATCTTTAAATATTTTTTATAATATTGGTTTTAATTACTTTTCGTTTTACATTTGTTTTTATATATTATTTTGCTTCATTTTCTTCAATAGTTAATGTTGAAATTGTGTTATGTGATTATTGCTATTATATGGATTATAATTCTTAATTTGTAACTATTAATTATTTATGATTTATTAGTGTAAGACTTTGTGTATGTATCGCTACCTTGCCTTGTATATTATCATTCCATTGTGATTTATTTGTTAAAAAAATCGAGTTTAATGTCGTTTAAGTTTTAAAATCATTCCATTCAAAGGTTTTTAAAAAATAAGGCAATATCTTGTGTTTGGAAGTCCGAAATCGTGCCCTAACGCTACTTGGGTTTCGGTTTTTCCGTATGACCGGACCCTCGAGTATCCTTTTAAAAATTTCTCAATGCAAATTTTTGGAAATTACGAGATGATCTTGATATCGCGGGTTTGAAATGTCATACCCTAACGTGTTGGGTGTGAGATTTCATTCCTTGAGTAAGAGAATTTCAATCTCCACTTCAAATTTTTTTAAAAAAAAAAAGTTATCGTATTCTAAATCCTTTCAAATTCTCGACGTTAGGACATTAATTAATCGATTTGGTACCAATTTTGGGCGTTGCGAGGGTGCTAATCCTTCCTCGACGTAACCGACTCCCGGACCTTTTCTTAGATTTCATAGACCAAAATTAAATTCTTTTAAAATAAAACAAAATGTTTTATAGGTGATCCGTCACACCTAAACAAAAAGGATTGGTGGCGACTCTACTCCATATTTTTAAAGTCGATCCGTTTTTCAAAAAATATAAAAATGGTTTCGACATATAGTAAATAATGAATTTTAATGATGTTAAGGATTAAAATTTAAACTTTGTGAAATTTATAATTGAAACAAGAGAAGTGATATGCATGAAAATTTGTTATGTGAAATAAGATATTATAATGAATTATTTGATTAAAGTGCTTATATGGTGAAAAATAAATTACATGGCAATAAGGACTTAATTGAAAAATGTATAAAAGTTTACGTGTGAAACAATTTAATATGTGAATAAGGAAATTATGATAAAAGTTTAATGAATGTGTTATGAGATGATGAAATATGCATAAAGTATTGTAAAAAGTGAAATTGTGAAAAATATGAAATTTTTATGATGTCAAGGATTAAATTGTTAAACTTGAGAAAATATGTGATGAAATAATTGAAGTTAAATACATAGAAATTTGATATGTGAAACAAGATAGAGAGATAAATTATGTGATTAAAGTGTAACAAGAAAGAAAATTTATTTAATATAATTAATTAGTGAATATTGAACTTTTATGACAAAAAGGGACTAAATTAAAAAGTTATGAAAGTTTATAAAGAAAATATTTGATAAGTGAAGAATGTATTAGAGAACGTAACATTCCAGTGCTTTGACTCGATGTTCGGGTCGGGTATGGGGGTGTTACAATTAACAAAGCCTTATCAATTTAGAAAATGTCTTACGAAAAACATTTTGGTAAGATATTTTACTGGAATAAGGGGAGTAATTTTACGTTGACTAGAAATTTTTTTACGTTGACCATCCTATTTTACATGAAATAAGCATCGGAAAATGTTAAAAATATTTTCTATAAAAACTTTTACGTTAAAACAAATGAAGCTTAGAAAACCAAAGGGTGCATATGTATCTTATGGCTTAATCAAATTTTTAGTTTTAAACTATATAAAAAGTAACTTAATTATCACCATGTTTTTATTTTCGTATTTAAAATTTTTTATTTTAGTTATTAACGTTATTTAAATTTAATATTTTATTCATTCATCGTTAAATCATTAACAAAGGTGATTGGTTTTTTCACTAGCATAATAATAAATTTAGCTCTCTAAAATTTACAGATTTTATCAATTTGGCCATAATTTAAAAAAATTCAACAAAACCAAACCTCAACTTTACACATTGTGTCAGTTTAGTTTTGATTTTAAAAATTTAAAATTAAAAACTTTAAAATAAAAAAATTTATTTAAAAGTTTTTTATTAAAGATTTTATAAAAATACATACAAAATTATAAATAAACAAACACTCATTTTTCTTTTTTTTTCTAACTTAAAATTTATTTTTAAATAATATAATTTTTTTAATCCCGAAAATAAGACTTAAACCAAATTCGAATTTTCCTTATTTTTAGTTTTATTTTATAAATAATAACTTATTTATTATATACATGTCATTGTTCATTAATCCTCGCCAAATTTATACTGGGCACTGCCTTTGCCTACAACCACCGGCACCAATAACTCTTACTCAGAACTCTTATTTTCACATATTTTGTTGTCGTGGCATTAAACTAAGACTCGATTGTGGAGCTGTTGGCATGACCTTCCACCTACTAGGTCTCCAAGATCTCATCCTTACTTATATATCCTCAATCATGTCCGCCCTCAAGTATAACCTCAAACACAACTAATTAGCTCTAAGCAACAACCTAAAGACATCAATTCTTACCCTTTTCAATCTTAGGCTATAGTTTTTTACCCAATTTGAACATGATGGTTGTTAATATTGAAAAAAAGATAGGGAAAAGTTGAATCTACTCAAGTCTTCGTTATGTTTACTTTCCCTTAAATTGTTTTATTTATAAAATTATTATTCTAATAAATAAACATCATGTTAAAAATGAAAAAATAGATATTTATTTATAAATATTTTTATAATTGTGTATGTATTTTTATAAAATATCATGTATTTTTATTGAAAAATGTATGTTTAAATAATTTTCTTTGTTTTTAAAGTTTTTTTTTAATTTTTAATTTTAATAATCAAGATTAAATTGACATAATGTGTAAAGTTGAGGTTAAATTTGTTGAAGTTTTTAAAATTATGACCAAATTGATAGAATTTGTAAATGTTGGAGGGCTAACTTTGTTATTATGCTAATGAAAAACGATTACGCCAAAAAGCTGTTGGTGATTTAACGGATAAGTGTCCGTAATATTAAATTTTGACAACGTTAAATGACTAAAATAGAATTTTTTAAACTTGAGTGACCAAAATAAAAACACAGTAATAAATGGTGACTATTTATATAAGTTATCCTTAAAACTTAAATTTATTTTGGTATTTGTATTATTGTTGTTGATTTTAATGAAAAGGATTTTTCATAATATGTTTTTTATTTATTTAATAAAATTTTATTTTAATTTCGTAATATGTTTATTTTTATAACATATGGCAAGTTTTGATTGGTCGATAGAATTGTTTTAAACGGTTGCTAACGGAAGAGTCAATAGTGTTAACGGAATGAAAATTTAAATATCTAAAATGATAAAAGAAAAAAGAAGAAGATTAAATACCTAATTAAAAAAACTCTACAGTTTGGGTCCTTTTTTTTTTTTTTTTCATTTCAGCCTTATTTTTATTTTTAGTTTCAGATGTTTCTACTCGTTAATATCTATTATAACGCATTTATTTATTTATTTCATCATTTTGCTGTAATTCATAAAATTGTAATCTTGACGTAGTAATAAAATAGATTGTTTATTCAAAAAAATTAAGCTTAAAGTAAATTTCCTAATTTTCGTTTGGTTAGATAACGAAATGATTTTCTAATTATATTTTTAATAGAATAATTTAAGTTAAAGGTTAAGAAGATAGAATATTTTATATTAAAAACTTTGTTTTCTTCTCATCTTTTCTCCATGGAGATAAATAGAAATTTGTTTTTAATAGAACGCAAGGGATAAACTATTTTGGTTTTCTTTATTATGGTAAATATTAATATATTTTTTTATCATATGTTTATATAATATTGTTTTTCAAAATATTCTTTTTGGAGTAGTATTTCGACATTTACCAGTGTTTTCTCATAAGTCAAGTGACAGTACTGTAAAGTATATGCAGAAAACTTCTACACTTGTAAAAATTGAGTTCAAAATTAGGAGGTTTGACTGAGGTATTTATTTTACTATTCGCCCACTCTTAATCTTAAACTTTAAACCTTAAATTCTATAACTCTAAAAAAACCTCATCTTTTTTTTTTTTTCTGGGAGGGGGCAATGGTGGAACACACTTGAATTGCATTGTTAATATAGTAAAATCTTCAACTCAATTCTTTTTAATTTTAATTTATTATGAAAATATTTTTATGATTTTCAAAATTTAATATTATTGTTTTGTGATTTTTTTTAAACAGCCAATAAATTAAGTTGTTTGGACCCGATACAATTTACTTTTTCTAGAGCCCAATTATTGTATCGAACAATGTTTGAAGAATGTTGGTGTTTATGTGATATTTCCGATGGCAAAGTTGAAAATCATTTCGGATTTGGTTGCTTCTTTAGTGGAAAGATAGAGGTAGGAAGCATTTACATACCTTTTTTCATGTAAGGAAGCGACCATTATGCTCGAAGATGCCACTTTAATAAGTTGCCTTCCAATCAACAATAAGGCTGTAATAGCAACTACTAGCATCAACCCAAAGTATGAGTGTGCTTGGTTGCTAGGTGTCATGCCATCCAGGGAGAAACCAAATGATGATTTAGATGAGTGCCAAGTGAAGTGTACATGTTTGGACAATCTTGTCAAGCTAACTCCTACACCGCATGCTACTAGGAGGAATGCCCACAACACATATCTTTTTCCTATTCAAGGATTTTAAGGTGGCCGATAGGTTAAGCTGAGGTTCTAGTGCTCCGGCATAGCTGTATAAGACAGTTGCAAGATGGTTTGTGATAGGTTATAATTATATATACTTCGTTGTGTTTAATTCCCTCATATTCTAGTTAAATTATGCACTTAATTGTGGAAATTATGTTTATCTTGATTTATGAGGTGAAGTATGGATGCCATGGTGGAAATCAACTTAAAAGCATGTTTTAGACTTTCCATGTGAAAATTAAATCTTTAGGAAGAAAAAAAATAGGGCAAAAGATCATTTTCAGCAAGGGTTGACCACGCATTGTGACTGACTGAAAACTGATGAGATGAAAGTTGGACTTTTGGAGCTAAATTAAGTGATGGACCCATTTTTTTGTGATTTTCATTATTTTGGAAGAGTTGGTCAAAGAAATTGTCTCCTATATAGGATTACTTGTTTATATTTCCCGTTATTTTTAGCTTTCCTTGTTGGATTAGAATTCTATTACAGGGAAGATTGTTTTGATTAGGGGATATCTTTTGAGGTTTTGACTTCCTATATAAAGAGCTATATGTGGCTAAGCTTTTATTTCTGATTCAAGGGTGAATCAATTAAACTATGATTTCGTGAGGCTTGTGTTAAATCAAAACTTCTTCATTAATCCAAGTAATATTTATTTCTTATTCTTATTCTTGTGAATTTTTATGTTGATTAAATTGACGCCTTAATTTGATATTGAGTTTTCTATTGACATCCATGAGTTTGTAATCCGTAATTGTCATGAATGATTGATATAAGTAGCAAGGAGTTGGCTCATGTGTGTATTGTTGTAGCTTTCTCAATTATATAGCTTGCATGATAGACTCCAAGAAAATAAAGGTACAAGATTAATTTAATTGTGGCTACCTAAATTAATTGATTTTGGATTAGTCTTTCTCATGATTCTTAATGTTGTCATTGAATTTAATATGGAACGCTATCGTGCCCCGTTGTTTAGTGGTAAGTTTGGATTCGAACAATTGGTCAGAATCAATTATATTAAGAGAATAAAACTTGTTGCGGCTTTTCTGAATAAGAAGACCAAGAATTTGGATAAGTGAAAGTGATTTTTAAGCCTATGATTCGAATTGCAATTGAATGGAATTTACACTTTTGAATTGGAAGTTTGGAAGATTTTATTCTCATTAATTTTAATATTCAACTTTTAATTAATTTCTTGTTTATCTTTAATTTTAGTTCAATAATTCAAAAACCCCCCCATTTTACTTTTCTTGTCTAAACTCTAAGATTTTAATAAATTTAGCTCTCTTGGGATTCGACCTAATTGCACTATTTCTACAAGTTAGTTTAGGGGAATCAATATCTATTTTGAAGGGATTTGACAACCTTGTCAAATTTGGCGTCATTGCCGGGGAGCTATTTTAGTTTCTCATTGTTTTATTTATTTATTTATCTTGTTTATGACTTGTTCTTAAACTACTGATTTGCAATATAATCCTGAAATTGAGAAGACAATGCGTAAATTGAAAAAAGAAACTAAAGAGAGAAAAAGTAATCTTCAAGAAGAAGCAAAGATATATTTGACTATTGGTGGCATATCTATTCTTGAAGAAGTTGAAGAAAGGATGGCGGATAGAACTCTCAAGGAGTTTGTTACACCAGATTTGAATCAACAACCTTTATGCATTACATTTCCTAATATAGAAGGTGATTTCGAATTAAAGTTTGGTTTAATTCACTTACTTCCCTTTTTGGTGGATGTGCAGGTGAAGATCTTCTTAAGCACTTGAAATAATTCCATGTTGTATGCTCTGGAATGAAACCACATGGTGTGACCAATCAGTAAATCAATCTTAGAGCTTTTCCCTTTTCGTTAGAGAAACAAGCAAAATATTAGCTCTATTATCTACCCTCTAGATCAATAACAACATGGAATGAGATGAAGAGACTATTCTTGGAGAAATTCTTCCCTGCATCTAAAGCCGCCAACATTAGGAAAAAAATTTATGGCATAACGCAGTTCACTAGAGAGTTTTTGTATGAGTATGGGGAGAGGTTCAAACGATTGTGTGCTAGTTTTCCCCATCATCAAATTTCAGACTAGCTCCTAATCCAATACTTCTATGAAGGATTGTTACCAATGGATAGAAGTATGATTGATGCAGCAAGCAGAGAGGTGTTAGTGAACAAGACACCTGAAGCAGCCAAGAAATTAATTTCAAACATGGCTGAAAATTCTCAGTAATTTGGAACAATAGCGGATGGCACCATTAGGCGAGTTAATAAGGTAAGTTCTAATACCCTTGAAAATCAAATTTCGACTTGGACCGCTTTGGTTCGTCAAATGGCTATAGGGAAATTGCAAGTAGAAAAAGCTTGTGGACTCTGTTCAATTCAAGGACACCCTACGAATATGTGCCCTACATTGCAACATGATTCAGTGCAAGAAGCTAATGCTTTAAGCGGATTTCCTGGTCAACCCCAAAGGAAGTATGATCATTTTTCTAATCATTACAACCTTGGATGGAGAGGTCACCCAAATTTGAGATATGGAAATCAAGGAGGACGACAAAGACATCCCCCTCAGAATTTGGTTAGACCACATAAGCTCCTACACAACAACAAGCTTCAAATTCAGGTATGTCTTTAGAAGATATTGTTAAAAGCCTTGCTAACAGTACTAATCAATTCAACAGGAAACAATGGCAAGCGTCTAGAATTTGGGCAATAAAATTACTCAATTGGCCATGTCAGTTAGTAAATTGGAAGCTCAATGAAAATTACCTTCGCAACTAGAGGTAAATCCAAAGGAGAATTGTAGTGCCACCTCACTAAAGAGCGAGAAGGAAATCCCTTCAGGAATAAATCTACTTGAGGAAGTTGAGATGAGCAAGGGAGAGGAGGAAATCAAATTTCCATCCAAAGTGTCCCAAAGGGTAAAATTCGATCCTCCTTTATATCTTTCATCCAATACACCATTATCTTCTTTTCCTAACAGGTTAGCTAAACCAAATGAAGATGAGCACAAAAAAATCTTGGATACATTTCGGAAGGTAGATTTTAATATACCATTGTTGGATGCTATCAAGCAAATTCCTAAGTATGCAAAGTTTTTGAAATAATTGTACACAATCAAAAGGAAGTTGAAAGAAAAATAGAAGGTTGTGGTAAGTAAAAATGTGACGATTCTCTTGCAAAAGAATATGTCAGAAAAGTGTAAGGATCCAGGTATGTTTTTATTACCTTGTGTAATTGGTGATAAGAAAATTGAGCATGCTATGTTAGATTTAGGAACTTCTATTAATGTCATGCCATTTTCTATTTACCAAGACTTGAAATTAAATGACTTGCAAAAGACAGGTGTGGTAATTCAATTAGCTGATTGTTCTTATATTCACCCATTTAGAGTAGTTGAGGAAGTGTTGGTGTAGGTTAATAAGCTTGTATTTCCTGTAGACTTTTATATCTTGAAAATGGATGGTGATTCCTCATCAAAATTTGCTTTAATTTTGTTAATGAGACCATTCATGAAGACAACTAAGACCAAGATTGATGTAGATGATGATACTCTATTTGTGGAGTTTGGTGGGAAGATTGTTAAATTTAATATTCTTGATGCAATGAAGTATCCTAATAATATGCATTCTCTTTGTCAAATTGATGCAATTGATTCATTTGTGAATGATGTCTTTGCAGAAGAAAGCATTGGTAATGAGTTGGAATTAAATGCACAATCCGATTTGGAAGGAATTGATGATGAGAGTGGTGTAGAAGAATTGTTTTCAGCATCATTGTTTGAACCAATAAATTCAAATGCTGATGTTTCTACCACCACTAATAAGATGTTACCTTCTATTGTGCAGGCACCAAAACTAGAATTAAGAGACTTGCTCGATTACTTAAAATACATGTATTTGGGTGCAGGTGAGACACTGTCAGCCATAATCTTGAAAGAACTCACAATTTAACAAGAAGAAAAGGTGCTTCGAGCTTTGAAGGAGTACAAGGCTGCAATTGGATGAACCTTATCCAACATTAAAGGTATTAGTCCATAAATTTGTATGCATAAAATCTTGCTTGAAGGTGATGCTAAACCCTTAAGGGAACCACAAAGGAGATTGAATCCAACTATGAAAGAGGTGGTAATGAAAGAGATACTTAAGTTGTTGGATGCAGGTATAATCTATTCAATCCCAAATAGCGAATGGGAAAGCTCGATTCATGTTGTCTCGAAGAAAATTTGATTTACTATGGTAAGAAATTTGAATAATAAACTTGTACCAATGCGTGTGCAAAATGGTTGGAGAATGTGCATAGACTTTAGGAAGCTTAATCAAGTGACTAGGAAAGACCATTTTCCCCTTTCTTTCATAGACTAAATTCTAAAGATGTTGGCTAGAAAATCTTTCTTTTGTTTTCTTGATAGTTTTTTAGGTTTTTATCAAATTCCTATTGCACAAGAAGATCAAGAAAAGACACGATTCACTTGTCCATTTGGAACCTAAGCCTATAGACAGATGCTTTTTGGTTTTTGCAATGCCCCAGGTATGTTTTCAAGATGCATGATGAGTATTTTTTCTGAATATATTGAGAAATGCATAGAAGTATTCATGGATGATTTTACAGTATATGAGGATTCTTTTGATGAATGTTTAGATAATTTAACCAAAGTTTTAAAAAGATGCATTTAGACTAACTTGGTTTTAAATTATGAAAAATATCATTTTATGGTTACCCAAGGCATGGTATTGGGACATGTGAATTCTTCTAAGGGTATAGAGGTCAATAAAGTTAAGGTGGACATAATTGCAAACTTACCTTACCAAACAAATGTTAGGGAAGTGCATTCTTTTCTTGGACATATAGGGTTTTATCGTAAGTTTATCAAGGATTTTTTATACGAGTCGCAAGGCCAAA
Source organism: Gossypium sturtianum (assembly GCA_025698515.1). Taxonomy (NCBI): domain Eukaryota; kingdom Viridiplantae; phylum Streptophyta; class Magnoliopsida; order Malvales; family Malvaceae; genus Gossypium; species Gossypium sturtianum. The sequence goes on along the minus strand of CM046949.1, from coordinate 53,377,327 downwards.
AATTAGGCTCATGAATGTGATGGGCTCAAATTTCCTCAAGGCCCAATAACGAGGTCGAAGGCCAAGCAAATCTGAGCAAGATTGAACGGGACCATCCAAGACTTCGTTACCAACGCCCTAGATACGCACACGACCGAAAAAGAAAATCAAGATTCACTTTCTTGTTTTCAAGAAAATTAAGAAATTGAATCTTGGTCCAATTTTGTTGTTTCAGACAATTTCAAGAATCAAGAAAATCAAGATTTCAAATCTTGGTTCAAGAAACCGAATCTTGTAGCCAAGGTGCATTGGATTTCATGTACGAGCTTGAATGAGCCAATTTCGAGAGAAAACGAATCACAAGACTAAGTTTTTGAAAAAAATGGCCCATTAAGATGTCTACAAGCCCATCCCAAAGTTTGGAAAGTAATTTAATTGAATATCAGGCCAAATTATCAAAGTGGTCCAAATTGTAAAATATTTAAACTATAGGTCCAATTTTATTTTAATAGGTGGATCATCATGTAAGAATTCAACCTAAGAAGTCCATTTAATTCCTTTGGCCGAATTCCCATTTAAAAGTCCACACTTAGAATTATTTTGTTTTTTTTTATTTGATGAATTGTCATGTTAGTTATTCCATTAGGGTTAGGAAAACTTATTTTGGGGGCCTATAAGTAGCATAGACATCCACCCTTATAGATGAACAATTGATTTGTGTTTTGTTTTTCCAGATCTGCTTAGGGCGTTTTCTTGAGGTCCAAGGACAGCTTTTTTCCATTCAAGAAACCCTAATTTGTTCTCTATTGGACTATTTACCAGTCGGTTCATCTTTATTTTGTTTTAATTTCGTTTGACTCTCCTTTATGACAACTAATCTATTTTCGTTGTTTCTCATTTCAGTTTATGTTTGTTTAGAGATTTAGGTTAATTCGCAACTTAGACAAGCTACGATCCTATTTCGCACGCGTGTCGTATCATTCTTTATCAATTTCTCCAGGATTGTTTTACCGTTGACAAATTTATTACAAAAGGAAGTTCAATTTGAGTTTGGGAAAGAATGCAATGGGGCGTTTGATAAGCTCAAAATTTTGTTGGCAAACACACCTATCATTTGACCACCTCAATGGAATTTACCATTTGAGATCATGTGTGATGTAAGCAATTCTAGGACAACGGGTTGACAATAAAAGCCATGCCATCTATTATGCTTTTAGGACTTTGAGTGTTGCTCAATGCAACTATTCCACCATTAAAAAAGAGCTTTTGTCAATTGTTTTTGCCTTAGATAAATTTAGATCTTATGTGTTTGGTTCTGAAGTTGTTGTGTATTCTTATCATGCAACTTTGAAGTACCTATTGTCAAAGAAAGAATCAAAACCAAGGTTGATAAGGTGGATTTTTCTTCTTCAAGAATTTAACCTGAATATCAAGGATCGAAAAGGAGTGGAGAATTCTTTTGTAGACCATTTGAGTAGATTGATAAAGGACGAATATGATCTACCTTTCAATGACAACTTTCTAGATGAGCATTTGTTCCAAATCAAATGTATGATTCCTTGGTATGCAAATTTGGTCAATTATTTAGTTACAGGAAATCTACCTCATGGTCTTAGTTCATCTAGGAAAATAAAGATAAAAAGTAAGTCCAGATATTTTGTGTGGGGCGATCTATACTTATGAAAATTTTGTTTTGATCAAGCGATTAGGAGATGTGTGCCTGAAAATGAGTTCCAATCTGTTTTAGCCTTTTGCCATGATTATGCTTGTGGTGGACATTTTGGACCTAAACAGTCGCAGTAAATGAGGGAACTACTCTGAAAAGACTACAACCTCAAGCTCTAGGACGGAGTTATTTGATAAAAAGACTCACTTGTGATATAACTATTACATTGAAAGATCTTGAATTTGAACCACTTGATAGATATATGTAGCGCCCAAAACCAAAAAACACCGGATGGCTAGGATAGCTAAAAAAAGGATAAATAAGAACACAAATATGACATATCCTAATATATAGTAGTGAAGGATTATGGTACAAAAAATAAATCCACTTGGTTTTAGACTTGGTACAACCCAAAGTCATCATTCTCTTTGGTTTGCACAACCGAAAAAGTATTCCGAGGGTCTACAAGAAGATAAAAAAATAAGAGACTGTATCAAGAATTATGTACAAAAAAAATGAGAAGACTGCTAGGAAAATTTTAGATAATGGTTTGTACTGGGAAACTTTGTTTAAAGATGCTTATCAATTTTGCAAAAGTTGTGAGAGATGTCAAAGAGTAGGGGAACTAACACGCAAGAATGAAATGCCTTGTAACAGTCCGATTTAGACCCTAATCAGAATGGTGATTTCGAGACCATGAATCCGAGTCAGAAAAATATTTTAAAAATATTTTTGGTGTTTATAATGTGTGAATTTGTGTGTATTAAATTTTTGTTTTAAAATTTTATCGTTTGGGTGCCGAATTATTAAAATGGGCTTAATCACGTAAAATGAAAATTTGATAGTTTAATGTGCAAGGGCTGAATTGTTGTTGTCTTTTTAAATGGGAGTATTTAAAATGCAATTTACCCATTTTAAAGGGTAGTGGACGGTAGTGGACAATAATGGCCTTGATATATGTAAATTTTTAATGTTTTAATTAAGGTTAAAAATGATATTTAATAATTTATGTTAATATTAATAAAACAAACATAAAACAAAGCCATTATATGTTCATCTTTGCCGAAAATAAAAGGAAAATAAAAGAAGAAAAGCTATCTAAGGTTGGCACTTTGGAGGCTTAATTGGGTAAGTGATTTTGTTCTGGTTTTTCGATAATTTTTACGTTTTGAGATCGTTGCTTAGTATACTATCAAGCCCATACCCTAATTTTAGAATTTAATGAAGATTTTGAGATATGCCATTGATGATTAGTTGTGATTTTTTTTGTTGTTAGTTGATGAAATATGAAATATATGTTTTAGATTAACATGTTTTGTATTGAGATTTTTTGGTGATTTTGAGTAATTAGGGCTTAATTGCAAAAATAATAAATTGAGGGACTAAAATGCAAAATAAATGACATATATGGACTTGTATGAATATGGGTAAAATTCGGCTCAACTATAGTGTAGTCAAATTTTGAATATTTTGTGTTTTGTGCAATAGGGACTAAATTGTGAAAATATGAAATATTAGGGGTAAAAATGTAATTTGCCCATTTATGTGTTTTTGGACTAAATTGAATGAAAATATGTTTGAATGAGCTTAATTTGAATATGTTTAGATCAAGAACCAAAGAAATCAGACTTGGATCGGGGAAAAATAAAAATAGTCGAATAGCCGATTACATCGTTCGCCGATATCCGAGGTAAGTCTTAAAGCAATTGAACATCGTTAATTTTGAATGTAGCTTAGTAATATGCTGAATTGTAATTGTGGACTTATTAGTGAGCTTGCCGAATGTGAATTAACATAAAAATATTGTGCTTGAGTTTATATTGATTGAGGTATAACATTTGAAAGTTCGTATGAATTATGTGAAACATCTGGAAAAAAAAATTGATATATGAAATGTGTATGAGACAGTTCTATAATATTGATATTCGGGCTTCGGGCCTAGCAAGCCTTGTGCTGGTGAATTAAATCGGGCTTTATGCCTAGCAGGCTTATTGCCGGTGTATAAAATTAGACTTTAAGTCTAGCAGGCTTTGTGCCGGTGTGTGATACAGGCTTAGTCCTAGCAGGCTTTATGCTGGTGATTACGTATAAGCTTATGCCTAAAAGATTTCATGCTGATGTGGTATTTGAGTATGTTAATCAAACTAAATGGCCAGGTATGAATTAACTTCTTACCAATTTAAAATAAGGTAAGCAAGTAACTCAGTTATTTATTACAAATTGTATGTGATACAAATGAAGTTTATATATATGATTATAATATGTGTTCTCGGTTTTATAAATGAATGATATGAATATTGTGGTTTTGGTCTTTTAATATGTGTATACAAGACTAGGTATATTCGGCCACATGGATAGTTTGTGTATGTGATGCTATATTATAATAATTGAGCTTGAGTATATGAATGTTTATACATTTGGCTATATAATGACATTTTGATTTTGGAAGGTTGGATTATGAGTAAATATTTTTATTATATAAGCATTCGGTTAAAGAGAAATTGTTCTATGAATTTATATGTTATATAGGTATGGAATTGAAAGCTTGAAATTAAATGTGATTACAAATGTACAAGTTGAATTATTTGATTTAAATGATTTAGTATTGAAATGATATTAAGCATTAATTGTTTAATTTGCTTAAGGCTTACTAAGCTAAAGTAGCTTACTTTGTGTGTTATGTTTATTCTGCTTTATAGATTTTTTGGACTCAAGTTCTGAGGCTCGGGGATCGTCAAGAAAGTTCATCACACTATCGATCAAGCTTGGTACTTTTTAAATTGAAATCGAACTTATGGCATGTATAGGCTAGCCTTGGAATTAGATTATTTTGAAAGTGTTTGTATATAAAGCCATGCGAAAATGGCGTAATATATTAGTTTGAATTTGTTTTGTTTAGTTGAGTTTGAGTATGTTTGATTATGATGTTTTGTGCTATGGATAAATGATGTCTATGTTAGGTATATATATATATATATTTGAATATGGTGAATGAGTATAGATTAAAATGAGTATGGTTCAGCTATCATATGTCAAGGAAAGTATAAATGCGAATTTGAGTAATATTGTTATATGTTAAGTTACGGATAAGTTGTGGTTTATGAAATAGACTTGAGATGTTTTAACTTGAATTGATTAAAGTATAATAACAGTTGACATTAAATAGAGTATAATTATTAAGCTTGTTTAATATTAAGTTTAAGTTTATGAAATGACCATATGAATAGTGATTTATGTTTTAATAAATAAAATAGTTAGATATGAGTTAGCTTGTGACTTTGTTAATGTGTTTTAATTATTAAATAATCTTTATATTATATTTGATATTTATTATAGGAGTATCAAATAGTAATTTTAGTTTATTTTAATATTTGATGATTTTTGAATGATTTAATTTCTATATATGTTCATAAATATCCAGAAGTTGTGTTTTGTTCGGTAATACTCCGTAACCCCATTCTGGCGACGGATACAGGTTAGGGGTGTTACATGCCTCAAGTTCCAATTCTTATTTGTGAAATATTTGATGTGTGGGGTATTGATTTTATGGGTCCTTTTCCCTCATCTTGTGGTGTTTCTTATATACTCATGGTTGTGGATTATGTATCAAAATGGGTAAAAGCTAAATCCACCAAAACTAATGACTCTCAAGTTGTTGTAGGTTTTATCAAGGCTAACATCTTTAACAGTTTTGGGATTCTAGGAGCAATTATCAGTGATCAAGGAACTCATTTTTGCAATAGACTAGTTGCCACTTTGATGAAGAAGTATGGAGTGAATCATTGAGTAGCCACTGCCTATCACCTTCAAACCAATAGACAAGACAAAGTTTCCAACAAAGAAGTTAAATCCTCCTTGGAGAAAATGGTGAACCCGGGTAGGAAAGATTACAGCCTTCATTTAGACGAAGCTCTTTGGGCTTATCGCACGGCTTACAAAACTCATATAGAAATGACTCCTTACCGATTAGTTTTTGGTAAAGCATGTCACTTACTGATTAGTTTTTGGTAAAGCATGTCTGTAACAGCCCAAAATAGGGCCTAGTCGGAACAGTGGTTTCGAGACCACAAACTCGAAGTAAAAATATTTAATTTATGATTGTTTTAGAGTCTATGATATGTTTGGGTGATGGTGTGCAAATTTTGCTAAGTAATTTTTATCGATAAAGTGCCCAATTTTATTATTGAGATTAAATTGCATTAATTGCAAAATATGAGTTCTAGAACATAAGTACTTGTTTTAAATGGGGGTTTAAACTAGAGGTCTTTAAATGACAAATAGAACATAATATTTTGTTATGGACAAAACTAGTCATGGAAGGGTAAAAATTGAAGGTTTAGTAAAAAGGGCATTTTTGTCATTTGGGTGTTTTAAGGCATAAAAGACAAAATTGAAACCAAAAAATCTGCTCATTCTCTTCTCCATGCTGTCGAAATTTTCAAGAAGCCATGACTAGGGTTTCAAGCTTTTTCAAAGCTCAATTGTAAGTGCATTTGAGCCCCGTTTTTAATGTTCTTTGTATTTTGAGATCCTAGAAGCTTAACCTTTTTATTTTTACCATTTATTTGCATGGAAAATGAAGTTTAAAAATTGACCCATGCTAGATATTTGTGCATTTTGATGTTTAATGGTAGAATAAGGGTGCACGAGGTTAGGAGAACAATTTTTGCTAAGTGATTTTCATTGAAAATGGTTAAAACGGGTTAATTAGTAAAAGTTGTAAATGCTCCTAAAAGTGTGAAATAATAAGAATTTGAGGTTGCTTTGGAAGAGAAAAAGGTTCGGCTGACCTTGAATTTTATAGAAATTGAATAAAAATCATATTACGAGCCTAGGGGCAAAATTGTAATTATGAGAAAGTTTAGGGGTAAAAATGTAAATTTGCCGTAGTATGATTTTTGTATTAAAATGAGTAATGTGAGTGATAATTAAGTGAAATGTGACATTTTAGATCAAAGAAATCGAGATTTGGACCAAGTACGGGGAAATGTCAATCAAAATGACCGATTCGCGTCGAGGTAAGTTCATGTGGTTAGTCTATAGTGAACGATTATTAAATTTGAATTGAGATGATGTATTATTTTATATATGTTTGTTATCTAATCATGACTTTATACAAGTACGAGATTGGATTGAAGGATCAATCGTGAGAAATGCAGTGGTCAAGTACATTCGCACTACGACTCGTGTGATTTAATTGATTTTAAAAAAAGACCATGGTTGGACCATGGCGGTGGAGTGTGCGATGTAAGACCATGTCTGGGACATGGCATTGGCCTCAAGTTGTGTCAGTGTAAGACCATGTCTGGGACATGGCATCGACACCGAGATGAGTATGAGCTAGTGTAAGACCATATCTGGGACATGGCATCAGCTCGAGATGAGTGCCAGTGTAAGACCATGTCTGGGGCATGGCATCGACACCGATATGTGATCCCATGTAAGACCATATTTGGGATATGGCATTGGCGTCCTACCAGGTGTACGAGATATCCCGAACATCCCTAATATTACAAGTAGTTCAATGGGAAATTCAAGGAGTATGCTCAAGATAAGTAAGAATAGGATATGTGAGTATTATGACTAGGCACAGGTATGTATACGAGACTCATAAATAATGTGCTCGGATTATGATGCATTAATGATAAGGATGCAAACGGGTAAGATGTGTCTATGATCACTTGATTGTTATGTGCCAAGTTATAATATGCTTTGGTGTAAGTGTGTATAAATGAAAGTGAACACAAAGAATTAATGAATGAGTGAAATTGACATTAAAACAGTTGTGGGCAGCAGCATTAGTATAACTTTGAAAAATCACCAAAAATGGTGGAAATTGAATTAAAGGCTGGGTGAGATATGAAATTAAAGCTTGATGAGTCTATTTTTTTTATAAAGAAACAGAGTAAGCAAAAGAAGCGTGAATTATGAGATATTTGAATTTTAGTGAGACAGGGTCAAAATGAGTTTCGAAATCCCCTGTTCCAACTTTGGAAAATCAGTAAAAATTGTAAAAAAATAATTATGGAGTATAATTCATATGCTTGAAATTCTTAATAAGTCTATTTTTAAGTTAAATAAATGATAACATCATATGAATTTTATATGAGGATAAAATTGATTTGTAGTGAAGAAGTGTCAGAACTATTGGACAGCGAAAAAGGGGTAAATTTAATGAATAAACTGTACTAATTGGCTAGACCAAAAATTATGAAATTTCTATAGTAAGAATTTATGTGAGTCTAGTTTTAGGAAAAATTAATGGTTCTTCATTCGAAGCTCTGTATCTTGAGAAATAAATAATTTAGTGACAGTGACTCAAGTATACAGATTAATGTGAACATGAGTAATAAGGTGTGAGCATGTGATATAATGATTATATCATCTAAAGAAATTATTGTGAGGATTTATCCACAGAAGTTTATTAATTTCTTATTATTTGCATATGAACTTACTAAGCATTTATGCTTACTTCCCCTCTCTTTTCCCTTGCCTTGTAGTATCGCCTAGTTAGCTCGGGGATTGATGGACGTCGGAGATTCGCTCACACTATCAATTGGAACACTTGGTATATCTAGATACATTAATTTTTGGGTTATGGCATGTATATTAGGCTTGGTCATTTTTTCATATATGTCATATTTCTTATGGCCTAAAATGTTGGCCCTTATTTAATAAATGTTCATTTTGATTAAGGCTATTTGGAGATGGCCAATATTGATGGTTGTTATACGCCTATGATGTGGTTATTCATGTATGTGGTAATTGCATAATTGAGATGTTGTGGATGTGGTTTACAAATGATTTCATAATGACGATGTGTATGGGAATGTGTATGCAAAATTGGATATTCGGATGACCAATTATGTCATGATACATGTTGATGAAATGGATACAAGAGAGTTTGTGTTTTAGAGTGGGGAACTGGCTTGGAAAATAGCCAACTTCCAGGCCACATGGGCAGAGACACGGCCATGTGTCTCAGCCATGTGACAGACACGGTCTAAGAGCACGGGCGTGTTCCAAGGTTGTGTGACCCTATTTTGATGATGACATCATAAACAGAGAGTTACATGGGTTAAGGACACGGGCGTGTCCCAGACCACACGGGCGTGTGACCCCTATTTTGACAAAATTTTCTAAATTTTCCCAAAAGTTTCCAAAGTTCTCAGTTTAGTCCCGAACCATCCTAAAGGATTTTTTTGAGCTTTATAAGCCCATATAAGGGACAAAATGCATGTGTTAAAAAAGTTTTAAATTTGACGAAATTTTATGACCCGGTTTTACATGTTCAAGAAATTTTAAGTCCGGTAACGCCTCGTACCCTGTTCCGGCGTTGGATACGGGTAAGGGGTGTTACAATGTCACTTACCAATAGAAATCGAGCATAAAGCCTATTAGGCTATTCAGAGGTGCAATATGGACTTAGACAAAGCTGGGATGTCAAGGTTACTGCAATTGCTAGAATTAGAAGAGTTGCGATTAAATGCTTATGAGAATTCGAGAATTTACAAAGAGAAATCCAATTTGTTTCATGATAGCATGCTGATTAGGAAACACTTTGAGATTGTTCAAAAAGTGTTGTTATATAATTCTCGATTGAAGCTTATGCTTGATGAGCTTTGTTCTTGATGGATTAGTCTATTTGTTGTTACTAATGTATTTCCTTATGGTGCAATGGAAATTAAAAGCTTGAATTCAGATAAAATTTTCAAAGTGAATGGTTATAGATTGAAAATCTTCCATGAGGGTTAAATTGCTCCATGTCTCGTTATCCTTCTTAGATCATCCTACTTATGAGGTTGAATGAAATATTTCATGGCTCCGTCAAGTAAAACGACGTTAAACAATTGCGCTATTGGGAGGCAACCCAAATGCTTTATTTAGTTTTATTTATTTTATTTTGTTTCACTTAGTTTATTTTGTTTTCAATTTTTAAGTGTTCTTAATGAAGAAGTTCAATTTTTAGGTAGGAGATTAATTTTAAATAAAGCTTGATCATTAAACACAACGTGTTTGTTGGAGATGGAAGTGCTTGAGTAGATCAACGAGTTGTATACTTTCATAAGGCTTTTTTTCCCTCATTATGTAATCAAGGCGATCCTTCACTAACTTAGAAACACTCTCACCCATCAAGCAATCTCTCTCCCTGTAATGATATAGTTGAATTAGACTTTGTAGCTCGTTTGGCGAACGTAAGATTTCAAGGTGAAATAAAACTTAGATGCTTTGATGAAGCATTTGGGGGTTCCACTTCCTTGTCTACCATCACCCTAGACTATCTCGGTCTGGATTACTTACAAATTAGGGGAGTCTCCTTTTTTCTTTTCATTTATTTTGTGAGCAATATGCTTTGTTCTACATTGAGGACAATGTAAAGTTTAGGTGTGAGGGAGTTTTAGTCTTCAATTCATATATGCTGATTTTTGTTGTGAAACCTTGAGTCTTTTGTTTGATATCTTGGAATACCTTGTAAGTTTTGTATACATTTTTTATTTGAGTTGTAACGCATGAGGGAGATGAGCACAATTAGTATTTTCTTTAAAATTGTTTGATGGTATTAATTTGGTTTATTGATTGAAAAGTGCACAAGACTTGATGCTGATTAAACGCTCTAGTGAGTTTTTGAGCCTAAGAGCAATTCATTATACTTTGCTCCTTTTGTTTTTGTTGAGTGTGTCAAACTTACTCTGTTTATTCTAGAACTTGCTTGTGAATGCATTTTGAGACAACATTTTTGGATTGATGCTTTAATATTATAATGGAAATTAGGTTTAACCAATTCTTAGACTCTTAAAATACCTGCCCTTATGTTTTCCTTTTAGTTAGCCGATTTGAGCCTATTTTCCATTTTATTTGTTTTTAACACAATGTTTAGCCCAAAGCCTTTTATTTGTTACCCCCATTTTTCTAACTTTATTGAGACAAGAGGGAAAGTGTTGCATGGTACATTCTTAGTTTAAAAAAAACAAGAAAAAAGAAGAAAAAAAAAAGAATTGAAGTTTTTTCCTTTAACGAAGAGAGAATATTTGGGGAAATGTTTGCTAAAGCAATTAAATTATTAAATGTTACTTCTCCAAAATCCTTAGTGCTTAAATAAGATATGGGAATAAATTTCAAAGCTTTTTATAGTGTATTTTGTGTTGTTACGTAAGTAACTAACTATTTGTCTTGATTGTGAAAACTTTAAAATTTTCCTTTTACATACCTTACCTAAGCCCAGTTTCAACCCTTGTTAAGCCCCTTTGATTTTTGCATCATATTCATGTGTAGTTGTGGAGAATTGATTCATTTGAAAGCCTATGGTAATATCATGCTATGTTTCGATCTTGAAAGTTAAATGACAATTTGAGAGTATTGAGTGAAACCATATGAGGGTGTTAAGTTTTGTCGCATTTGATTTTGATGGAATAATGATATGTTTGATTTGTTGTTACAAAATTTATCCTATGAGTGCTTATTCTCTTGATTTCCACTATGATTCAATTCATAGATGTGTGTTTAACTTTATTGGTATTCATGGATATTGAATAAAAATGAGGTAGAGGGAAGAGTTGGTATGTTGAGTGGGGGTATGCTTGAGGACAAGAATGAATTAGGTGTGGGGGAATTTGATAGGTTATAATTATATATACTTTGTTGTGTTTAATTCCTTCATATTCTAGTTAAATTGTGCACTTAATTGTGGAAATTGTGTTTATCTTGATTTAGGAGGTGAAGTATGGATGCCATCGTGAAAATCAACTGAAAAGCATGTTTTGGGCTTTCCATGTGAAAATCAAATCTTTTGGAAGAAAAAAAAAAATGGGCAGAAGATCATTTTTCATGTCATTGATGACCAGCTGGAAACTGATGAGATGAAAGTTGGACTTTTGGAGCTAAATTCGTGATGGACCCATTTTTATGTGATTTTCATTATTTTGGAAAGAGTTGGTCAAAGAAACTGTCTCCTATATAGAATTTTATTTTTTTAGATTTCCTGTTATTTTTAGCTTTCCTTGTTGGATTAGAATTCTATTACAGGAAGTTTGTTTTGATTAGGATATATCTTTTGAGGTTTTCACTTTTTATATAAAGAGTCTATTAAACTCTCCTAAGGGACGACTTATTTTTCTTCTTCTAACAACCCATGTGAATTTTTCCATTATGTGTGGCTAAGTTTTTATTTGTGATTCAAGGGTGAATCAATTCAACAATGATTTCATGAGGCTTGTGCTAAACCGAAACTTCTTCTTTAATTCAAGTAATCTTTATTTCTTGTTCTTATTCTTATGAATGTTTTATGTTGATTAAATTAACGCCTTAATTCAATATTGAATTTTCTATTGATATCCATGAGTTTGTGATCCGTAATTGTCATGAATGATTTATATAAGTAGCAACATGTGTGTGTGTTGTTGTGGCTTTCTCAATTACATAGCTTGCGTGATATCCACTAGGGAAATTAATGTACAAGATTAATTTAATTGTGGCTACCTCGATTAATTGATTTTGGTTTAGTCTTTCTCATGATTCTTAATGTTGTCATTGAATTTAATATGGAACGCTATCGTGCCTTGTTGTTTAGTGGTGAGTTTTGATTTGAACAATTGGTCAGAATCAATTATATTAGGAGAATTAAACTTGTTGCGGCTTTTCCGAATAAGAAGACTAAAGAATTTGGATAAGAGAAAGTAATTTTTAAGCCTTTTATCGAAAATACAATTGGATAGAATTTACACCTTTGAATTGGAAGTGTGAAAAATATAACGTCGGTAATGACAATATATCGCAAAGAAAAGAGAAATAAAAATTAAAGAACACACAGATTTTACGTGGAAACCCTTTCGAGAAAAAAAACCACGCAGAGAGGAGAAGAAAATTCACTATGTCGAATTCGAATAATTACAAGAGGAATAGACTATGTCTATTTATAGGCTTGTAAAACCATATTCTAATAGGAGTGTAGTAAGATTGAAACACATTATTCTAATCAATATCAAATAGATGGAGTTTAATAAGGTTTAAAAACCTTATTTAAAATAAAATAAAAGAAGTGTAATTCTATAGGATTCTTCTTTTATTTTATTTTACCATTGTATTTTATTTAAATAAGGATTCGGGTCACTTAATTCTAACAATCTCCACCTTGACACGAATTCTCAATGAACAAGTTCTTCATCGCGAACTCTCAACGAACAAGTTCCCCACCTCTTCCATAAAACCCTTAAGGGTTTAACTTCAACAATGAACACCAACCAAGTCTAAGCAATGCTCAAACTTGGTTATAGGAAGTGACTTAGTCATCATATTTGCAAGATTTTCTTGAGTACTAATTTTGCTCACAACAATATCACCACGAGCAATAATATCATGAACAAAATGATATCGAACATCAATGTGTTTTGTTCTCTCATGAAACATTTGATCTTTTGTAAGGAAGATGGCACTCATCACACACAAATATCTTGGCTTTGATTTGAATGTCTTTATTGAGCTCACTAAAGAGTCCCTTCAACCAAATAGCTTCTTTACAAGCCTCGATGTCGCCATGTACTCAGCTTCAGTGGTAGACAAAGCGACTATAGTTTGCAAAGGAGCTTTCCAACTGATTGCACAACCTCCGATTGTAAAGACATAACTAGTGAGAGATCTTCTTCTATCAAGGTCTCCAGCAAAATCAGCATCAACATACCCAATGACTCGATCTCTAGTTTTTCCAAACTGTAAGCAAACATCAGTAGTATCTTAAAATCCACTGAACTACTTTCTAATGTTCTTTACCGGGATTTGCCATGTATCTGCTAACTGCACTGACTACATATGATAAATCTAGACGTGAACAAACTATAGCATACATGAGAGATCCCACTGCACTAGAGTATGGAACATGTGACATGTACTCAATCTCATCATCTGATTATGGAGACAAAGCCGATGAAAGTCTAAAATGGGCTGCTAAAGGAGTACTAACAGGCTTAGCACTCTGCATATTAAACCTGCAAAGAACTTTCTCAATGTACCCCTTCTGACTTAGGTGCAATTTACTTGTTTTTCTATCTCTGAGAATCTCCATACCAAGTATCTTCGTTGCTAGTCCCAAATCTATCATCTCAAATTCTTCACTTAGTTGGGCTTTGACCTTTCTTATCTCTCCTTTATCTTTTGCTGCTATCAACATGTCATCAACATAAAGAAGTAGATACACAAAAGAACCATCACTGTTTTTCTTAAAGTAAACACAGCTGTCAAAACTACTTCTTTTAAAATCATGAGAAGTCATAAAGGAATCAAACCTCTTGTACCACTGTCTTGGTTACTGTTTCAAACCGTAAAGGAACTTTTTCAGCAAGTAAACATAGTCCTCTTTTTCTGAGACTGTAAAACCATCTAGTTGTTGCATGTAAATATCTTCCTCAAGTTCTCCATGCAAAAATGCAGTTTTTATATCTAACTGTTCAAGATCCAAATCATGCATGGCCACAATACCAAGCAAAGCTCGAATCGAACTATGCTTCACAACTGGGGAGAACACATCTGTGAAGTCCACTCCTGGAATTTGATCAGAACCCTTTGCAATAAGCCTTGCTTTATATCCGGTTCTTCAACTCCTGAGTCCCTTCTTTTTTTTTTAAACACCCATTTACAAATGAATAGCCTTTTTACCTTTAGGAAGTTTCACAAGATCCCATGTTCTGTTTTTGTGGAGTGATTTCATCTCCTCTTGCATAGCAAACATCCACTTTTCTGAGTCTTCACAACTAACCGCCTCAGAATAATTAGACGGCTCTTGGTTTGCATCTAAATCTTCGGCCACATTTAAAGCATAAGCAACTAGATCAGCCTCGACATACTTCTTTGGAGGTTTAATTTCTCTTCTAGTTCTATTTTTGGCGATAGAGTATTGTGGTGAAGAAGCAACTCTATTCTCAATTTTTGTAATCGGCTTGAGGAGTCGACTCAGATTAACTCGATGCTCCACCGCTTTTGATTTTCTTTATTGGAAGAGTCTTTAAGAGATAAGTTAGGTAGCATAGCGCTTTCATCAAAAACAACATCTCTGCTAATCACAACTTTTCTATTTTCAGGACACCATAACTTATACCCTTTTACACCAGCTTTATAACTAAGAAAAACACATTTAATGGATCTCGGTTCCAATTTTCCATTATCAACATGATCATACGTAGGACGCCCAAAGATCTTTAAATCGAATAATTAGCAGGATTACTGCACCATACCTCTTGTGGAGTCTTTTTCTCAATGGCAACGGATGGAGATTGGTTGATCAAAAAACATGCAGTAGAGGCTGCTTCGGCCCAAAACAACTTTGGTAAGTTGGCATTTGACAACATACATCGAACCTTCTCCATAATCGTTCGTTCATTCGTTCGCAATGCCGCTTTCTTTGTGGAGTATGACGAATCAAAGTGTCTCACGATCCTTCCGACTTGCACGCTTTATTAAACTCATCGAACAAAACTCTAAGCCATTGTCTGCATGCAGAGGTATTTTATTTGTTTTCCGTCTATTTTTCAATCATAGTTTTCCAAGACTTAAATATGGAAAACACATCGCTTTTCTGCTTTAGGAAGAATGCCCAAACTTTTCTGGAAAAATCATCAATAAAAGTTAGCATATAATTAGCTCCACCTCCCGAAGGCACTCTTCATGGCCCCCACAGATTAGAATGAATATACTCCAATGTTCCCTTCATGTTATGGATTCCTCTGGTGAATCGAACTCTCTTTTGCTTCCCAAAAACGCAGTGTTCACAGAACTTCAGTTTGCAAATTCCTTGCCCATCAAGAAGTCCTCTTTTGCTCAATTCTACCATGCCATTCTCACTCATATGCCCTAGGCGCATATGCCAAAGTTTAGTAATATCATCATCTAACAAGGAAGAGGAAGCGACAATTTGCATCACCAATAACAAGATAGAACCACCAAAACATATAACTTGGCAGTCTTTCTTTGCCCTTTCATCACAACGAGGGAACCTTTGGAAATCTTCAAAATCCCACTTTCAGCTGTGTATTTGTACCCCTTTGAATCAAGAGTAGTTAACGAAATTAAATTTCTCTTCAATTCTGGAACATGTTGTACGTCACTAAGTATTCTGACAACTCCATCAAACATCTTAACTTTAATTGTTCCAACACCTGCGATTTTACACGAAGCATTATTTCCCATCAAAACAACACCTTCAGACACTGTTTCGTAAGTTGTAAACCAATCTCGATTGGGACTCATGTGGAAGGTGCAGCCTGAATCAAGTATCCACTCCTCATTCACTTTAGAATTGTTGACAGAAGCGACTAGAAGTTCAACATCGCTGTAGTCTTCTACAACATCAGCTTCACCGAAATTTTCTGGTTGTTTTCCCTTTTCATTCGCAGCCTCTCTTTTAATCTTGTTCTGTAGCTTATAGCACTCAGATTTAATGTGCCTTTTCTTCTTGCAGAAGTTACAAGTTTTACCTCTGTTTGAATACTTCGATCTACCCTTAGATTTACCGCGAGGATTCCATTCCTGTGTCCTTCCACGATCATCATCAGCATTCCGATCTTGTCCCCCACGAACAATGAGACCCTCTCCCTGAGAGTCGGGTTTAACCACAAGATGCTTCATCTTATCATACGAGGTTAAAAAATCATAAACCTCATCAACTGTGAGAGACTCGCGGCTATATAAAATCGTGTCTCTGAAGGTTGAATAAGACGGGGCAACGAACAAAGTAGAATCAACCCTAGATCTTCCTTATCATCTCGAACCTCCATGGCCCCCAAGTTTGAGAGAATTTCTTTAAACATCATTGTTAAGTGTTCGTGCACAGACGCACCTTTCTCCAAACGATGAGCATAAAGACGTTGCTTCATATGCAACTTGCTGGTTAGAGTTTTCGACATACATATTTGTTCTAGCCTCTTCCATAATGCAGCGGCGGTCTTCTCCTTCATCACATCCTGCAAAATTTCGTTAGATAAATGCAGATGTAACTGTGTTAACGCCTTTCGATCCTTGCGCTTCTTCTCTTCCTCCATCAATGTCGAAGGCATCTTATCTACCCCTAGCAGGGCTTCCTCTAAATCCATCTGCAAGAAGCGCTGCATCTTTATACGCCATAACGCTGAATGCGGTGTTGCGATCCAACAAAGGAAATTTCATACTTCAAAGACGCCATTACCGTGATCGAGATGAAAAACCCGGAAGCTCAGATACCAATTTGTGAAAAATATAACGTCAGTAATGACAATATATCGCGAAGAAAAGATAAATAAAAATTAAAGAACACACAGATTTTACGTGGAAACCCTTTCGGGAAAAAAACCACGGGCAGAGGAGAAGAAAATTCACTATGTCGAATTCGAATAATTACAAGAGGAATAGACTATGTCTATTTATAGGCTTGTAAAACCATATTCTAATAGGAGTGTAGTAAGATTGAAACACCTTATTCTAATTAATATCAAATAGATGGAGTTTAATAAGGTTTAAAAAACCTTATTTAAAATAAAATAAAATAAAAGAATTGTAGTTCTATAGGGATTCTTCTTTTATTTTATTTTACCATTGTATTTTATTTAAATAAGGATTTGGGTCACTTAATTCTAACAGGAAGTTTGGAAGATTTGATTCTCATTAATTTTAATATTCAGGTTTTAATTAATTTCTTGTTTATCTTTAATTTTAGTTCAATAATTCAAAAACCCCCAATTTTACTCGTCTTGTCTAAACTCTGAGATTTTAATAAATTTAGCTCGACTTGATTGCACTATTTCTACAAGTTAATTTAGTGGAATCAATATCTATTTTGAAGGGATTCGACAACTCTGTTAGTCTGTAAACCGATCGATGAAGTGATTGGTTGTTGCTTACTGCTGCAAACATAGACATACACATACAGTGGTTAGCAACCATCCCCTTCAGCTTCCTCAAAAAATATCTTTTTGACAAATTATCTTACTACCAACTTATATTATGGAAGTGTTTGTAAGATTAAATTGAAGGTAATTAAGAAAGGTGAAAGAATGGATATTTTGTTTATGAAAAACATGAAATAAAAGTTTGACGAGTAATAGGATAAATATTGTGTAGTTTTGGCATCCACATTTCAAGTTTTGAAAAATGTTGAAAATGATTTTGAAGCAAAGATAACTTGTATTCTTCATCACATTGGGGCCAAGGAAGGTTACTAGTCACCAGCAATTTAGTCCAAGAGAAATTGATGAAAATCTTCCAACTATTTCTTATCCCTTCCTTTAAATGGTTTAATGGATAACAAGTTTTTATATATTTTTATTTTAAATAAATAAATTAAACTCATTTGTTTATTTAATTAACTATTTATTTTAAACATAAAATTTTTAAAATATTCTCTTTAACAAATTGTTATTCGCCTCCACTTTAGATTTTGAATCTCTCAAACTTAAATTCTTGGGATTTTTCAAGGAGAAAGGAGATCAAAATTGAATTATAAATTTTTGAAAGGTCAAATTATAATTTTATAATAGATTACTTTATGATTTTATCATTTTTTTAAAAGACTAAATAATTTCTTTTTCATTTTAGAGAGACAAAGTACAATTTTATCATATATATATATATATATATATATAAATTTATAATCTAATCATTTTTAAGGGGATTAAATTGTATTTCACCTTGCTTCCCCTTTTGCATTCGTTCCTAGTTGTTGACAAACCACTATGCATTTACCTATATTTTGCTTGATTAAAATTAAATATTACAAAATTATACATTTAATAATAATGGTTTTAAAAGTTAAAAATACTATGAAAATGTAATTTTTAAAATACTGTTAATTATTAAACAAGTTATTACTATTCTTCTAATAAGTATTTTAAAAATTAAAAATATTTAAAAATAAAATAAAAAATAATCAGTTAATTAAAATTATTTAAATAATAATTTAAAAAATAAAAATATTATTAAATATATTTAATAGTTTAAAAACATATTTAAAATTTTAAGATATTGTCACGAAATAAAAAATGTTTAATTTTTAAGATATTGTCAAGAAATAAAAAATGTTTAATTTTTACTTTAATTTATAGCCAATTTTTTTTTTATTTGATTAGAATTAAAAATGATTTAAAATGAATAAAAAATATATATTCTATGTTTTTCATTTTAATAAAGTTAACTTTATTAATTGTGCATGATTGTGTTAAATACAGTAAAGTTTCAAATTTTAATAGATTTTAAGACCAATTTTTTTTTTAAATTCGTTTCACAATTTGATTTTTCAAATAATTTTTTTACTAATAAATAAAAAATTGGTTTCACTATAACTCATTGATGGGCATCGAAACCACCAAATATAAATTCCTATTACAAATAATAGTAATTAGCAGTATAGAGCAGTAGGGTCGAATCTACAGGGACTGGCTATCTAATTTCATCTTTTTTCGTGACCAGAATTGTTGTCGCGGTTACAGTCGTGCCCACGACCTGTGTGTAGAAATGCTAAAAATAAAAATAAAAATAGGGAGTTTAAATTGATTAAGATAATAGAATAAGGAAATACAAAAAATAAAATAAAAATAGATTCGAAAATGCAAAAATAAATTTAAGAAAATAAAATAAATGGATAAATCAAATATTTTTAAGCTTAGCCTTAGCCTCGGTGTATTATAATCTTGAATCGATCATTGAAATAAATCTTCCCTTCCAAGCAATAAGTTGATTATAACGACCAAAAATGTCCCGACCGCCAACTTTTCCTTATGTAGTCAATCCTGGTACGACCTGCAAACCAACTCTTGCCAAATTTCTAACTGTGATACACGTGTACGCAATTTAAGATTTCGACAGCCTTGCGATCTGAAAAGTCCAACTCGAATCAATGGCCTCAACCGTGTGGGTCATTTAAATCCGATCTCTATCTCCCTTGACGGAATCCAACTGGCTTTTTCCACCTAGACACGTCAATTTGTTCGCGGGAATTCGAACACAGCATGACCGATTCGTCTTCCCAACTGTACGCCAAACAACTCTAACCCAACGTGCACTTTTTGAATCGAAGTTGAATCAACTTTAAGGGACGAATTTGTACTATCCCATATATCGGAGAGATAGAAAATACTGCGTTGAGAGGTTTTTTGAGCGGGTTTGTATCTCACGATTGTTTTGTTAGAGTAATTTTTAGACTAAAGCTAAAAAAGGTTTAGTTAATTATGGAAAAAATTATGCTTGAAAGTAAATGCTTCAAGTGAAATTGTGGAAAGTGGAATGAGCCTTGGAAGGTAATTAAACCAAAAAGTTGAAAGTAAAAGAAAAAAAAACAATGAAATAGCAGGGGTATTTTACCAGAAAATACCATTTTTATACAAATTTATGAAAAATGACCTGTTTTCCAATTATTTACCAGAAAGGGCCATTTCCTCCGAAAATGCGTCCAAGTCAGCGCGTTTTCAGGGGATGCAGTAGGAAAGCGCGTCCACGGGGGAGCGCTTTGTGCCACATCAGCCAAAATCGCGTCCTCGGGGCGCTTTGTCGATGATGTGGCAAAACGCCCTCGAGGGACGCGTTTTTGCCCTTTTCCCCCGATAGGTTTTTCAGCTGTTTTTAGGGTTAGGGTATGGGTTTTTAGGGTTTTAGGACTATGAGTTAGGGGTTTTAGGGTCTTAGAGTTTAGGAGTTTTAGGAGAAAATTAATGAACTAGATTTTAGGGTTAATTAAATAAAATAATTTTAGGTTTAGGGTTTTGGGAAAAATATATCGAGAATATAAAAATTATTTGATTTTTTTACAAAGAGTATCTGTAAAATAATTTTGAGAAGACGTTTCTGAACACATAGTGACTAAAACGCTTCAAGCAGGATGCAATGTTAGCAAGAGTACTGAAAAAAGCTCCCACGTGGACGCTCTTTTGCTACAGTAGTCTCTGGCAAAATAATTTTGAGAAGACGTTTACGAACAAATAGTGACCAAAATGCTTCAAGCGGGGATGCACTTTGTCGGCAAAAGTACCAAAAAGCTCCCACGTGGGCGCTCTATTGCTACAGATAGTCTCGGCAAAATAATTTTGAGAAGACGTTTAAACAAATAGTGACCAAAACGCTTCAAGCGGATGCACCTCATCGGCAAGAATCTTACTGAAAAAAGCTCCCACGTGGGCGCTCTTTTGCTCTGATGAGTCTCGGCAAAATAATTTTGAGAAGACGTTTACGAACAAATAGTGACCAAAACGCTTCAAGCGGGATGCACTTTGTCGGCAAGAGTCTTGAAAAATGCTCCCACGTGGGCGCTCTTTTTGCTCTGATGAGTCTCTGGCAATCCTTAGACTATAAATGAGCCAAATTTCATTCTCGGGTTGCATAATAGAAATTGAGGCAAAAGTAAAATAGAAACGAAGATGAGTGAACGTATTAGTGTTGTTATTTACTATGATGGTGAGGTTTGTGACACTTGAAAACGGTGTTGTTTTTTCGGGAGAACAACTGCGCGAATGGTTTTTAACGAACATAGATTTGATGAGAACTTCGCAAAAGAATTAGGCGTAAAATCTTGAGAACAACGCCAATGAAAGTTCATCTATTAAGTATAGATTTTGTGCTTGGTTGATCCTGTGAGATATGACTCATTCGGACAAAGAAAGGTCCTCGGAGCTTAGAGGCAATGGTAGAGACTCATCTTGCCAGTGGATCACCCTATCTTGAGGTATATGTACAATTTTCATCGCCGAGTGATCTTCCTTTGACTTCAACATCTACTGCTGTTCGAGGGGAATACACAACCCCAAGCCAACACTCTGTTAGTGAGAGGCAGAATACGGAAGTGCTCGTGTTTGGTGGTAGTATGGAAAACACAACCCCTGCACGACACTCGGTTGGTGGATGGGACAGACATATCCTTCCTTCGACGTTCGATGCTAGAAATACGTATTGGGGAACGTCATCAACTTCTGGTGGTTGGCAATCCACATATGATTGGGAACGTTACGAAAGTTGTTTAAGAAGGGATAATGTACTCCCCACGACATCCACCAGCGAGGGGACCTCGTTCGTTACAGATGATGGTGTGTAACACCCCAAACCCGGCCCAAACGCTACAACCGGATCTGGTATGTCACTTAAGAGATTTTACATAACATGTCGCATTTTGGAAAACAATTACTAGATTTACACCTTTATTTCGAAAGCTTAATAATTCATTAAAGTATAAAATATTAAGTAACCAATTATCTTGGTAGATTTTATATAAAAACCGAAATTTCATGCAGGTCTTAACTTAATTAAAAATGTAAAACTTAAAACCCAGTAATACAAGCACAACAAAATCCCAAAACATAAATGGTAGTCTAGTGGCCCATGAACTTATTACAAGGAAATCTGAACCCATTAATTAAATGAAAATAAAAAAATTAGACTAAGTCTTTTTCTTTGAATTCTCAAAGCTCACGTCGCATGGCCACCTTGCTCTCCTCTCTCGGCCCGGTCCGATGCCCTAAGTGTCACCCGAGATGGTTAAAATTAAAGGGTGAGTCGCGAGACTCGGTGTGCAACCCTCATGCACCATTAGATTTGGGCTTTAGCCCCATAAAACAGAATAATCAAAATATAAGTAACAAAAATAATATGCAAAGCCCAACCCATATCCTAGGTGTCCATCCGCTACACCCCTGTATCAACCATTCACACCATTGGGGATTTCTACAATCAACCCACACCGCTACACGCCTTGATGGCGATCGTCTTGCTCATCATCGGATCATGGCCGTAGCCACTACAATAGATCACGGCGGAAGCGCTACAACAGATCACGGTAAGGAACCGCTACAACAGATCACGGTAAAAACTGCTACAACATATAACTTCCTCCTTTCATCAAACCCAACCCATGCAATCACATAAACTTAGTATACTTATAACATTTAATCAGATCATTTACTAACCTGGTGATTTGCTTTACCCTCTTTGGGTTCCCGTCAATATCTTTGGGGTTTGGCATTTAACAAAACATGTAATACTTATTTTCATATATTAATCAAACAGATCTAGATGGTGTGGAGAATTACACACCTGATTAATGTCGATACCCTTGCTACAACTTTGCTCAAAAAGCCGAAAAGATGCGAAACTAGGGCCTCTCCTATATTCGGCCATGGTTAGTGTTCTACCCTATTTTATATATTTAAAATCCCGAAATTGGAGACTTATGATTTTTGGCTTTTAGATCTAGTCGACTAAGCTTCCTTCAAATCCCGAATTGCCGCCCATCATAAAACCATTAAACTATTAGCTTTTGGCTTTTGCTTTTCAAAAACTGGGAATAGATCATGAGAACTAATCAAAAATCAACACTTACCTTAGCATAGGAGATTCAGCTAGCACTAGAGAGAGGATTCGGCAATGCCCATGGAAGATTTAAATGCCGAAAGTACAAAACTAATTCTCAAATAGGATGAGTAGAAGAAAAAACTATGGATGCTTCTGGCTTTCTAGAGAAATCGGCACAAGAAGGAAAAAGTGGAGAAGAGTTTCGACTTTTAAAGAAATTGGAGAAAATAAATTGGAGAGGGAGAGCTAGGGAATTTCGACACAATGGGAGAGAGAATTTTAGGTTTTTCAGTGTCGAAATCAAGGAGCTAGCCCCTATTTATAGATATTTTGGCACCTCTTTAAAACCCACACGCCTTTAAAATTCAAGCTAAAGAGAGGAGAAATTTGGCACCCTCCTTGCCATGCAAGTAGCCAAATTTTACACTCCTCTAGGTGGTGGATTTTTGGCCAACACTTCCCTTGAAGATAAGCTCCTAACTTTTCTCCTTTTTATCTATGATATCATCACTTAAAAATCCACATAAAATATCCTATTTTATAGCCTTGTAGCTGTCCATCTCTACTAATCCCTAATGCCAAATTTAACTCACTTAAATTAAAATATTTGGGCCTGGGCTCCTTGCGACCCAAAACTTGTTCCTTTTTAACTGTTAATGATGCCACTTTAATTTGGGCCTTTTGCCTAATTCTAAGCCCAAATTTAGACCCCTATCAATTAAATTAACATAGTAAACCTATCCCTACACTAAATGTATAGGGCTCAGTAAATTTAGGATGTTACAGTTTCTCAGCTTAAAGAAATTTAGTCCTCGAAATTTCCAACTAACTATTAATCGTACTACCCAAGTCTCACCACTATGCATACACTAACTATTAAGTGTTTTTTTTGGCTTTAGAATCGGAGTGCGCAGTAAAGCATAGTGGTGAGACTTAGGTAGTACGATTACTAATTAGTTGGAAATTTCGAGACCTAAATTTCTTTAAAGGGGGGTAGAACTGTAACATCTGAATTTTTGGGCCTATGCGTTAATGGGTGGATATGTTTAATGTGTTAATTTAAGTGTTAGGGTCCAAATTGAGCTCGAGCTTAGGTAGAGGCCTTGATTAAAATTATCTGTTTGGGCATTATAGGGTTTAAAAGGTAGTATCTATGTTTAAAATACCAAAGTGGGCTTGTGGCCCAATCTTAGGAGGTGACGCCACACAAGGGAGTAAGGGGCCCAAATTTAAGTTTCATGGAGCCCAATTCTTTTAATTTAAGTTAGCTAAATTTTGGGCATTAGAATTAGGTGGAGTGGATGGCAACAAGGCTAAAATTTAGGGGTTTTAATGTTTAAAATATGTGGATAATAAGCAGATAAAGGCTATTATTTAAGAATTTATTTTATGTAGATAATAAGCAGATAAAGGCTAAAATTTAGGGATTTTAATGATTAAAATATGTGGATAATATGCTGATAAATGAGGGAGGAGTTAGAGATAATTAAGTCTCTTTTAATGAGCTAGTAGATTAAGATAAAGGAGAAAATATAGGATTTATCTGCAAGGTTAGGTAAGTGCTGAAATTTCTATAAATAGGGGGATATCTCTTCAATTTCGGCATTTGGGTCTTTCTCTCATTCTTTTCTCTTCTTCTCTGCGTAAAAGCCGAAAACTCCTAAAGTTCCATCTTCTTCTTCATTCTTTGTAAAAGCCGAAATCTTCAAGTCTCTTCCTTGTTTTCTTTTCTTCTTCTCTTTTCTGTCGAAAACCGAAACTCCTCACTCAAGTATTTTAAAAGCCAAAGACACATCAGCCTTCTCTTGTTCATACTTTTTCAGATTTTCCTAAAGCCAAATCCCTAGATCTCATCTCCGTGATTGCCGAATTACTTCGTGGTGCCTACTTGTGCCGAAATCAAGGGAACTTTAGTGGAGTCAATCGCATAGATCTCTAAGTTATAGAATCGTGTTACTTTCGGGATTTCAAGGTAAGGGATCTATTAGTTTTAACGTGTAATTTGGGATTTATTAACCTTGGCCGAATATGAAGGGCTAAATCTTCGTGTGATTTTTCGGCTTTTGAGCAAGGCTTTACATTGAGGATAATAGATCCGGATAGCAAGGACATCGACTAAGAATATTGGATTTCGCGATAACAGGTGTGTAATACTTCCCCACCATCTAGATCGATTATTAATGTATGCTCATAAGTTTATATGTTGTGATAAATACCGATATCTCGATTTAATGTTGGAAACCCGAAAAGGGTGAAGCAAATCACCAGGTCGATGAATGTTTGACTTTATATGATAAAAGCATATTGATTTTATGACTGCATGGGTTGGGTTGATGAATGGAGGAAGTTATACGTTTATGTGTAGTTTGTTTATACCGTGATCTCATTATATGTTGTAGCGGCTAATGCCGTGATCTCATTATAAGGGCTTGGCCATAATATGTTGATGAGCGGCATGACCGCCATCTTGGCGTAAGCGGTGTGGGTCAATTGTAGAAATCCCCAATGGTGTGAATGGTCGTGCGGGGCGTGTAGCGGATGGAAACCTAGGCAAATGGGTTCGGCCTTGCATATCATTTGTTATTTTTTTAAATGGAATTATTAATCTGCTTTTATGGGCCTAAGGCCAAAATCTAGTGGTGCATGAGGGTTGCACACCGAGTCTCGCGACTCACCCTATTAATTAACCTTTCGGTGATACCTAGTGCTTGGACCGGCCGGAGAAGAACGCAAGGTGGCCATGCAAAAGACCAACTGGATCCAGCAAAAAGTCTCAAGTTAATACTTTATATTTTTAATTAATGGATTTTAAATCTCGTTGTAATAAGGCTATGGGCCACTAGTTTATGTTTTGTTTTATTTTGGGCTTTAATTACTTTTAGTTATTTAAATTCTTATTGAACTAATGTATCTATTTAAATTTGGGTTTTTAATTTATAAAGGCATATTTTATTTAAACTATCAACTATTAAATTTCTCTCGAATAAGAAGATAAACTTTAGAAAAATATTTTTCTCGAAAATACGACATGTTCTTCCAAAATTTTCTTAGTGACATACCAGATCCGGTCGTGGTGTTTGGGTCGGGTTTGGGGCGTTACATGATGGGTCAGATGATGAGTCCGATGTGGATCCACCTCGAGAGCCCGGCCCGATGGTGCGGTTGCATTATTTTACGAACCGGAGCTGTTCTAACCGTGCACTGAAGATGTTGAAGGGGTTGGATGAAGAAGAAGAAGATCTACGATTCGTAGGCGTACTTCGCCTCAAATTACATGCATAATGTCGATCTATCTCAAGACGATGCATTGGAGTTTCTGAACTACCACACGAAGGCGTGACCGTACAAGTTCGTCATTAGATTCAAAGCGAATTAGAAGTTGGTAAAGAGTTTTCCAACAAGGATAGTTTTCTTGGTGCATTGAAACAATATAGCATCAAGAACGCGGGTTAACTACAACGTGGTTAAATCTAAACTCGATAAGTACGAGGCCAAGTGTGCAGTGCAAGACGGTACATGTTCATGGAAAATTATGGCCTCGTTGAGGAAAAGGACAGCTTGTGGGAGATTAAAAGTACAAAGGTCCGCATACATGTCTTGCCGATGCAAAGATCACTAGGTGTTCAAAGTTTTGAATAATACGATATTACGTAATGTTGCATTATTTAACGTGCCGTTGCTGATGTGTGTTTCACAAGATCATCCCAAGATGGATTCGGAGATGTTGGCTGACTTAATAATACCGATAGTGAAGGCGGATCACAAGACTTCAGTACCGGCCTTAATTGGCAATATTCATAGCCAATTGGGGTACACGCCCTCTTACCGGAAGACTTGGATAGCTAAGCAGAAGGCGTTGGAAAAGTTGCTTGGTCGGTGGGGCGCTTCATATAATGAAGTGTGGCAGTGGTGTCAGTCTTTGGAGAGATATGTCCCGTGCGGATAACGGACCTTGAAACGAAACCGGCGTACTACAACGATCGATTACTCCGTGGATGCCAAGTGTTCAAGCGTCTGTTCTGGACATTTAAGCAATGCCGAGACGCATTTCTATACTGCAAGCCATTGGTACAAATTGACGGTACCTTTGTGTATGGTAAATATACGCATCGACTATTGCTAGTTGTGGCACAGGATGGCAGTGGGAGAATCCTTCCAATTGCGTTTGCAATAACACCGGGGGAGTCAGCTGATGACTGAGATTTCTTTCTATCTAGGTTAAGAAGGCATGTCTGCCCCCAACCTGATATATGCGTTATATCGAACCGGGGCCCTGGAATACTAGTCGCAATAGAGCGACAGGGAAGCCTGTGGCATCGCACACACCATCGATATTGCCTAAGGCATGTTGCGTCCAACTACCACGGGCAACATCGATCTACAAGTGAACGGCGGCAAGTGACCAACATGGGTATGTAATATCTATTAATATAATTTCGTTTGTAATATTCAATTTCTTCTTAATTGAAGAGTGGTATGTAATATTCGCTATCAACTTATATTGGCAAGGTACGAGATCAATAAGGACCGTTTTCATGAGATGTTGGCGAGTTTGCGCTCAGTTAACGAAGAAGGCGCAAACTACCTATTCAACATACCTTTCGAACAGTGGACACAAGCATAAGACGGCGGCCTACGATATGGTCATATGACCTCAAACCTGGCCGAATGCATAAATTTTGTTCTAAAAGGAACGCGTCATTTGCCGATAACATCGGTTGTGCGAGAGACATATTTTAGTTTAGAGGCACTATTTCCGAAGCGACCAGCGAGTTATAAAGGCCAAATGCAGGGAGGCCATGTATGGTGCGCGAAGGTATTGCGAGAAATTAACAAGGCGAAGGCATGGGCCAACACCATGCACACAGTGCATCACGATCGCGACAACCTATGGTTTCGTGTGACGGAGTTTGACAGACCGAACCAAGGTATTGTTGGCGGGCAATATCGTGTACACTTGAGAAATAGGACCTGCGACTGTGGGATATTTGATGCACTTCGTTATCCATGCGCTCATGTACTTGCGACTTGTCGTAATCTCTCGTCCGGATCCCATGAGCTATGTCGACGAAGTGTATAAAATAGAATACATGTACAACGTGTGGAGACACGTATTCCCACCATCCCGGATGAACGTAAGTGGCCGTCAGTATCACTTGCTCGTATAAGTCGTTACGGGATAGGAATCGCGTCATGCAAAACAAAAAGGTCGACCTTGCTCGACTAGAATACGCAACAATATGGATATCCGAAAACGACCAACCAACGGAAGTTATGCGGATGGTGTAGGAACCTATGCCATACATCTCGCTCGTGTCCAAATCGGAATAGTTGATAGTCTCCTTATCATTTTTGTCTCTTGGTGGTTATGAAAATTCTTTTAATTTCTTGATGAAAATGGTGAACTTTTGTAGAAGGACTAAGTTGCAAAACAAAAAAAGTTATTCAATTAATCTAAAATATCACCATCATCATTATTCTTCAAAATTATCTTTCTTGCTAAATGATTATTTTGCCCTTTACGATCCTTCAAAATTCATACATTGGATCAACATCCATTTGATAAAATTACAAATTAACCCTCATACTTTTCACTTATTCAATTTAGTCCTAATTCATCCATTTCTTCTTAGTTTCTAGATATAAAAATAAAAATAAATTACAATAAAAAATAAAAAAACAACTTCTATTTTATTTAGGTTATAAAAATAAATTAAATTACAAAAATAAATAAAAATAACTTTTATTTTATTTAAGATATAAAAATAAATTAAATTACAATAAAAAATAAAAAACAACTTTTATTTTATTAAATATAAAAAAATAAAAACAACTTTTATTTTATTTAGGATATAAAAATTAAATTAAATTACAAATAAAAATTAAAAAAAACTTTTATTTTATTAAAGATATAAAAATTAAATTACAATAAAAAATAAAAAACAACTTTTATTTTATTAAATATAAAAAATAAATTACAATAAAAAATAAAAACAACTTTTATTTTATTTAGGATATAAAAATAAATTAAATTACAAAAAAATTAAAAACAAATTTTATTTTATTAAAGATATAAAAATTAAATTACAATAAAAATAAAAAAACAACTTTTATTTTATTTAAGATATAAAAATAAATTAAAATAAAAAATAAAAACAACTTTTATTTTATTTAAGATATAAAAAATAAATTACAATAAAAAATAAAAACAACTTTTATTTTATTTAAGATATAAAAATAAATTAAATTACAAAAAATAAAAACAACTTTTATTTTATTTAAGATATTATAAATAAATTATAATAAAAAATAAAAACAACTTTTATTTTATTTAGGATATAAAAAATAAATTAAATTACAAAAAAAATAAAAAACAACTTTTATTTTATTAAAGATATAAAAATTAAATTACAATAAAAAATAAAAAACCAACTTTTATTTTATTTAGGATATAAAAAATAAATTACAATAAAAAAATAAAAAACATCTTTTATTTTATTTAAGATATAAAAAATAAATTAAATTACAATAAAAAATAAAAAAATCTTTTATTTTATTAAATATATAAAAAATAAATTACAATAAAAAATAAAATAATGACGGTCAGAATCAATGTTGGTGCCGGTCGGAATCAGTGCCACATGGGGGCGGTCGACGGTTACACGCTGGATTCCTCCTTCTTCTAGCTTCCAGCGGGAGTTGTGGAACCTCGGCGAGGATTACAGTTTCCTCCGTGAAGTCCAGTTGTGGGTGTTGGGAGGATGACCCACCTTGATAAAATATTGACTGGAGAGGTGTTTGGATCGCCCATGGCGGAGGTGTCTGAATCCCGTACGGCGAAGGAGATTGGTAAAAAGAAGAGCTCCTCGACGGTGCCTCGTGCGGTCCCTCATGTGACGGCGACCTACAGATCGGTTGGCCAGTCGGAGTAGTCGGGAATGGACTCGAACCGGGCCATGCATTCCAACCTGCCATGGGACTAGGAAAAGGAAACATATAAGGGTTAGGATACATATAAGGGCTAGGGTACGCACCTGGCATAATCTGAAAAGGCTGTGATATGGGTGTCGTCGGCTGAAGTGTTGGGCCCGATGATTGTGTGGGCGCTATTGATGGGCCCGGTGGTTGTGTCGGCGCTGTTGATGGTCCTGTCTCATCACCCCTTCTCCTTGGATTTAAAGGGCCCCGTCGTTCCCTTTGTTCAAGAAGTTGCCGTCGCCTCTCCTCTTCTGACAATAAATACGGCTTGTCATGGATCCTAAACCATGGCATGTATTTCGGCACGCACGCTAACTCAGGAATGATGATCGGTTCCCGAGTAGGTACATAATCATACCGGTTTTCCCACATTTCGATATACGCTGACCAAAATCTTGGCCAATCCGTATGCAACATCCGTAAGTCGACTTTGTGCTCATCATCGAGCACCTCAGGTGCCACGGGAATCGGTTGTCGAAATCCAAATTGACGTAGAACCCGATCTGACTGGTGCATCTCCACGGTGGCATAGTTGACCAATGGCACCTTCACATGCCAAATGTTCGGATTTTGAAAGAACTCTTCCGGAATTACTGCCCGAATTGACAGGTCCTCGTAAGGTGTCCATTCAAACTATATTAACATGATAAAAATATTAGTTATATACTAAATACTAAATACTAAATACTAAATACTACATACTAAATACTAAATACTAAATACGAAACGACTATTTTATTACGAAAATATATTTTATTTAATACTTACTTGTGCTTCTGACCGTTGCTCTAATAGAAGCCGTATATCTTCAAGTGATGTAGGTATTCCAACATAACTCGCCGAATGGTTTCACCTAATTAAATAAATTTTTAGCATACAATTATATTTTAAATCTACGTAATAATTGTAAAATCTAATATTAAATTTACCTCATTATGAGTGGGAATGTATATGGGTGGTCGACTCGAGGACGTAAAAATGGAAATCGAAACCGTGCCCATGATTGCAGTAGTGATAGGCAACCTCCTATTTTTGCTTTATTCGGCCGCGTCGCCCCGCACATCTCCCGATACAATTTTGCTAGCACGGCAGACCCCCAACTCAATTCACCGGCTGCTCTAAAATCAACGAGTTTCAGCAGCCATCTCAGATGTACGAGGTTTCGTGACAAGTCCGGCATCAGATAGCCTCCAATCATCTCAAGAATGTATGCCCGAGCATACCGTATTCTTTCTATTTCGGTCAAATCATTATCCGGCTCCGGGAATGTGTCTCGTAACCAGCCCATCTCGATCTGACCTTCGTAAATGTTATCCGGAATAGCACCCAAAGCTCGTAGCATACGGCTCCCCAATCACCAGAAGTTGCGGACCCGGTGACTACGTACCCATCCACCGGCAATCCCAATTGCAAATGCACGTCTTCCAGAGTGATAGTACACTCTCCGCATGGAAGATGGAAAGTGTGCGTCTCGGGTCTCCACCTCTCTATCAACGCACTGATTAGCTTCGGGTCCAACTTGCACCCTCGGCCTATCGTGGCCACGTGCCAAAAACCCTCTTCCCGCAGGTAATTCTCGATCAACGGCGATGGCGGACCAGGCATATTGCGAATATAGCATTCAACACCCGATCTACAGACTGTTTAAAAAATTATAAAATAAAAATTAATTAAAATTGCATAAACCTAAAAAATATTAAATAGTATTGAAAAATTAAAATTATAACTTACCATTGTCATTTGATCGACGGAGATGTGTTTATTGTCGAGACGAATTAATTCTCCGGCCATTGCTAATACGGTCGAATATTTTTAAATTTAACAAAAAATATTTAAAAAACTTTTAAATGTGGCTTTTTGTAAAAATTAAAGGACTATTGTGAAATTTGAGAGGAACTTTAAAGGAATTTGAGAGAAATTTTAGAGGAATTTGAGAGAAAGTTGAGAGAAATTTGAGAGAAAATGAGTAAGGACCTTTGTGTGAAAAAAATGAAAGGGTGGGGGGTTTTATAGTTTTTTTACCGTTGGAGGCCTAACGGTAAAAAAAAAGTGACCGTTGAACGCAAAAGCGCGTCCACGAGGGGCGTTTTGCCACATCAGCAAGCCGCGCCCTCAAGGACGCGATTTTGGCTGATGTGGCACAAAGCGCTCCCTCGTGGACGCGCTTTTTTACTGCATCCCCTGAAAACGCACTGACGTGGACGCGTTTTCGGGAGAAATGACCCTTTCTGGTAAATAATTATTTAATAGGTCCTTTCCCGTAAATTTTGTATAAAAATATTTTCTGGTAAATTACCCAAATAGCAGTATAGAAAAGTGACGAAGGAAGGGAAAGAAAAATAAGAAAATTTATTGAAGGTCAAAGGTAAAAGTGTGTGTTCACTTGGCTGTAGAGGTGTACATGGGCCGGGCCGGGCCGGGCTCGGGCCGGGCCCAACTAAAAATTTAAGCCTGTTTTGTAGGCTCGTGCCCGGCCCGGCCCGAAATATGGGCCTAAAAAATTGCCCAAGCCCAGCCCGACATGGAATTGGTAAGCCCGAGCCCAGCCCGGCCTGGCCCGTATTATTTTTTATTTTATTAAATAAAAAATAAAAAATAATGAATCAAATACATTTAAAGAAAATAGATGCTTATTTTCTACTTTGAATCTCATAATGATACTATTCTACTATTTAATTTTCTACTTTACGAAAATAGATGCTTAATTTGTTTAGCTTAATTTATTAATAATTTTTCATATTCTCAAAAATTCAATTTTAAAGAAATTAAATATGGAATAAAATAAACACATGTTCTAAAGTTAAAATTTTATTAATAAAAAATAAAAAAATAAAACTAAAATATTTTGGTTTGGTAGTAGCCCGCCAAAAAATCATACTGCAGGCTCGGCCCGTTTTTTAAACGGGCCTCATTGTTTTTGCCCAAGCCCATTTTTCGGGTCTATATTTTTACCCGAATCCTCCCATTTTTCGGGCGGGCCTTCGGGCCGGGCCGGGTAGCCCGGCCCATGTACAGCTCTACTTGGCTGTAGCCATTAGATATTTATATACACTTTTAGTGTTAAAATTTAGCTAGATTTTTCCTAAATATTATCATTAAATAATTCAAATTTTAAAAATCAAATTTAAACTAGAGATTAAATTTAAACTAATTACATAGTTGTAACAATATAAAAAAATCCTTCAATCTTTATCCAGCCACTTTTGAGTCTTCATCCTTTCAATCAAGCCCTCCTCTTTGCTTTTTGTTCTAATTTAGCCCCTTTTTGTAAGAGTTTGAATTCAGCACTATAACTTTATTCATGACAAGAAAAATTCAATTTTAATAGCATTTTATCCGATAATTAGCCAAAAACAAATATATTTAAAATACGAATTTATCTTGCTATCACTCATGGTAAATGAATTTTTTATTGTAATTGTAAATATTATATGGATTTTTGTATAAAAATTTATAATTACATATATTAAATATATATTTTAAAAAATTTAAATTGTGAAACAAATTAAAAATGAAAGTTTATTATGTTACAATTTATGCTAATTGAATTTTATTAAAATAAGAATTATTTATAGGATTGAGTTTCTAAAAAAACTAAAAAAAAAATTTAAAAAAATTAAAACATTTATTATAATTATAAATAAATTTCATAAACAATAAATTAATGGATTCCATAAACACTTTTTCAGTTATGTTTAATTTAGGAAATTGTATATATCATATACATATAATAATTTAAGGCATTTTTATCTAATAAAATATTAAATTACAAAATATATAAAAGAAATAATAAAATGATTTAAATTTATTTATGATATCAATCATAAAATTAAATTTATACAAAATAATATATTTAAATTGATACATACAAATAAACTTGTGCCGTAAAAAAACTAATATATATAATATAATAATATAGAAAACTATATAATGATGACAAGTGGTGCATCATTCTTTTTTATTTACTTTTTATAAAAGATAATTTGGATGTTTTTATTATTACTCATAAAGTGTGTTATTTATCTAAGTTGTTTTTTTTATTTTAATTAAAAATATTTTAATTATTATTAAATTAATCTATAATTAAATATTTTTAATGTAAGTACATGTTAAATATAATTTTCAAAGTTATTATATATAAGTTTTTGTAATAAAATCTTATTTGATGGCAATTACATTTTTTTCTCTCTTATTTTCTTTTCTATATTTTTTTTCTTAATCAATTTTATCCTATCACCAGAGGCGGATACAAAGGGGGTGGTAGTGGCCCTAGCCCCCCCTAAAATGAAAAATTTATATTTAGGCCCTTGAATTTTTTTTTAAAATTTTAAATTAGTAAAGGTAAAATTGTACTTTGGCCCCCCTAAAATTATAGAAATTCGATTTAATTCTTTAAAAATTATAAAGATATAGACTATAAAAAATTAAATTTTCATTCGCCCCCCCTAAAAATTTGTTTTAGCTTCGCCCCTGCCTATCACGTATTAATGTTACGTTGAGTTGGAATATTATTTTTACGCATGATTTAGATTAGAAATAAATTAATTTAATTGGTAAATATTTAACCACTCCCATGACACGCTTTTAGAAAAGATAAGAACATAATTTCACTTATTTTGAAGAGGTATTATTTTTTGTAAGATTTTTTATTTATCTTTCTAGTTTCAAGTTTAAACTGGTACTAATTATTATTTATTTTATGTCTAACTATTGTAATACATACGTAATAAATACATTTTTTCATCATATTATTACAATAGTAACCAAACGAGTTATAAATGTTTAAAATTATCTTTAGTTCATTTAAAATTATATTTATATTAAATTAATCAAAATTTTTAGTGATAGAAATAATTAAAATAAAAAAAGTGAGAAATAATTAAAAAAAAAGGAAATTATCAATAATAAGTAAAGTAACATTTAAATATCTATACTCTCTCTCTCTCTCTCTCTCTCTCTCTTTATATCAAGGTAGATACACTAAATTTGCGACATGTATTGATCTCTTTATTTTTGCATTTCAATTTCTATTTTTTAAATAAAAATAATCCAAAGTAATTTAAGGTAATGTGTTAAACCTCTATTTTTTAATAAAAAAATTATTTTTATTTTTAAATAAAATAATTCAAATATTTTTATGATTAAATTCTACTTATAATGTATAATTAAAAATAAATTTAATTTCTTTTACATATTTAAACAGAATAAGTGTCTGATAATGATGTATTAAGATTTTTTATTTTATTAATATTAAAACTTTAGTATTGTGTTTTCTTCTTTTTAATCATATTTTTTAAAAATTAAAATTATCTTAATTTATTCCATTATTTAATCTCAATAATTGTTTCACTTACGAAAATAAACTATTAAAAAATTAGAAATTATATTACGATTCGTAAAGTTTAATTTGATTCTATTTGATATAATTTGAATTTACCTTTTAATTAATAACATTATTATTTGATTTTAAATTAGAAAAAAATAATATGCTAAAATATTTTTTTTTTGACAAAGAAACAAATTGGGCTTCATTGAAAAAATTATAAACAAAGTTCAACAAGGAAATAGCCCAGTTGCAACCGGACCAAAAATAAGAAAACCGAAATAGGAAAAGAAAACTCTGGAAACTTAAATTTCAAAAATCAAAACTAAAACCGTCTAAATGCCCAATTAGCCATCTTCTCGCCTTTCTATCAATCACATCCATCCAGTCAGCATTAATGGCGCACACACAAACCGATGGGCTTTTGTTTTTGCTTCAAGTCCGTGTACCTCACCTTTAGGGGAGACCCCTCTGCTTTCTCCTCATTTCATCTTTCAATCTGGTTCTCGAATGCTATCTTCTCTCGCCTGGCTCCCTGCATACCAAGGGACGCTATTCTGCAGGTAAATCTCCTCCCTTCTCTTCAGAGTTACTGTTGCTAATATATGTGCGAGCTTGTTCGCCGATCTTGGTGTGAACTCGAAACTCAGATTAGTTTTCCTGGATTTCATCTGATGAATGTCATGTATAAAAGGGCTAATTTGTGACTTATCTTGACTATTATGCTTACATTTCTTTATCGTTGTCAACGAATCTCCTTCTATAACAATATCTGTTTGTTCCATTGCAAGCGCTAATTGGGCTGCTCGACGGCAAGCTAAGGCTTCGGCCGCAAAGGCAGACTAAATCGCTCCATGGATCTGTGTTGAAGAAAAAAGAACTTTCCCCAGACTATCCCTAGCCACAACCCTAGACGCCGCACACTTGTTCCTCTCGTCAAAAGCCCCATCGAAGTTTATTATTATTCCTTGCCCAGATGGATGCCGCCATTTAACAACAGCCAATGAGGTATGTTGGGTCTTCTCCTTTATTCCATCCATTTCTTTAACATAGTTGAGTACAAAATTTGTTGTTTCTTGGCCTGATCTACTCGTTTTGTCATGAATGCGAGAATTCCTCTCACCCCAAATGGCCCACAAAGCAATACAGAAGATTCGACATTTTGCCAACGAAAGGGAGAGCACTTTCCTGGTAAGCCAGTCAACAAACTCTTCTTGTGTGCATACTGCCACATCCAGATCTGATAGAATCATCCATATTTCCATTGAAACGGGGCAATCCCTAAACAAGTGGTTCATTGTTTCTTCACCACCTCCACAGTGGGGTCACATGCTGTTCGTTGCTAGTCTACGGGCCATCATGTTAACCTTTGTTGCTAAGTAGTTCCAAGTTACTTTCCATATAAAAATCTTCACTTTTGTAGGAATGTCGATTCGCCATACTTTCTTGTAAAAGTCTTTATAGACGGTTTGTAAAGCGTAAGCTGTAGGATCTGATCTTTGTAATAGTTTATAGGAACTTCTAACCGTGAACTCACCTGATGGTTCTTCATTCCAAGCCAAGAAGTCCTCATGAGTTTCAGCCGCTAAAGGTATTCAGAGAATCAGATCTGCCACTTCTGCTGAGAAGGTATCAACAACTAACTCTCTATTCCATTCTCTGCTATTACTATGGATTAATGCTGCAACTTTATCACTCTGCAAATTATCAAAACGGGACATTAATCTAATATTGGCGTAATTTGGAATCCATGCATCCTCACTAATTGAGATATTCACTGCACTCCACCCACTCTCGGATCACACCTTTCTTCAAAGTAGCCTTTGTTGCCCAAATGCTCCGCCACACATAAGAACTTGAGTTAACCAAACGAGAATCCAGAAAATGGCAATCAGGAAAATATTTTCCTTTAAAAACTTGTGCAACTAATGTATCCGGACAATTAAAAAATCTACATCCTTGTTTAGCTAAAAGAAAGATGTTGAATTGAGCCATATTCCTGAAACCCAAACCACCTTCCCCCTTCAGCTTGCATAAAAACTGCCATTGACACCAGTGGATCCCGCGCTTTCCAGCTCCTTTTTGCCACCAGAAGTTTGCTAACTTACTCTCAATTTTCTCACATAAGCTTTTCGAAAAGAGAAAACACGACATAGCATAAGTAGGAATGGCCTGCAGCACTGATTTTATAAAAATATCTTTCCCTCCCTGAGATAAAAGCCTTGTACTCCAAACATCAATTCGAACTGCAATTCTGTCTACCAAGTTCAAGAAAGCCTCTTTTTTCCTACGACCCACAATGCTAGGAAGGCCCAAATATTTTTTCGAACTAGACGAACTTCGAACTCCCAAAAAAGTCGACACTAAAACCTTCGATTCCTCTCGTGTATTCGTACTGTAGAAGATAGTTGATTTATTGAAGTTAACACATTGCCCCGAACAACTCTTATATTCCTTCAATATATCCTTTAATATCTTAGCCCCCTTTTATGTTTCTTCACCAAACAGTATACAATCATCAGCGAATAATAGATGGGAGATCTCTGGCCCCCTTCTACAAGCCTTTGCTCATTTGACTAAACCCTTCATTGTTACTGATCTCATTAGGGCTGAGAGGCCTTCACTACAGATAAGAAACAAGAACGGACTTAAGGGATCACCTTGCCTCAGTCCCCTTGTAGGTTGAAAGTTGCGTCCCCTACTCCCATTAATAATAACCGCATAGGAGGCCGTAGTGATACACTTCATTATCAGTTCGATTACCTTGTAGCAAAACCCATTTTCCTCATCATTTGCTTAACAAAATCCCATTCCACCCTATCATAAGCTTTACTCATATCCAGTTTAACCGCCATATATCCTTTTTTCCCCATTCTTTTTTGCCGAAATGTATGCAATAATTCATAAGCCAAAAGAACATTATCTGATATCAATCTACCTGGTACAAATGCACTCTGAGCCTTGTCAATGCAACTTCCCATGACATCTTGAAGTCTGTTAGCTATTGTTTTTGTCACAAGTTTGTACATAACCGTGCAAAGGCTTATTGGCCTAAAGTTAACAAGGGTAGTGGGGTGTGAGGTCTTAGGAATGAGCACAATATCTGTCGAGTTTGCTGATTCAACCCTTTTTCCATCATTCAAAACGCCCAAACAGAACTCCAGGACCTCCTTCCCTACTATATGCCAGTATTTTTGAAAAAATAATGCTGGAAATCCATCCGACCCCGGTGCTTTCAAAGGCCCCATCCCCTTAAGTTCCACCAAAATCTCATCTGCCGTGAAGGGAGAATTTAATACCTCATTAATCTCAGGTGAAATACTGCACTCGATTCCTTCCAGTACCTTCTTGGGATCTTCCACACCCTCCGTGGAAAACAACTTCTCAAAATAGTTTTTTGCAGCCTCTTGTAATTCAGTATCCTCAACAATCTCCTTACCATCATCCTCCACCAGCTTAGTTATGAAATTAGCTCGTCGACGAGTTGTCGCACTTTTGTGAAAATAAGCCGTATTCTTATCCCCGTATCGCAACCAATTCACTCAAGCTCTTTGTTCCCAGTACACTTCATCTTTTTCAATTTCCATGTTCAAATGAATTTTTGTATCAATGATCCTTGCCAGCGTCTCATCGTCCCTGTCTTCCAACATCAACGTTTCTAATTCCTGTGTGAGTTTCTTTTTAAGTTCCCCTTTCTTCCTTTTAATTACACCAGCCCATTCCTCCAGCCCATTTTGTAAGATCTTGAGTTTCTCCATTAGTGGTTCAGACGATGACTCCCAAATTCCCATAAGCACTCCTTCAAATGACTCCTCCATGGTCCACCAAACTTCAAAATGGAATCTGTGGTGCCTTGAGTAGGAGTTCATGCTCACTGTGTTAATAAGTAGGGGACAATGATCAGATGTAGAGAAAGGAAGATGCTGGACCCGACCCATAGGAAATAAAGATATCCACTCATCATTTGCAACCCCACGATCTAACCGTTCCCTTATATTTGTTTCTGGAAGGTTTCCTCTCTCCCACGTGAACGAAGCTCCCGAAAACCCAATATCCGTCAACTGACATTCTGCTAATATTTCTCTAAAAATCTCCATTCGTCTTTGATCCCTTGGAAGTCCCCCCTTTTTCTCAAAGGAATACATGATCTCATTGAAGTCACCGGCAACCAGCCATGGTCCAGTACCATTCTGACTTAAAATATTAAGTAAATCCCATACTTGATTCTGATCTCTTAAATATGGTGAACCATAGAAACCCGTAAACCTCTATTCTGCTTGAGTACCATCTTCCTTCACCATTACATCAATATTCCATTTAGAGAAGCTTTTCAAAGTGACATTGTAACACCCCAAACCCGGCCCAAACACTACGACCGAATTTGGTGTGCTACAGAGAAAACAATTTGAGAACCATTTTAAAACCGATTTAAGTTTTGTCGAAACCTTGTGTTTTCAAGTCTCTTGTTAAAAACCATACTTAGTGTTGCTTAGAAATATTTATTAAGTCGGGTTGTTTATAGATTGCAAATGTGCCCGATGGCATTTTTAAAACATTTTACGTTTGATTGGGAAAAACATGTGAATTCATTTTTAACATAATTAAATGGTTTAAACAAATATTCAAAGCATGTAACAATAATAAAATAATTCTAGGAGGCCTTATTACAACTCAATTAAAATAACCCAACATTAAATAAAATAAAACAAAGTCCAGGTTCATCTATTAAAATGTCCACTGCATGGCTACCTCGAGTCCATCCGGCTCCATCTCCGCGATCTACTCATCTGCAAAATGTTAAGGGAAAGGGGTGAGTCACCAAGACTCAGTGTGTAATCCCCCACCCGATAAAGTAACTCATACACAAGTCATTAATAAACATGCACATGCAACCCAACCTAACCATCCATACTTCTTTTCTACCCCGTGTGGTCAAAACCACTGGTGGTCAAAACCACTGATGACTTAGAGTCACAAATCAGATGATGGGGCCAACCCATCGTGTGGTCAAAACCACTTGATGACCATAGGTCACAATGTATCAAATGTGGTCAAAACCACTGGTGGTACCAAACCACCGGGACTTAGTCGCAAATAATCAATTGTTGTGGTCAAAACCACCGATGACCATAGGTCACAAATAATCTGATGGGGCCAACCCATCTTGTGGTCAAAACCACCGACGACATCCATAGTTCATCCCCTCTCCTCTCATCAATCCCACCATCACATGCTTATACATCAAATTTCATAAATCATGTCATAGTATTAAACATCATGTGATGGCATGCAAACATATATCAAAAATTACAAGTTAGGGGACTTACCCGATATCCATGCTTAGCCATAAGCAAACATTACCACAAGAGTGACTAACAATAACAAAATCATGTAAATTAATAAAGTGTGTAATGAGTTTTACACACCATTACTATCGTAATTCCTAGATCTCAAACTCCGATCTACAACGCTAGATCTTGACCTCACACGCCTTTGAACCCTAACCCCTTACGATATGTACATCCTTTTCGCTTCCCTACAATCGGCACTTATCCAAAATTAATAGCCTTCTGGCTTTGAACACAAATTAAATAAAATAGATTCTTACCAAAATCGATTGATAGGGAATGGAGGGTCAAATCTATTGCTTGAAAATCCCGTAGTTCCTAGATGATATCGATTCAAAGAGAGATTAGCCAAACTCTTAACAAGGCTAGCCATAACAAGAACAAAGATTAAGCTTAGAGTGATCCCTTACCACATTATGAAATTCGGCAGCACTTAGTTAGGGGGAAAAAGAAGATTCGGCCAACACTAATGGAAGGGCTGAAATTTTGAGAAGAAAAAGATGCTGGAAATTTTGAACAGTTTTGGCTTAAGAACAAGGAAAAATTCGGCAGCAAAGTAGAAGAAAAAGATGTTGGAAATTTTGAATAATTTTGGGCAGTTTGTCTAAGGGAATTTCGGCAGCAAGATGGTAGGGGTTCGGCTAATGGAGGAAGAAAAAGAAAAAAAGAAGATGTAGGGAAAGGGGGTGGTTTCGGCTTGAAAAAGGAGAAGAGAAGCTGGAATTTTATTTTGATAATTTGGGCAATGCAACACAGGGGTTTCGGCAGCAGCAAATTTTGGAGCAAAGAGAAGAAAATTGATTCAACTTTTGCACACCTTTGCTGTACAAAACAGATATGGACAGCCCCCCCCAAGGTCTCCAATTTTCGGCAAACACTCACTTCATTTTTGATAATTTTCCAGCTTTTAATTATCAAAGATAATGCATGGTTTATCTCCCAAGAATTCAAAAGCAAATAAACCACTAATACTCCCCCACTTCCAGCTGAAATAAAAAAAAAATAAGCTCAAACTCTATCACTTTGAAGAGTCCAAAATCATGCCAATTCTTTCTCTCCTTCACGCCAGCAAAGAAAGAGGAAAAAAAAAAAAAAAACCGAATCTTTGCTTCTTGGACTCGAACAACGACCTGGTGAAGGCAACAGCAGCAGCCTTCTCTTAACGCCCCTTTCCAACTCTCCCAATTGACTTTCATGCCACGTTACCCCACCATTTAAATATAAGCCCTCTTCCTGGCCCTTACTCCTTCAACGCCTAAAGCCCAAAAATAAAACTCCTTGCTTCCTTCATGTCTCGAACCCGAGACCTCATACCAAGGCCCTTAAGCCACGCCCCTTGCCACTTCTCCTCATTAGACTTTCATGCCATAAACCTTCTCCAATTAATTTTATGGCCTTCCTACTTAAGCCCCCTTGTCTCACGCCAAAACTAAAAATAAAATGCCACTTGTTGCTTTGCTGCCGTGCCTTGAACCTGTGCCCTCTTTAGCGCTACTTCCACTTCTTAAGCGGCGCATGGAGCCACTTGCCAACTGGACTTTCATGTCCATTTCCCGACTATTTATTTTTAAGGCATACAGCCCATTCCCTAATTGACGCAAAATAAAACCAAAATGCTGCCTTTGCAGGCTCGAACTTGAGACCCTAGCAATCTCTTAGGCGCACCACGCCACTTATACCAAGCCCAATCTTTGTGCTACAATTCGCCCAAAATTTTGTTTAAGCCCTATCTCACCTAGCTTCCTCCTTTTAGGCACTTAAAAGAAATTTTTAGTTCCAAGTCTGACCTAGCTCTGGGGTTAGCTCTAGGCCCTAGAACATGCTTAATACTTCTAGAATTTAATTCTTCAAGCACACACACACACATGGGAACAAATAATTAAATTTTCAAACAACCCCTTATTCAGATGTTACAATTCTACCCCTAAAAAAATTTCTGGTCCTCGAAATTACTTACTATCGTTCATTCGCGCATCCTTAACTCATCATATTACGCTATCTTTGCTGCACTCGATCTTAAAGGGCCATCATACCTTCTAGACACATTTTCTAAGTTCACTATCCCGTTCCATGCACTTTACTAGCAACATAAGAATGAGCTAACGTAACCATAACCAAGACAATTGGGGTATTCCGAAATAAGAAACTTACCCGTTGTTATGTCTGGCACATCTTCCTCCTCGCGACGGCCAACTGCATAAACCAGCCTTGGTTGCCTCGCCTCTGCACCTTCAGCACCTCGACCACGCCCGTTACCATTATCATTACCTCTAGCTGCACCTCGACCCCTCTGTGGTGGTCCTTCATTTCTAACCTGAGCACGGTTCTGACCCTCTGGTTGATTCCGAGCTAACTTCCGAGGACAATCCCTTACACGGTGATCGAACGATCCACACTCAAAGCACCCTCGATTACCACTCCAACACTCACCCTTGTGAGGCTTGCCACACCGAGCACATTGTGGCGGCCATTGGGTATTGGCGTGGCAGAGCCTAGCGACTTGATCCGACCCATCAAACCTCGTCCTCTTCTCATTTCATTACCTGAGAACCTTGAAGGTTCCGAGCTCCTCTTATTCTAATTCCGTTCTTGGTTCCGCTTAACGGACTGTCTTACTCCCTCAGCAACTTTAGACTTCTCCACAAGAACAAGAAACTCTCGTTCTCGCTGTGGAGCTATCATCATCCTCGACTCATCTCTCACCCATCCTCGACTAACACGCGTTCATGCTCGGTACCCACAATACCACGAGCATACCTACTCAACCGAAGGAACTCGGCCTCATACTCCGCCACTGCCTTATTGCCTTGGACCAGTTCAAGAAAGCCTTTCATTGTGCATCATCTACGTAGCTAGTTCCGATGTACTTCTTTTGATAGGTGGTTCAAATACTCCCAAGTCAAATCATCTACTGTCGCCCCATCTCGAACCGTAAGCCACCACCGATACGCTTCATCCTTTAAAAGCGACATCGCTTCCTTTCGACTTTTCTTCCTCGGTCAGTCAAGATCATCCATGATCCTTTCGGTTGACTCTAGCGATGATTCTCACGCACTAGGTGCCACTCGACACACACCTCGGAATACCTCCGCTCAGTTAGATCGGAGTCGCCGGGGACAGATTTCGAGCTCCTACATTTCCACCAAATTTCACCACCATCTCCAAGACTCGCAACACGACTTGCGATCTCGCCTCGCCACCGGTGCGATCCGGCTCTCTCGGCTCTAAAAGTAGGAGGTGGTGGTGGCGGTGGTACCTCATTTTCGAGAACCTTGTCCCGACTGACTGCGGGTTCGGACACCGTCATCCTACCCCTACCACGTCCACGGCGTCCACGTCCTCTAGAACTCATTTTATCTACCGCGCTTTTAATCTGATTAAGAAAAATTTTATGCGTTAGCATTTGTTTCACTTTATTACTCATGAAAGAAATTTTATGGATAAGGTTTAATCGAGAGATTCTTTCGAGCAAACAATGTTCCAGTCTTCTTTCCTAGTTCACACAAAGAAGTTTATGCATCCATTCCTTAATACTTTCCATACCTATTCGCTCATCGGACCCTTTTTTGCCCATTTCTATCCCAGGGGTATTTTCGTCTTTTTCCTACAGGGGTTTTTTTTTTTTCCGTAAATTTTCGTAACTGAATATTTTGCTGATGATTTCCAAAGCTAAGTTGTTGAATATTTGTAAAATAGTTGAAATTTTTAGGCAAAACCATTGAATTAATATTTTATGGGTCGTGGCATTTTGGTAATTTTACTCCTAAGGGTATTTCGTAATTTTTCACAAGTCAAGTTTTTCGAGAAAAAGCGTTGTAAAAGTAATGTTCTAGGATTTGAGAAAGTTATTGCACAAGTTTTGAAAACATTAGGGTTTGTTGTTTCATTCCATTTCGGAAAACAAGG
Source organism: Gossypium sturtianum (assembly GCA_025698515.1). Lineage (NCBI taxonomy): Eukaryota > Viridiplantae > Streptophyta > Magnoliopsida > Malvales > Malvaceae > Gossypium > Gossypium sturtianum. Next base: position 53,332,842 of record CM046949.1, on the reverse strand, counting down.
CTAATTCCTTTTTCGGGTTTTAATCATTGTGTTTAGCCTATGACCGAGCCCTCCCGGTCGTGGTGAACCAAAGCTACGCACTGTGCAGTGCAATTCAAGTGAAGAGGAGGTGGGTCACACGGACCGCTTAAATACCAAGCTCTCACCGAACCTTTCTAGACATGCGCATGCAGGTTACCACACCACCGAGCCTTACGAGTTAGGGTGAACCGAAGCTACGCACTGTAGGATACTGCGAAGAGGAGGTGAGTCACGAGGACTGCTTAAATACCAGGCTCTTCCGGATCCAATCCTGACATGCGTCTGCAGGGGTACCACACCCCTAGCTCATTGACTAAGTCATAGGTTGGTTTAGTTCCTTAAGTCTTATGCTTCGTTTGTGTTTGAGTAATCTAACCTTAGGGTCCAAGTCCTATAAGTCTATCTACGCTCCATGCTTCCTACCCTTCTACAGAATATAATTCACCAAGAGGTTTAGATATACTTACAGGCGGATAGGTGCCTGAGACTCGGGCCATGCTGTTCAAAACCAAAAATCATTCCATAAGGCCTACCAAAACATTTTTGGGCCTTGGGCCCCACAAAGAGCTTTGAACTGGCTCGATACCATTTGTAACACCCCAAACCCGGCCCAAACACTACGACCGAATTTGGTGTGCTACAGAGAAAAACAATTTGAGAACCATTTTAAAACCGATTTAAGTTTTGTCGAAACCTTGTGTTTTCAAGTCTCTTGTTAAAAACCATACTTAGTGTTGCTTAGAAATATTTATTAAGTCGGGTTGTTTATAGATTGCAAATGTGCCCGATGGCATTTTTAAAACATTTTACGTTTGATTGGGAAAAACATGTGAATTCATTTTTAACATAATTAAATGGTTTAAACAAATATTCAAAGCATGTAACAATAATAAAATAATTCTAGGAGGCCTTATTACAACTCAATTAAAATAACCCAACATTAAATAAAATAAAACAAAGTCCAGTTCATCTATTAAAATGTCCATCGCATGGCCACCTCGAGTCCATCCGCTCCATCTCCGCGATCTACTCATCCGCAAAATGTTAAGGGAAAGGGGTGAGTCACCAAGACTCGATGTGTAATCCCCACCCAGTAAAGTAACTCATACACAAGTCATTAATAAACATGCACATGCAACCCAACCTAACCATCCATACTTCTTTTCTACCCCGTGTGGTCAAAACCACTGGTGGTCAAAACCACTGATGACTTAGAGTCACAAATCAGATGATGGGGCCAACCCATCGTGTGGTCAAAACCACTGATGACCATAGGTCACAATGTATCAAATGTGGTCAAAACCACTGGTGGTACCAAACCACTGGGACTTAGTCGCAAATAATCAATTGTTGTGGTCAAAACCACTGATGACCATAGGTCACAAATAATCTGATGGGGCCAACCCATCTTGTGGTCAAAACCACTGACGACAGTCCATAGTTCATCCCCCTCCTCTCATCAATCCCACCATCACATGCTTATACATCAAATTTCATAAATCATGTCATAGTATTAAACATCATGTGATGGCATGCAAACATATATCAAAAATTACAAGTTAGGGGACTTACCCGATATCCATGCTTAGCCATAAGCAAACATTACCACAAGAGTGACTAACAATAACAGTAATCATGTAAATTAATAAAGTGTGTAATGAGTTTTTACACACCTGTTACTATCGTAATTCCTAGATCTCGAAACTCCGATCTACAACGCTAGATCTTGACCTCACACGTCCTTTGAACCCTAACCCCCTTACGATATGTACATCCTTTTCGCTTCCCTACAATCGGCACTTATCCAAAATTAATAGCCTTCGGCTTTGAACACAAATTAAATAAAATAGATTCTTACCAAAATCGATTGATAGGGAATGGAGGGTCAAATCTATTGCTTGAAAATCCCGTAGTTCCTAGATGATATCGATTCAAAGAGAGATTAGCCAAACTCTTAACAAGGCTAGCCATAACAAGAACAAAGATTAAGCTTAGAGTGATCCCTTACCACATTATGAAATTCGGCAACGACTTAGTTAGGGGAAAAAGAAGATTCGGCCAACACTAATGGAAGGGCTGAAATTTTGAGAAGAAAAAGATGCTGGAAATTTTGAACAGTTTTGGCTTAAGAACAAGGAAAAATTCGGCAGCAAAGTAGAAGAAAAAGATGTTGGAAATTTTGAATAATTTTGGGCGCTTTGTCTAAGGAATTTACAAAGAAGATGGTAGGGGTTCGGCTAATGGAGGAAGAAAAAGAAAAAGAAGATGTAGGGAAAGGGGGTGGTTTCGGCTTGAAAAAGGAGAAGAGAAGCTGGAATTTTATTTTGATAATTTGGGCAATGCAACACGTGGGTTTCAAAGCGAAGAAATTTTGGAGCAAAGAGAAGAAAATTGATTCAACTTTTGCACACCTTTGCTGTACAAAACAGATATGGACAGCCCCCCCAAGGTCTCCAATTTTCGGCAAACACTCACTTCATTTTTGATAATTTTCCAGCTTTTAATTATCAAAGATAATGCATGGTTTATCTCCCAAGAATTCAAAAGCAAATAAACCACTAATACTCCCCCACTTCCAGCTGAAATCAAAAAAAAAAAGCTCAAACTCTATCACTTTGAAGAGTCCAAAATCATGCCAATTCTTTCTCTCCTTTACGCCAGCAGCAAAGAGGAAAAAAAAAATAAAAAAAAAAACCCGAATCTCGCTTCTTGGACTCGAACCAACACTGGTGAAGGCAACAAAGCAGCAGCTTCTCTCTAACGCCCCTTTCCAACTCTCCCAATTGACTTTCATGCCACGTTACCCCACCATTTAAATATAAGCCCTCTTCCCGGCCCTTACTCCTTCAACGCCTAAAGCCCAAAAATAAAACTCCTTGCTTCCTTCATGTCTCGAACCCGAGACCTCATACCAAGGCCCTTAAGCCACGCCCCTTGCCACTTCTCCTCATTAGACTTTCATGCCATAAACCTTCTCCAATTAATTTTATGGCCTTCCTACTTAAGCCCCCTTGTCTCACGCTAAAACTAAAAATAAAATGCCACTTGTCACTGCTGCCCTTGAACCTGTGCCCTCTTTAGCGCTACTTCCAGCCCTTAAGCAAATAAGCATGGAGCCACTTTGCCAACTGGACTTTCATGTCCATTTCCCGACTATTTATTTTTAAGGCATACCGCCCAGCTTCCCTAATTGACGCAAAAATAAAACCAAAATGCTGCCTTTGCAGCTCGAACTTGAGACCCCTAGCAATCTCTTAGGCGCACCACGCCACTTATACCAAGCCCAATCTTTGTGCTACAATTCGCCCAAAAATTTTGTTTAAGCCCTATCTCACCCACTTCCTCCTTTTAGGCACTTAAAAGAAATTTTTAGTTCCAAGTCCGACCTAGCTCTGGGGTTAGCTCTAGGCCCTAGAACATGCTTAATACTTCTAGAATTTAATTCTTCAAGCACACACACACACATGGGAACAAATAATTAAATTTTCAAACAACCCCTTATTCAGGATGTTACAGACATCCATGCCTGTTCTCCAAGCTAAACACAAACCACCTCTAGACCCTTCTGCATCAACGTTAATACCGTTAATAAAACCACAACTCTTTCTCGCCTTACTCATGCGCTGTTGACTTAGCTTCGTTTCCATAAGGAAAACGAACTGGGGATTATGCTGCTTGATTAGGTGACGCAGCCTTCTAACTGCCCGTGGGCTCCCCAACCCACGAACATTCCAGCATATGTGTTTTATTGTGTCCGGTCAGCTAGCGTATTGCTAGCTGCCGATCCTAAATTATGAACAATAAAGCTATGCTCCCCATCAACCCACATGGTTACATTTTCATCATCAGCATTTTTACTGTCTCCATCAAATTTCAATCTTTTACCCCTAGCATCATTTCGTTTATCCGTGCTCACCTTCCCCTCCCCCTCATCTAGAATTTTCCTCTTGGACCCCACATCTGTATGTTTACAGTAATCAGTCTGTGTTGTCGAAACCAGCCACTTCCAAGATGATTTCTTCAGCTTTTTACTACATCCTTCTTTGAAACTCATACTTCCCTTTGATTGTCCAGATTCTATTCCCCCACTACAATCATTCTGTTCCGTCAACCCTTCTTCCCAGCTAGATAAAATCTTACCCCCTAATAATTGACCTATTCCACTGCTAGGATCAGCATCGTCTTTCCACTCGTTTTTCTTTTTAAGTATTCCTGTGTAGTTTCGCTGTGAACCCAACTTTTTTGTAAAAGCGGAAAACTTCATACTCTCTTTACCCACTATCTTGGATTCTGTTTTCAATGCAAAAGTATATGGAGGATTTTCTCTAATTTTATCCTTTTCTACAGGTTTGATCAACCAGCAATCACTCAGCCCGTGATCCAATCTCCCACACCCAAAACAAAAAATTGGTAATTTTTCAAACTTAAAAGGAACCCATGACTTAATACTATTTTCACTTAGAATAAAAATACCTCTCCGGAGCGGTTTTTGCACATCCATGTTGACTCGAACTCTGCAATAATCATTCTGGACTTCAGATCTAAGAACACCTCCAAATGTACTTCCGACGGCATGCATCAAATCCTTCTTATCAAACTCTGGTGCACATGGCCCGAACCTAATCCAATATGGTGATGAGGTTAGTTGGATTTGATCCCGTTCAATCGGATCCATCAGTGGCTCAAATAGGATGAGATATTTACGAAAAAAGCCAAGGTCTCCCTTCCATGATAAGTTCCAAATCCTCTTCTAAATAAAAAACAATGGAAAATAAATTCTGTCCAGCCACACGAATCTCAAACTTTTTTTTTGTCTTCCATATGCTTCGTAACTGTGCCTTAAAACTTTCTGGATTGAACTGTTTTCTCGTCCAAACTGAGCAAATCAAAGTCGGTTTAGAATCTGGCACCACCAACGATTTTTTGATTGATAACTGAATAAGTTCTTCTGCCAACAACGAGATCTCCTCACTGGTCTCCCTTTCCACGCCACCACCCTCCTCCATCCCCAGCCACAGACGTTACTGTTTTCTCTAGGACTCTAGTAGAGAGCACTCTTGGTTTTCAAGGGAACCCTGCTAAAATATTTTTTAAAAAATGAAACATTAATTTTAAAAATTAATAGTTAATTAGATAATTTTGATACATTAAAATCATAATTAAATCTATGTATTACTAGTGTGCATATACAAATTAAATCAAACTCTAATCTAATTTTCAAATTACTTTTTTATTTTTTATAAGATAGTTACATAAATTGTCAAGATAGTATGAATCTTGAAATCCGAACAAATCCGAATATAAGGTATCTATATTTATTTTCTCTATCCAAGCTTAACCTAACTTAGGGCTTGTTCTTCTGTGCTTAAAAAAAGCACTTCTGGCTCCAAAAGCACTTTTGAAAGAAAAGCTGTGCAGAACAAGCTGCTTTTGGCTAGAATTTTTGGCTTTTCAGAAGTGCTTTTGAAAAGCACTTCTGAAAATGAGAAACTAAAATTTTTAGCTTTTCTTCTTCCAAAAGCACTTTTAGTGCTTAATTACTTTTTCACCCCTTCAATAACATAGTACTTTCTCTTTTTTTTCCTTGGTGCTTAATTACAAATGTGTTAAAATCATTAATTAAAAATAAAAAATATTTTTAAAATACTAATTACAAATATTTAATGGTTATATTTAAATATTTAAAATGTAGTTTATATATTCTAGTTAAATTTTATAAGTAATTAATATTAATTACTTAAAAATATTTAAAATTTATATTTCATATATTAAAATATTAATAAGTTATAGTAATTTTTTTATATTCTTACTAAAATATAATAATTTTAACTAATTTAAATTTTATTTAAATACATATTTGTTACTTGATATTAACATGTCTAAAATGGACATTTTATTTCTCAAAAGCACTTTTTGACAGCAATGCTAAACACTCAAATTTTAAACCAAACTTTTCAAAAGCACTTCTCAAAAGTGCTTTTCCACAACACTTTTCAAAAGCACTGCCAAACTAGCCCTTAAAATGTGAGCTTAACTTTTTCTTAATCCCGACCTTAACCTAATAAAAATACGAAAATTCAACTTGTTACATAACATAATTTAAAATAATATATTAAAATAAATTTGTAACTTAATATAATTTAAAATTTCAAAACGAGCCAATAACCTCCTGATTCACTGACAAGAATATTATATTATAAATATGAAGAATTGAATTTGATTCAAAACAACTTTATTCCTTCCCTCTCAATTATATATATATAAAATCTATCAAATTTGAAGGTTAATGTAATGTATTAAATTTAAAAATCAAATAATTTAACAGCAGCATAGCAAAACAGTAATAAAATTCTATGAAAGATTCGCTTCTCCTTTTCGACACGTTAAGGTCCAGCGTTGTAAATTGCAGCGAGAATTGCAATTTCTTTCATTTATTTGATTGGTTTTATGTTTTCTTCAATTAGAAATAAGTTATTAACTTTTTACTCTGGGTTGGGTAAATGTGTCCCACCATTTGGGCCTTAAAGGTAATGGCTTTGGGTTATTTAAGATTAAAACCTAAATTATACTATTCTTTTTGTAATAGTATTTACACTTTTTTATTTTTGTCACAAGTGGCATCTAAACCATTTTTTCTTTAGTTGGTACCTTCTTTAGTTTAATCGTTAAGTTATATATATTTTTTGGAAAGCTTAACTTATAAATTGATACCTAAACTATGTAATTTTCTTATTTTGGTACTTAAACATTTATTTTAGCCACAAGTGATATATAAACTACTTAATTTTTTCCAAGTCTGTACGTTTATTAGTTCAACTGTTAGTCAAACCGCTAAGTCTATTTAAAAAAGAAAAAGATAAACAATTGAAAATTGTCATATGGTGATAAGGAAGGGAGGCGGAACATGACTGTAAATTTGTTCAAGTCGCGGATTTGGCCTAGGGCCTAGACAAATAAAGGAGAACTCGAAGTTTGACATAATCTGAAATGCAAATAAATCCAAGTCAGATTTATGAATTAGAAGGGTAGTAATTAAAATAAATAATTAAGATAGAAAAAAAAAACAATGAATCCAAATCAAAGATTAGAAACAATTAAACAAGAACAAAACAGAATAACAAAAAAACGAAACAAAATAGATAGAAAAGATGGAAAATGACATGTAGAAGTCATAAGGAGAGCCCCCTTTAAAGGCTCTAATTTTCCCTCCAAGAAAGAAAACTTGACAAGAAAAAACTTGAAGATGATCCCCATAATCTGAAAAGATTGTTAAACTCTTCTAAAAGAAAACTCAAAAGAAATTTTTAAATAGAAAAAACTCAAATAGAATTTTATTAACTCAAAAGAGAAAAGTTGTTGAATGAAAAATATGAATTATGTACAATGAAGCGGACTTTATATAGGTTAGTTAAGTGCATTCAAATAAAACTCTCAAGTGTAATGAAACTATTAGAGTTGTGTGACCCAAATTCTAAGAGATTGCTTGCAAGTCAAGTTAAACAAAATATATTTTCTTTCTAGAAGATTTAGTATTTATTAGTATAATATATTTAGCATTTATTAGCATAATTTGTTTGACTTGACAAATAGGTTCTTTTACAATCTTAGAAATATACACCCATTAGAGATTAGAACTCATAACACATTTAGAGAATTTTGTGTTTACGTTTTGAGGGTTCTTTGTTTTCGGGTTTTCGGGGTTTAGTTTTTATCTCCATCTTTTGTACTCTTCGTTCTTTTGCCATTATAGTAAAATTATCTTTGCCCGTGGTTTTTTATCCTCTTTGGAGGAGTTTTTCCACGTTAAATTTGTGTGTTCAATTTCTCAATTTATTCCGCTATTTTGTTTTTCTTGTTGCTTAATCGGGACGATCCTAACAAGTGGTATCAGAGCTAGTTCAATTTTATAGATCAGCCCGTTCAGAGATGGCAACAACAAGGTTTGAAATTGAGAAGTTCGATGGTGAGACAAATTTCAATCTGTGGCAAGTTCGGATGATGGCAATTCTAGTTCAAACAGGCTTGAAAAAGGTTGTTACCAGGAAAAAGCCTGAGAATCTAAATCAGACAGAATGGGAAGAGCTTGATGAAAAGGCCTTGTCTGCAATCCAGTTATGCCTCGCGAATACGGTATTGCAGGAGGTATTGATGGAGAAAACCTCATCCGCCTTGTGGAAAAGGTTAGAAACTCTTTACCGACTAAGTCTCTAGCTAACCGTTTAGTGTTGAAACAACGTCTATTTACGTTTCGCATGAACGAAGGTGAGTGAAACACCCCACACCCGGCCCACGAGCCTGAACCGGATCTGGTATGTTCCTTGAGTAAACCGGTTTCAAAATTCTTTGTTTCTTAGAGAAAATTCGTGCATTTTCAGGAAAATTTCGTTTGGGGTTGGGCTTAGATTAAAAACCCATTTATTTAACTTTATAAATCCAATTTAGTTCGTGACATATTATCTAGTAGTAAAGCAAAAGGAAATAAAGAAATTCACTTGGGCCTTATGGCCTTATTACATCAATCAAAACCCAAAAATAATAAAATTTAAGTACTTAATACAAATAATACCCCAAATAATAAAAGTCTTTTCTTGCTATGCATGGCCACCTTTAGCTCCTGCCGACCCTACCATTACCGATCATCTCCTCGAAAAAAATATTCCCCAACGGGTGAGTCAACAGACTCAATGTGTACACTAACTAACATTCAACAATTCAGGCATACATGTTCATATCAAAGACATATTCATAAAAAGAATGATGCAACCCAAACCCAAGCCTATTTGTCCATCCGCTACACACCACCCGTACACGCCAATCACACCGTGGGGACTACTAAGTCAACCCTCCATCCGCTACACACCATCGGCGGCAGCCACAATGATCGCGTGCACATCGCCCATATAATTTGTGTCATTAGACACCATATTCAAATAATGTAACCGGTTACCAAATTCGGATAATGTAACCGGTTACCATATTCAAATTTTGTGACCGTAGTCACCATATTCCGCTGGTGAGACCAAGTCAACACCTTCTTCCCCTTTCTCATATATCCCGAATGCCCCATAAATTTTTTTATATCATGCATAACATACTTAATTTCTCATTATTCACATGTTAACAATATAACATATTCGTAATCCTATCGAAAGTAGGAAACGCACTGCACAGGTACTCTTACCACATTTGTGGTACTTAGCCACATTCACATTCTTATGCATATTCATATATTAAAATAATTGCCATATGATATATTGAAAGTTAGCGTGAGTACACACCGATTGGCTTAATAGATTCCTTGAAATCCCGAAGAACGATCTACCGATCTAAAGTTTAGATCTGTTAATTCCTATATTCGCCCATCATACAAAAACACATTAATAACCTTTTCGATTTTAAAACCAAATCCCAATAGGAATGGTATTACTAATACTTACCTTGTTTGCCGATTGGATTGATCAAGTTCCCAAAAATTACTAGTATCCCTTTTCCTTGAAATCGGCTAACACTAAATCATGTAATTTTGTCGATTTAAACTTTTGGATCAATGAAAAATAATTCTAAATACCAAAAATAAGCCTTGGCCGATTAGATCTATGTACTTACCTTACGCTTTCCAAATCAAGAGGATTCCTTGCCCTATATGTCTTAGATCCTTGATCCTTATATTCGACGATTGTAGACCCCTTTAGATGTCGTAGTTGATTGCTCCTTTACTTAGAATCAACAAAGATTCGGCTTTGACAGTAGAAACAGAGAAGAAAATAGAAGAAGAGGAGATGGATTTTGCTTAAAGAAAAATTCGGCAGAGAGGGGGAGAGAGCTAGGAAAATTTCGGCACAGAGGAAGAGAAAGCAAAAGTTGATGAGTAGCCCTCCTCGCCTCCTTTTATAGCCGAAATTATCAGCCTAGGAGTCCCTTACTTGGCCACCACTCCTCTTTTTGATAATATTATCTCTTTTATTTAAAAGATAAAAGCCTTTAATCCATCAATTATCTCCTCAATTTTCTTAAAAGAAAATCCTTTATTTATCACTTATTATTCACATATTTATGCAAATAAAACTCTTCCTTTTCTAGAAACCCATGCCGTCCACTCTCAATTTTTCTCGAAGCAAAAATAAAACTTATTTATTTGCTTCTCAAGTGACTCGAACTCAGCCTATTTCCTGCATGTGACACCACTTCCTTAGGCCCTAAGTGGCATCTTCAGCCACTTTTCCAAGCCTGTTTGTGTGTCAAACTTCTCCAACTTTTTCTTTTAAGGCCCTCTAGCCCTTATTTCCTATTTTGAACTTTAAAATTTGACATTTCGGCATCATTTCTAAGTTTCCTAAAATTTTCGATCGGCTCAGAATCTTGCCATTTTTCTTACATTTCCGTGTTTCCCGAAATGTTCGTGTTTCCAAATGTTCAGTTTCCAAAATGTTCAGTTTTCAAAAATTTTCAGGTTTCCAAAATGTTCATTTCCATTTCTATGCATTTCTAGAATTCCAAAAATACCAAAAAATTATTCATAGTGCTTAAGACTTGTCATTTCGTACAATTAAACCGAAAATGCATAGGCCCTTTCCAGGATGTTACAGTGAGCTTCTTAGAGATCACATCAGTCAATTCATTACTCTTTTAAATGATTTAAAGAATGTTGAGGTTCATATTGACGATGAAGATCAGGCCATGCTATTATTGTGCTCTTTACTCCCTTCATACAAGTCTTTCAGGGAGACCCTGATTTATGGCAGAGACAAACTCTTATTCGAAGATGTGAATGGTCATTTGTTGAGTAGAGACAAACTCAACAATGAGTTTGGTTTGGATAGCAAGGCAGATAAGCAAGCTTCCGTTTTGGTAGCATCAAAGAAACGAGACAAAAGATGTCGCTATTGTAAAAAGTTAGGTCACGTTAAAGCGATTGTTATAAATGCGAAAAATAAAAGAGTCTTTGAGAGAGTAACGAGGAAGATGTAGCTGGTGCTAATTTGGTCGATGAAAGCAGTGATGATTTCTTGTTAGTGTCAACGAGCGATAACTCCAAGCTCACGTCCGAGTGGATCCTAGATTCGGGATGTTCTTTCCACATGTGTCCCATTAGAGAATGGTTCTCCACATACAGTTCGGTTGAAGGTGGAGTTGTGCGCATGGGAAACGATTCATCTAGTAAGGTATTTGGTATTGGTACTGTTAAAATTAGGATACACGATGGGACGATTAGGACACTCTCAGATGTCAGGTATGTACCTGATTTACGAAAGAATCTCATCTCTTTGAGTAGTTTAGACTTGAAAGGATGCAGAATCAACATCGAGTCGAGCGACATTAAAGTATCTCGTGGAGCTCTCGTTTTGTTAAAAGGTAAAAGAACCGCGATCTTTATATTCGGAAGGTTCTACAAAGGACCGTGAAATCGGATGTCCTCGTCCGCTACTGAGTCGAAGTCAACTCGCTTGGGAGCGGAGGCAACTTGGTCATAGGAGGGAAAAACGATGATGATTGTTTCGTTGAAGAGATGTTCTCTTTTGGATGCAGGTTTTAAAAAGTTAGGGCACTGTGTTCATGAAAATCAGACTCGGGTTAGTTTTGATTTGGCGGTGCACAAGTCGAAGGCTAGAAGTCTTCCAGCTTCTAAGCACAGATTCGACCCAGTTAATTCCTTGCATAGTTCAAGATAGGCCCATGTTGGGCTTTGGCAAAGATGGCGTTGTAAGAATTCGTGTCAAGGTGGAGATTGTTAGAGTTGTGTGACCCAAATTCTAAGAGATTGCTTGCAAGTCAAGTTAAACAAAATATATTTTCTTTCTAGAAGATTTAGTATTTATTAGTATAATATATTTAGCATTTATTAGCATAATTTGTTTGACTTGACAAATAGGTTCTTTTACAACCTTAGAAATATACACCCATTAGAGATTAGAACTCATAACACATTTAGAGAATTTTGTGTTTACGTTTTGAGGGTTCTTTGTTTTCAGGTTTAGTTTTTATCTCCATCTTTTGTACTCTTCGTTCTTTTGCCATTATAGTAAAATTATCTTTGCCCGTGGTTTTTTATCCTCTTTGGATGAGTTTTTCTACGTTAAATTTGTGTGTTCAATTTCTCAATTTATTCCGCTATTTTGTTTTTCTTGTTGCTTAATCGGGACGATCCTAACAGAAACTTTAATTAAGCTAAACAAGAAGTAGTTTTAAACTAAACCTTCTTCTTGACATAAAACTCCTAAATAATTTTAAATACTTAAAAAATATACAAAATTTGAAATAAATAACTAATGAAATAATGAGACCTAATAAATATAATATTGGGCTCATATATAATACAATTAAGCCTAAAAATCGGATCCAATATGGTTTAAACTCGAATTAAAAGCCTGTAATAATCCTATCCAGAAATTATGCTCGTGCAGTCTTTACAAAAACGGTTATAACTTGAGCTCTCAAACTCGAAATTGAGTGATTCAAAGTGCATTTCGAAGCTAAGAGATAGATGTTCGAACATTGGATCCCATCCAAAAAGTCATTGCAATTTGACTAATTTTTCAAACTTGAAAATTGACAGCTTCGGTGAATGAAATTTAATAAATTTCACCCTATTCGTATATGTATCATATGGTAAAAAAAGATAAAAAAAAGAGTATTTTATGTTTATATATATTCTATCTTCAACTATTGCGTAATGAATTCGGCTTCACCTATAAGCATGAGTATTTTGGGCTTCATGATTTTGATCAAATTTATATATGAATTTTGGTCAAATGTGCAACTTAATACATTAACTTTGATTTGGTGTAATTATTTACATAAAACTTTAATTATGGTTCATATGTATACATGAAAGGTTAATTCTAATTCAATCGTATGCATTAAAAGAAATGTATACATACATTTATTTTCATATTGAATTAATATAATTGTTTGTGTATGCAATATATCAATGTAAAATGATACTACTTCGATAGTATTAGTGATTTGTGAAAATTTAATCAAATTAAAATTTCATGTATAAAATTACATAAAATAAAAGTTTTTGTATGGCATTGCACATTGCATCAAAATTCATGTATAGTTTGACATTTATCCCTTAAACAAATTATTAAAAATTCATAAAAATAAAAATATTTAAAAAAATAGAGAAAACTTGTTCAATTGGTTTTTTAAGTCGGTTCAACCCCTATCTCCAGACTAGTACCTCGATTGATTCTTGGTCTAATCGATCCAGTCTGGTTTTGAAAGAAATGGTATTGACTGATGAAAGAAAAATTTCGATCCCGTTTAAAACAGGTCAAGCAAGAATGCAATAAAGTTTTTTAAAAAATTAATTGTCAATGTTTGTCCCTTAAGAGGGCGAATTTCAAGTATTGCAAGTATTGCCAGCTTTGCTAAACATAATGAAGAAAGAAGAAAGGAAATAATAGGAAAAAAAAATAAAGAGAGAAATAATGTTAAAGGAAATAAATAAAATAAAAGAATTTAAAAAGAATTTTTTAAGTTTATATAACGTGGAAATATATTATTGGTTGGAATTTCTTTTAATGGACAAAACATTTTAGTGTTAAATGAGAACAAAAAAATAGTTTAGGTATCGCTTATAATAAAAAAAAATGTTTAGATACCAACTTGAAAAAAAAAGGGTATAGTTTAGGTACTAATTTATGGGTAATTTTTTTTTTTTAAATTAGACTTAATGGTTTGGCTAATAGTTAGACTAATAGAGGTACCAACTTAAAAAAAATAGTAATTCAGGTAATGGTTGTTGAAATCGGACTGGATTGGCTGGTCGGACTAGGAGTCGATTGGTATATCGATTTAGAGTAAGGAAAAAACCGAATGATCCGTGAACTAGAATAAATCATGGTCAAAATGTGAACCATGAACCAAATAAATTGGTAAAACCGATCTTTTTGAAAATATTCAAGGCCAAAACCAAAAAAGAAAAACTATACTTCTTTTTTATTCCAAAGCTCTTGAAACTGTTGTCTCTATTAAAATCTGCACATATATAATACCCCTTACTCGTCTCAACAACCGAAGTGGATATGAGAGACTACTGGAAACATAGAAAGTAAAAAAAAATCCAAACAATCTTTAAAAAATTCAACTTTAAAACATTTTCATGAAATCTTTGGAACAAATAAAAATCAATTTACAAAATTTAAAATCATTTTAAATACATTTAGGAACCAAGTGTGAGAAATTGGAGGGCCTGGGGCCAAGCATGGGACTTGGAAGTAACTCAAAACAAATTTCATGTAGAACCGATAATAAGGAATGAACGAAAATGATGATTTAGAGAAAATGACCGCATGTATCACTATTCATAATGAATGCGTTTAATCGCTAAGTATAAAAGACGACTTAGAGATTAAATTATTTTTTTGAAGTATTATTTAATTGGTTGCGATTAAATAATTGAAGATTGAAGTGAGAATTAAAATAACTAGTCATCGTAGATTATTGAATGACGCAATTAAATATATTTTCTCATAGATTCTAATACGATAAAGTTGTCATGAATTTAACAAAATTATAATTAGGTTGAGAAAATAATTTAATTGGATTAATTAATTAATTAATATTTTAGAAAATAGAAAAAATAGTTATTTGGTTGGTTAAATCATACATGTTGGTTAAAAGTCTGGATAACACATATAATTGTGCCTAGTACATGAGATGGGCCCAACAGGCCCATAACAACCACACTAAGGTGGACCGTTGGAAGATATGTCTTCAAGTTTGTTCCAATTGAACATCCTTGATCCAAGGGATTTGATATATTGATTGTAACACCCTATACCCGACCCGACCGCCTGGTCTAGATACCGATGCACAATCAAACTGTGTTACTTAACGACCTTTCTAGCTTGATTTATTTAAAGACTTGGACAACGCCAAATTTTAAACTCATATTTACCATACAACGTTATTCTAATATCTTGGATAACAACATGTTCCAAAATTTAAACTTCAAATAAATTCTCTATTATACAAGTACTGAAGTTCTTACAATCGTTTTGCCATACTAGGCCCGTATATTTACACTTACTAAGAGTTTATACTTAATTCGAAACAAACACACTTATCCAACCCCTGAGGCGTAGCCTCTAAGGGTGCCTCTCTATAGGCATGATACAGCTGCATCACCACTCGCGTAGACTTGGCAGTGTCTGGCTTGGTCCTTCCATATGATCATTGAGTCATTCCTTGACCCTACATTCAAGGTAAAATACACGCAAGTTAAAAAAAACTTAGTGAGAATCTACACAACAATATTATTAAGTGAATTTTAAAGTCTAGGGTAATAAAGAGAACTAATGCGCATAATTAAACTCCTTGATTTTCATAGGGGATTCCGCAGTCTGACAGGCACAGACGACACCCTTACGTTTGTAACAGCCCATTTTTCAGTTGTGTCAGAAACGGTGGTTTCGAGGCCACAAATCCGAAAAATGAGTCCGTAAGTATTATTATTTAATATTTACGAGTCAAATATAGTATTATAATAAATTTTAATTTGATAAATTTTGTTATTTGAATTAATAATTAAGTTCAAGTGGTTTTGGAAAATGAGGTTTCGGGACCTCGTTTCTGTAAACCGAGCCCATAAATATTTATTAAATATTTAAGGAGTGATTATTTTGGTACATTGAAGTTTGGTTCAGAAATATTTATGTTTTGTTAGTTAATTAAGTAAAAGGACTAAATCGTAAAAGCTGCAAAAGTTAATCGTTATTAATTTATTTGTGCTAAATGGTTATGAAAGAATATTTGAATGGACTTATATGGTAATTTAACCATATTTAAAGTGTTGGACAGTAGATATATATGTTTTAGCTAAAAATATATATGAATTAATGGGATTTTGGTAAATAATAAAAAGATGAAATAAGATTAATAATAAAACAAACTTCATCTTCTTCATTTTTGGCTTTGAAAATCGATTCCTCCATGCTTAAAGAACACAAGCTTTGGCCTTGACAAACTTTTATTGCATGGTGAGTATTTCTTGTCCGTTTTTAATAATTTTTATGTCTTTGAGTTTGTTGTAGCTTAATCTAGCTTACTTAGGGACTAATTTGTGAAATTGTCAAATGTTTTGAGTTATGCCATGGATTAATTTGTGATGTTTTTGAAGTTTAATGATAGATTGATAAGCTTGGTTGTTAAATATGATAATTTTGTAAAGTGATTTTGGTTAATTTTAAAATTTAGGGACTAAGTTGTTAAAATAGTAAAGTTACATGAAATCTTTGTAAAAATATGATAAACATGGGCTTTAAGGGGATTATAGAAAATTTGGCTAGCCTTGTTTAGATTAAATTGTGATTGAATTGAAAGTTTAGGATTTAGGGACTAAATTTAATAAAAGGTAAAAGTTTAGGGTAAAAGTGTAAAATGTTGATAAAAGGTCAAATATGTGAATTTTAGTATTTAAAAGTATTTGAATTGGATAACTGAATTAAATTATTATATTTAGATCAAGAAACGAGTCAACTGGTCATTAATTGCGGGAAAGGAAAGTTAGCGGAGTAATCGTCAATGTTGCGTTCGTAACCATTTTTTATTAGGTAAGTTCGTATGTTGATTAAACTAGTTAATTTCTATTTTTGATGATTTATTAAATATTATATATATTTAATGAATGTAATTAATTGATTTATATATATGACAACTAATGAATTGGAATAAATTACAGAGTTAGCTAAGTTGATGATTATGTCTAAAAATGGATTCTCCACAGCTTGTGTGAGCAGCATTGTGTAGCCTAACATCCTGACCCACAGCTCGTGTGAGCAGACCCATTTCATAGCTCGTGTGAGCATTTATAGTTACAGACACACTTTGTGTGAGCATTGTTCCCGTGTATCCAACGCTATTTCATTATGGTTCATCGGGTGGAAAATGAGTAAACAGAAATGGTAATATGAAATGGACATACGAATGATTTATATGGATATAGATATGTGAAAATGAATAATTGAAATGAATACTTGAAATGAAGATGTGAAATGTTAAACGAATATGTGATGGTTGGTTTATGTACCAAATGTGTTTTTCATTTATATGTTTGATAACATTATAAAGTTACATGTTTCATATATGAACTCACTAACCTTGTGAGACTTGTGATGTGTATAGGTAATTAATGAACTCATGACCATGATATTGAAATATCTTGTAAAATGTTTAAATTACATCCTTTACGGTAAGTTAAAGTTTATTACAAACTTATTAAGCTTACCTCGTTTTGGTTTTTCTTCCTTATAGATTGTCGGATTTGAGCTGTCGATTGAATTGCTTTTGGATATCACACTATCCGTTAACACTTTTGGTAGTTATGTGTTTAATTTGACCAGGTTATAAGTGTCATGTAGATAAGATTTTTGGTATTACTATATGTGATAAGTATTTGATTATGTTTTGAGCCTTTTGGTATAATGGTTGATTATGACATATGTTATTTGGGACTTATTTGATGATTGAATAAGGTTGACATGTTGAGTTTGTTTTGCTTTGGATAGTTGTTGTTCCATAATTGATTATGAAATCTTGTAGTTGTATTTTCTTGGCACATTTGGTATATCTTGACCATGTGTATATATAAGAATTTTGAACTAAGTTTGGTAGGTTTGATTGTGGATGGAATTGATGAAATGGTATAGTTGATAGGCTTGAGTCATGAATTTGTCATGGCCGAATGAGAATTTATTTGAAGTTGGAAATGCCATTGAAGACATATTGGTTAGACACTTAGGTTGATTACTATTTGGTGTATTATGGTATGTTTTGATGCAATTTGAAGATGTAATGGCTTGATTTTGAAATTGTTTTAGATGCACACGGCTTGGGACACATGCTATCACATGATCGTGTGCCACACACGACCACCCCACATGGCCGTGTGTCTTATTGATTTTAAGTGCAAAATTTTTCACACGGTTTATGAATGTTACACGGCTTAGCGACACGGTCGTGTGACCTTGAATTACACGGTTTGCGCTCGGTCACATGGCCGTGTAACCCCTGTAACACCCCACACCCGTATTCAACGCCGGAAAAGGGTTACGGAGCATTACCGAGCTTACAACACTTTAAAACACACATTTCATATACAATTTATCATTTCAAATACAATTCAATCACAACCAATGATAGTGTCCTTTAAACAAGCCTACGATGCCTTAAAAATGCATTAGAAATGGTTCGGGACTAAACCGATAACATCGGAAAATTTTTCAACACTTAGCAAATTTTTCTTCAAACAAGGGACACACGTCCGTGTGGCTAGGCCGTGTGTCTCACACGACCACTAGACACGCCCGTGTCATAGGCCATGTGAAAATAGGGGGTACATACTGACTTGGGCCACACGGACAACCACACGCCTGTGTGTCTAACCCGTGTACCCTTCGAAGTGGCCACACACGCCCGTGTGCCAGGCCGTGTGTTAGGCCGTGTAAAACCTATAGGGTATACTGACTTATGCAACACGGCCAAGTCACACGCCCGTGTGCTAGGCCATGTGCCAATTAGGGGGGTATATTGACTTGTGCCACACGGCCAATCACACGCCTGTGTATGAGGCCGTGTGGAGCATACTGACTTCATTTCAATTTCCACATCAGAGGACACGGCCGTATAATTTGACCGTGTGTCACACACGGATGAGACACACACCCGTGTCTCTGCCCGTATGGACAAAAATAGACTATTTACCAAGCCAATTTTCCACCCAAACTCATGCACACCTATACCAATTTCAATGTCACCAAAACATAACACTTATAAGCATTTAAAACAACCTTAATCAAAAATCTTTCATACCATTTCAATACCAACAAATACAATACATACTATTTCCGAACATGTCTTCCAAAACATACCAATATTCACAATCTCAATTCATCAATATGAACACATTCAAACATGTATTAATTTACCTAATATCACCAACATATCATTTATCAAACATGGGCTCTTTCATACTCTAAATACTATTTTAAAGTCTACACATCACAATTAGCATTTATAGGATAATTACCAAACTCAAAACAAAGGTCATTTGCACACTTATACATCATCAAAATCATCAATATAGCCAACTCAGATGACTATATATATACAAACCAAAATATAGGCATTCATAAGCCAATTCAAATGGCAAAAGTCACTACCAAAATAATTCTCAAAATGACCACAAAACCTATACATGCCATATAACCAATATCACAAAGGTTATAAGTACCAAACCATAGCTGGATAGTGTGATATGATCTCCGATGACTTCCAACTCGGGCGAGCCCCCGAATCACTATAAACATAGAAAAGATAACAAAGTAAGCTATAAAGCTTAGTAAGCTCATATGATAATAACTCATCTCATCAAATAAACACATTTTAAGCCATTATAAATACTATAATATAACTTGTATAATTCTACCTTTATGTCATGCATTCGTTCACATAGTTAACAAAGAATTTCACAGGTTTGTTCATTTCAATGCTTATATGATTTGAATACTTCTTATCAATTCATTCACATTTACATAAGCATAAGCAAATAGAAATAGACTATATTCAATTCAATAACCATCACATTTATATACATTTCATTGAATCATATGAATTCTCATAATTTTCAACTTACTCATCATATGAAATTCACTTTTAACACTTACTTGTCGATTTCTGTCACGAGTACCTTGACTGAGTCGTACTATCACTTGTAACCATGTTTTGTCAACATTTCCCGTTGAACCATTTGGAATACTAAAGGATACTCGGGAATCTCGTATACACAGTATCGTACCAATGCCATATCCCAGATATGGTCTTACATGTAATCTCGTATCGATGCCAATAGCCCAGCTATGGTCTTACACGAAATATCATATCGATGCCATATCCCAGATATGGTCTTACTCGTAATATCAGTAACTCTAATGTCATGACATTTGTATCCTATCTATTCCTAAGGTTCAACCGGGACTTTCGTTGTATCGAATCTCTGTCGATCATTTTCGTAGTATCGTAATAGCATTCACATTTCATTTCAATAATATAGCATTTACCACAATTATATCAATTAAGCATTTATACATATATAATTCAATGCTTATTAAACATACGAACTTACCTCGTTCGCTGTAACGACGAATTAGATCGACTAATCCGATACTTTGTTTCCCCCCGTTCTAGATCCAAATCTCATTTATCTCAATCTATATAATATCAAAATTTACTTATTTAATCATCATTTCATTCAATTTAGTACAATTTACATAATTTGGCAAAATTACATTTTTGCCCCTATAATTTTACATTTTTGCAATTTAGTCCTTATCACATAAAATCACAATTCATTCAATTTAGTACAAACCCATGCTTAGCTGAATTTATTACATATTACTAGAAGCCCATATTTTCAATTTATTTACACTTTTACCCACATAATTTTACAAATTCTCAATTTAATCCCTTTTTGACATTTTTGTCAAAAATCACTTTACAAAACTAGTAAATCTATCAATAAACCTTCATAATCTATCATCAATCATCAAATTACTCAAGCATTCAACAATGGCAACATGTTAAATCTTTAACAATTTCAAAATCTAAGGTACGGGCTAGCTAGAATACAAAGCAACGATCTCAAAAACGTAAAAATCATTAAAAACCGAGCAAAAACTATACCTTAATCAAGGATCCAAATGGGTGAACCTCAAAGGGACAAAATGGATATTCTTTCTTCTTAGTTTCGACAAGAAGATGATGATAATGGGTGTGAATTTTTGTTTTATTTAACTTATTATAACATAATTCATAAATTACAAAAATAACCTTAATAAATAACATCAAAATTCACCTAATACATGTCCAAAGTTGTCCACTCAAACAACCATTGGTCTAAATACTGTTTAAGGACTTCCATTTAAATTTCTATAGCTATTAAACATCTTTAGCTATTAGAACATCACTTTTACACTATACACGATTTAGTCCTTTTTACCTAATTAAGCATTCAAACAGTAAAATTTCTTTACGAAACTTTCAAACAATAATTCTATCATGCTGTAGACCTTATTAAAATAATAAAATAAATATTTCGACTTTAGATTTGTGGTCCCGAAACCACTGTTCTGATTTGACCCAAAAATGGGTTGTTACAACTCTCCCCCCTTAGAGATTTTCGTCCTCGAAAATCTTATCAGAGAATAAATTAGAGATTTGCTTTCTTATAACCTTATCAATTTCTCACATAGCCTCGAATTTCTCAACTCTGATTTGTCCTTCGTTATACGTCATATCAAGCTGAATTTCAACTTCTGAAAGAGATATTATATACAAAGGGTCTTATCTGAATCATCGTATCATAGATGTAAGAAACACATTATGGATCTTCCCATGTTCTGACAATAATATAAGTTGAATAAGCCTCTGGCTTTATTTTCTCAATAATCTCATACGGCCCGATGAATCACGAACTCAACTTCTCTTTATAGCTAATTCGAGAAATTCTATTCTCACAACAATACTTTCACAAATACTCAGTTCACTAACTGAAATTCAATGCTTTTACGTATCAAGTCTGCATATGTTTTCTGTCAATCTGAAACTGCTTTCTAACTGTTACGAATTACTTTCACTTTTTCTTCAATTTCTCTGTTGAAATCAATCTCATGAATCTTTTTCTCACAAAGCTCGATCTAATAATAACGGAGTTCGGTAATTGCAATCATACAATACTTCATACAATACCATCTTTATACTCATATGATAACTATTAATATGCTCAAACTCAACCAATAGTAATTGTCTTTTTTAATTGCTTTCACATTCTAAAATACAGTAACAAATCGTATCTTCGAGAATCTGAATCACTTTATCATATTATCCATCAGTTGGAGAATGAAATGCAGTGTTACAATGCAACCTCATACCCAAAGTTTACAGTAGTTTTCTTTTAGAAACACAATATAAATCTCGGATCTCTATCTGAAATAATGGAGACTGGAACTCTGTAAAAACTGACAATTCCAGAAATGTATAACTTAGCTAGTCTATCAAGAGAGAAATTATACGTACTGAGATAAAATATACAGACTTCTTCAACAATCAACAATAGTTCAAATAACATCTTCCTTTTACAAAATCCAACGAAATTCTATTTCATCTCCACTCAAATAATAATACAGACTGTAATAGTCCCGAAGGTACTTGGTAATCAGCTTTAACCTGTTGATAAATCAGACATTTGGATACAAATCAAAAGTATCACTTTTCACACTCATTCACCAGTAAAACTGTCTCAGATTATTTTACATCTTAGTATTCCCTGAATGAACAGATAATTACCACTGTGAGCTAGATATAACAATTTTTGTATAATCTCTGGATTTCTCGGTACACGAACTCTATCTCGAAACAACAAATAACCAACAGTTCCAATCTGAAGCTCTAAATCAGAAGTCAATTCACGTTGAATTCTTTTAACTTGCAATTCACTGATACATTTCTGAGCTTCACAAAATTGTAGAATAAACATCAATTTAGCTTTTAACTCAGCTAATATCTATCCATCATCCGATAAGATCAATCGCGTATTCATCGCTTGTAAAGCACACAGAGATCTCTTGTTCAAAATATCCGTAACTATAATCATTTGTCCAAGAAGATAACCAATTATTGACTCAAAATATTTCGACAGTTCAAGCCATCTTTACTATCCCAAATTCAGATTTCTCAGTAACATCAAATATTTTAAACTATTGCAGTCATCAAATAGGTTACATTACTCACCAAACAATTAATGTCGCTAACTATTCAATGCAATTACAATGTCAATCATCTCTAATTAGCGCGTCGAATAACTCTTTTCATGCAAATTTAACTGTATGGAAGCATAAGCCATCACTATACATTCTTGTGCTAAAACACACTCCAAACCATTCAATGACGCATGACTGAAAATCATAAAATCTTTACCCGATTTAGGCTGAATCAAAACTAATGCTTCAATTAACAGTGTTTTCAACTGTTTATAACTTTATCGACATATATTAAACCAAATCAAACTAAACAACTGAATCGATCTTGGCTGTCAAACAATAACTTTTCAAAGAAAACCTTTCTTTTTGTTGTCAAGATAACTCAGACATACAATTTATCGCAATTTCTTCAGGATACTAGTCAAAGATCTTCTTAAAAACTGCATAACTCGAATATGACATAACATTCTGTCTTTACTCATTGACATACATCAAGATTTACCTAGAAGTGATAACTATTATACAGATTTGAACTTGATCTTCTATCGTCTATGCGTTTGCCGATGTCAATTCCATTTCAAGAAAACTGGAAAGGATTATATAATAAAGCTATCTCCACTATTAATCATCGAAGCGTTGTACTATACTGAAGTCACCTCTGTCAGATAAAAATCATAATGCCATAATAAGACCGACATCTCAACCGTATAAATAGATAATATCCCAGCTATTGATAATGCATTTTGAACACAAAAGAAAATCAAATATGGTTTCAACAGAAATAAATGCAGAAACATAATCTCTATAAATCTGATGACAATACCACTGTACTCCCATGATCAAACCAAAAATTATAATCATAATAGATATATTCATCTCCGTCAAAGGAATATCTCTTGCAGATAATCACATAGAATCACAATAAAACCGAGGTAGCGAAATCTCAAAGTATGGAACTATACAGAATTTCTGAATATTACAACCCATATAGAATGATAAAGATCTCAATGATATCCCAGAGAAATTCCAGAAGAAAACATCACTCATAAGCACTGAAATCAACTGTGATAGAAGTAATATAATCTTCATGTATATTCAACAAAACAATAACCAGTAGAAACAGAATACTAGCATCATACAAGTTTTACCGTCGACTTTTCTATCAACACAATAGATTAGAATACCAGGGAAAGATAGAGCAATGCCGATCATAACCCAAACAGACCAACAATGCTTTCATCTATCAGTATGTTTAGCTAGCGTTCTCATACGATAAGAGTTTAATTTGAAAGTAAATAGCCACATATACCTCTGAGAATAATTGATCACATAGAATACCCAGAAGAGATCATTATAAGCTATTCAACTATACTACTGTACTCAGATATCTTTACAATTCAAACATTATTCCACTGTCTAATTCTGTCATTATTGATTCCTCTTTATCCCATCACTAACATAAATCAATTAAGTAGAACTTCCAGTTAATACATTCTTTAGATATCATACCTGAATATTTTGTTTCATCGAAGTCAACTTCTTCTTTAATAGTGACTTTGCATAATCCAGATAGCCTTCAAAACGATCCGATATCTCTTCTAGTACTGTCTTTACTGTTGACTCATTCTCTTATCTGACCACAGTATTAATCCTTCAATCACGTAACTCTGTAATTCCACACTTGTGAGCTTATTAAATCTAAATCTTACAGATTTCATTGTAACACTATAATGATAAGGGGGTGAGGGTCGTAAAACCTCAAATTTAACTCTCACATATACATGCACATAACATAACATTTATCAATAACATAATATTATGAATTTTTATCCGTACCTTTATGAATTTCAACTCATCATAAACAGATTTTCGCTCAAATATTTGAGTACCACTTTTTGCACTATCGGAATAAGCTCGGTTGGAAAACATATCTGTCTAATTAAAACAATTTTCGTCAAAGTCGGAAGATATCACACTATCACAGGTTCTATATGGCATGCATAGCTAGACTCACATATGCTACGTTAGTCCTAGAATCGACTAAACCGTAGCTCTGATACCAATAAATGTAACACCCCTCACCCGCATTCAACGTCAGAATAGGGTTATGGAGCATTACCGAGCTTACAACACTTTAAAACACACATTTCATATACAATTTATCATTTCAAATGAAATTCAATCACAACCAATGATAGTGTCCCTTGAACGAGCCTACGAGGCCTTAAACATGCATTAGAAATGGTTCGGGACTAAACCGATAACATCGAAAAAATCTTCAACACCTAGTAAATTTTTCTTCAAATAAGGGACACACGCCTGTGTGGCCAGGCCGTGTGTCTCACACGACCACCCGACACGCCCGTGTCACAGGCCGTGTGAAAACAGGGGGTACATACTGACTTGGGTCACACAGCCAAGCACACGCCCATGTGTCTAACCCATGTACCCTTCGAAGTGGCCACACACGCCCGAGTGCCAGGCCGTGTGTTAGGCCGTGTCAAACCTGTAGGGTATACTGACTTATGCAACACGGCCAAGTCACACGCCCGTGTGCCAATTAGGGGGGTATACTGACTTGTGCCACACGGTCAATCACACGCCTGTGTGTGAGGCCGTGTGGAGCATACTGACTTCATTTCAATTTCCACATCAGGGGACACACGGCCGTGTAATTTGACCGTGTGTCACACACAGCTGAGACACACGCCCGTGTCTCTGCCCGTGTGGACAAAAATAGACTATTTACCAAGCCAATTTTCCACCCAAACTCATGCACACCTATACCAATTTCAATGTCACCAAAACATAAAACTTATAAGCATTTAAAACAACCTCAATCAAATATCTTTCATACCATTTAAATACCAACAAATACAATACATACTATTTCCCAACATGTCTTCCAAAACATACCAATATTCACAATCTCAATTCATCAATATGAGCACATTCAAACATGCATTAATTTACCTAATATCACCAACATATCATTTATCAAACAAGCGCTCTTTCTGTAACACCCCAAACCCTACCTAAACGTTACGAATCAAATCGACATGTCACATGAAAGGAATGTCTAAAAACGTGCATTCGTTAAAAAGCTCATATTCTTTATAGTTGTGGTGAGAAATCGAGATTAAGTAATTTTGAATAAGAAATGGTTTATTATCATTTTAGAAAAATCCCATATTGATCATTTAATAACAAGCAATAAACAAATTGAAAGTCAAAACCAAATAAAATACCCAAGGCCTTATTACATAACAAAAACTCAAATAAAAATAAGTCCAAATAAAAGAAACGAATTTACGAGTGAACATATGTATGGCCTCCACGAGTCCACCTCACTCCTAAATCCACGATCTAATGATTACCCGCAAAATTTAACTAAGGGGGTGAGTCATCGAGACTCGGTGTGTAAATCCCCATCCAATGTGCCCTTACACAATTTCATATGAAAATATGCATATCATGCACCCAAACCTAGCCATCCAATGCTCCTTTCTCTACCCCGTGTGGTACCAAACCACCGGTGGTGCCAAACCACCGGTGACCCAAAGTCACGATATCCATAATTGTGGTGCCAAACCACTGGTGACCCAAAGTCACGAATATTCCAATGATGGGGCCAACCCATCGTGTGATACCAAATCACCGGCGCTAATCCCGTATTATCATCTGTGGGGCCAACCCATCGTGGTACGGCCACCGGGGCGAGGACGCTATGAGGTGCCAAACCTCTAGTGTCCCAAAGACACGAATGTGATACCAAATCACCGGTGACCAAAGTCACGAATCCAATGATGGGGCCAACCCATCGTGTGATACCAAATCACCGGCGCCAATCCCAGATAATCAATCAGCGGGGGCCAACCCACAGTGGTAATGGCCACCGGGACGAGGCGCTATGAGGTGCCAAACCTCCGTGTCCCAAAGACACGAATGTGATACCAAATCACCGTGACCAAGTCACGAATCCAATGATGGGGCCAACCCATCGTGTGATACCAAATCACCGGCGCCAATCCCGTATAATCAATCGTGGGGCCAACCCACCGTGGTGCTAAGCCACCGGGACGAGACGCCGAGGTGCCAAACCTCTGGTGACCCAAAGTCACAATAATCAATCTGTGGTACCAAACCACCGGTGGTGCCAAACCACCGGTGTCCCAAAGACACGGATATCAATCTTCCCCCTCCTCTCATCATACCCATGCAATATGACATAATAATTGTGTATGCGTTATGTCATGCATGCTAGACATATATCAAATATAAGTATAACATGAATTACCATCATAATCGATAGACATAAAACAACATAATCACCCTAATAAACCTCTAAGGGTATAACCTGTAATTTTACCTACCAAGGGCATTTTCATAATTTACCCACCAAGGGTATATCGGTAATTTACCCACCAAGGGCATTTTCATAATTTACCCTTCAAAGGTATTTTAGTAATTTACCTACTAAGGGTATTTTCGTAATATACCCTTCTGTGGGTATTTTGCAATTTACCCACTAAGGGTATTTCAGTAATTTCAGACCGAATGGCCTTTCCAAAGGCCCAGTGTCGCCCGAAATGACCCAACTACCATTTCTCGTCGAATGGACTATTGGGCCTAAAGCCCAATTTTGGCCCATTCGGGCCACACGCTCGTGTGCCCACCTAACACAAATCTAGCCACGCTTATGAGATTCATCTAGTCTAGTTCACTATATACTACACCATCATACATTTTACTATATTGGGCCCACGGGCCCATTGGGCCCCTTTCGCCCATTGGGCCCCTTCGCCCATCGCGCCCAAATTTCAACCCACAAGAATACTACTTATGGCCTCAACTATCGCGTCGAAGCCCCACACGCGCGCCGCGACGCTCGTGTAGCTACTATTGCCGTGATCGGCACTTCGACATTGCCGCTCTGCGCCTAGAGTAGAGAGTTACACACCGATAGGACTCGTGTTAATCCGCGCCCAGACCACTCCTGTGCCCAAACGCCTTCCAAGGTGTGTCAACCCTCCTCCCGGAATGCTCTTTATATAGCTATCTCTTCACCTTCCTTTTTGTATCTTTCCGATGTGGGATCCCTCACAAGTCGAGAGTTTAAATTCAATCAAAACTCTTCCCGCCCGCATCAAGAAAATAAATACTCCTTTGCTTCTCATGAGATTCGAACCCGTGCTCCCTTGCAACATAATCCACGCCACTAGCCACTTGGCCACAAGCTCCTCTTGTGTCTTAAACCATGCGCAACTAAATATAAATCTATAGCCAAATTCTGAGGTCCAAGTAAAAAGAAAACCAAAATGCAAAAGCCAAGACTTGAACCTTGGACCTCCTTCCTTCCTTGTATGTCACCCCCTTGTCTCTTATGTGGCGTCACTTTGCCACTACACCACACACTCCACTTGTGTCATTTTTCCCCACATTTTATTCTTAAGGCCTACCTGCCAACTTCCGGGTTTTTTTCCACCTAAAACCAAAATTTCCCCAAAGCTAATATTTGATCCCTGGACTTCATAGAAGCCCTCTAACCTTCCAAAATAACTTACCTAATAAGTGTAACTTGCATTAATGCCGTTCTCAAAAATTTAAAATCAAGGCCCATTGGGTCCAATCCTACTAGGCCCAATTTCGGGATGTTACAAATCTACCTTCCTTAAAGAAATTTCGTCCTCGAAATTTCCAACTACAGAACATTCGTACCACCTAACCTACAACGCTGTGCTCATGTCGCGCACTCTGATTCCAATAACCCTAATATACTTTTAACTAGAATTTAGAAATCCTACACATACTAAAAAAACTAACCATTAAAGGCATAAATATTTCAGACGCAATCAACTCTATATCCGAACATCACATCCAACCCAAACACACGAATAGATATTCAAAATACAAAGATATAACAAAGCAAAGTATCGTGAAACTTACAAATGTGCGGATTGGTGCCGAGACTCGGGTGCCATATTTCAAAAAAAAAAACAGATATATATTTTTCTAAACCATTTTCCAAACCATCTTTTGAAAACATTTTTTGAACCCAAACCCACACCGAGTTTTTGAACCTAGGCTCGATACCACAATTGTAACACCCCAAACCCGGCCTAAACGTTACGAATCGAATCCGCATGTCACATGAAAGGAATGTCTAAAAACTGTGCATTCGTTAAAAGCTCATATTCTTTATAGTTGTGGTGAGAAATCGAGATTAAGTAATTTTGAATAAGAAATGGTTTATTATCATTTTAGGAAAATCCCATATTGATCATTTAATAACAAGCAATAAACAAATTGAAAGTCAAACCAAATAAAATACCCAAGGCCTTATTACATAACAAAAACTCAAATAAAAATAAGTCCAAATAAAAGAAACGAATTTACGAGTGAACATATGTATGGCCTCCACGAGTCCACCTCACTCCCAAATCCACGATCTAATGATTACCCGCAAAATTTAACTAAGGGGTGAGTCATCGAGACTCGGTGTGTAAATCCCCATCCAACAGTGCCCTTACACAATTTCATATGAAAATATGCATATCATGCACCCAAACCTAGCCATCCAATGCTCCTTTCTCTACCCCGTGGTACCAAACCACCGGGTGGTGCCAAACCACCGTGACCCAAAGTCACGATATCCATAATTGTGGTGCCAAACCACCGGGTGACCCAAAGTCACGAATATTCCAATGATGGGGCCAACCTATCGTGGTGATACCAAATCACCGGCGCCAATCCCAGATTATCATCTGTGGGGCCAACCCATCGTGGTACGGCCACCGGGGCGAGACGCTATGAGGTGCCAAACCTCCGTGTCCCAAAGACACGAATGTGATACCAAATCACCGTGACCGAAGTCACGAATCCAATGATGGGGCCAACCCATCGTGTGATACCAAATCACCGGCGTCAATCCCAGATAATCAATCGTGGGGCCAACCCATCGTGGTACGGCCACCGGACGGCGACGCCATGAGGTGCCAAACCTCGTGTCCCAAAGACACGAATGTGATACCAAATCACCGGTGACCAAGTCACGAATCCAATGATGGGGCCAACCCATCGTGTGATACCAAATCACCGCGTCAATCCCAGTATAATCAATCAGGGGCCAACCCACCGTGGTGCTAAGCCACTGGGACGAGACGCCGAGGTGCCAAACCTCTGGTGACCCAAAGTCACAATAATCAATCTGTGGTACCAAACCACCGGGTGGTGCCAAACCACCGTGTCCCAAAGACACGGATATCAATCTTCCCCTCCTCTCATCATACCCATGCAATATGACATAATAATTGTGTATGCAAGATGTCATGCATGCTAGACATATATCAAATATAAGTATAACATGAATTACCATCATAATCAGATAGACATAAAACAACATAATCACCCTAATAAACCTCTAAGGGTATAACCGTAATTTTACCTACCAAGGGCATTTTCATAATTTACCCACCAAGGGTATATCGGTAATTTACCCACCAAGGGCATTTTCATAATTTACCCTTCAGTGGTATTTTAGTAATTTACCTACTAAGGGTATTTTCGTAATATACCCTTCAGGGGTATTTTGGTAATTTACCCACTAAGGGTATTTCAGAATTTCAGACCGAATGGCCTTTCCAAAGGCCCAAAGGTCGCCCGAAGCGACCCCAACTACCATTTCTCGGTCGAAATGGACTATTGGGCCTAAAGCCCAATTTTGCTCATTCGGGCCCACACGCTCGTGTGGCCCACCTAACACAAATCTAGCCACGCTTTATGAGATTCATCTAGTCTAGTTCACTATATACTACACCATCATACATTTTACTATATTGGGCCCACGGCCCATTGGGCCCTTCGCCCCATTGGGCCCCTTCGCCCATCGCGCCCAAGCGACCCCAACCCACAAGAATACTACTTATGGCCTCAACTATCGCGTCCGAAGCCCCACACGCGCGCCGCACGCTTGTGTGGCTACTATTGCCGTGATCGGCACTTCGACATTGCCGCCTACTGCCTAGAGTAGAGAGTTACACACCGATAGGACTCGTGTTAATCCGCGCTCGACCACTCCACATGTGCCCAAACGCCTTCCAAGGTGTGTCAACCCTCCTCCCGAATGCTCTTTATATAGCTATCTCTTCACCTTCCTTTTTGTATCTTTCCGATGTGGATCCTTCGTCACAAGAGAGTTTAAATTCAATCAAACTCTTCCCGTCCAGACCATAAAATAAATACTCCCTTGCTTCTCATGAGATTCGAACCCAGCTCTCCTTTGCAACATAATCCACGCTGCTAGCCACTTGGCCACAAGCTCCTCTTGTGTCTTAAACCATGCGCAACTAAATATAAATCTATAGCCAAATTCGAGGTCCAAGTAAAAGAAAACCAAAATGCAAAAGCCAAGACTTGAACCTTGGACCTCCTTCCTTCCTTGTGGCGGCGTCACCCCTTGTCTCTTATGTGGCGTCACTTTGCCACTACACCACACACTCCACTTGTGTCATTTTTCCCCACATTTTATTCTTAAGGCCTACCTGCCAACTTCCAGGGTTTTTTTCCACCTAAAACCAAAATTTCCCCAAAGCTAATATTTGATCCCGGGACTTCATAGAAGCCCTCTAACCTTCCAAAATAACTTACCTAATAAGTGTAACTTGCATTAATGCCGTTCTCAAAAATTTAAAATCAAGGCCCATTGGGCCCAATCCTACTAGGCCCAATTTCGGGATCTTACACTTTCATACTCCAAATACTATTTTAAAGTCTACCCATCACAATTAGCATTTATAGGACAATTACCAAACTCAAAACAAAGTTCATTTGCACACTTATACATCATCGAAATCATCAATATAGCCAACTCACATGACTATATATATACAAACCAAAATATAGGCATTCATAAACCAATTCAAATGGCAAAAGTCACTATCAAAATAATTATCAAAATGACCACAAAACCTATACATGCCATATAACCAATATCACAAAGCTTATAAGTACCAAACCATAGCTGGATATTGTGATATGATCTCTGATGACTTCCAACCCGAGCGAGCCCCTGAATCACTATAAACATAGAAAAGATAACAAAGTAAGCTATAAAGCTTAGTAAGCTCGTATGATAATAACTCATCTCATCAAATAAACACATTTTAAGCCATTATAAATACTATAATATAACTTGTATAATTCCACCTTTATGTCATGCATCCGTTCACATAGTTAACCAAGAATTTCACAGGTTTGTTCATTTCAATGCTTATATGATTTGAATACTTCTTATCAATTCATTCACATTTACATAAGCATAAGCAAATAGAAATAGACTATATTCAATTCAATAACCATCACATTTATATACATTTCATTGAATCATATGAATTCTCATAATTTTCCACTTACTCATCATATGAAATTCACTTTTAACACTTACTTGTCGATTTCTGTCACGAGTACCTTGACTGAGTCGTACTATCACTTGTAACCACGTTTCGTCAATATTTCCCGTTGAACCATTTGGAATACTAAAGGATACTCGGGAATCTCGTACACACAGTACCGTACCAATGCCATATCCTAGATATGGTCTTACATGTAATCTCGTATCGATGCCAATAGCCCAGCTATGGTCTTACACGAAGTCTCATATCAATGTCATATCCCAGAAATGGTCTTACTCGTAATATCAGTAACTCTAATTTCATGACATTTGCATCCTATCTATTCCTAAGGTTTAACTGGGACTTTCGCTGTATCGAATTTCTGTCGATCATTTCCATAGTATTGTACTCAATAGCATTCACATTTCATTTCAATAATATAGCATTTACCACAATTATATCGATTAAGCATTTATACATATATAATTCAATGCTTATTAAACATACGAACTTACCCCGTTTGCTGTAATGACGAATTAGGTCGACTAATCCGATACTTTGTTTTCCCCCGTTCTAGATCCAAATCTCGTTTATCTCAATCTATATAATATCAAAAATTACTTATTTAATCATCATTTCATTCAATTTGGCACAATTTACACAATTTGGCAAAATTACATTTTTGCCCCTATTATTTCACATTTTTTGTAATTTAGTCCTTATCACATAAAATCACAATTCATTCAATTTAGTACAAACCCATGCTTAGCCGAATTTAGTACATATTACTAGCAGCCCATATTTTCAATTTATTCACACTTTTACCCACATAATTTTACAAATTCTCAATTTAATCCCTTTTTGACATTTTTGTCTAAAATCACTTTACAAAACTAGTAAATCTATCAATAAACCTTCATAATCTATCATCAATCATCAAATTAATCAAGCATTCAATAATGGAAACATGTTAAATCTTTAATAATTTCAAAATCTAAGGTACGGGCTAGCTAGAATACAAAACAACGATCTCAAAAACGTAAAAATCATTAAAATCAGAGCAAAAATCGTACCTTAAGCAAGGATCCAAATGGACGAACCTCAAAGGGACAAAATGGAAATTCTTTCTTCTTAGTTTCGGCAAGAAGATGTTGATAATGGGTGGGAATTTTTGTTTTATTTAACTTATTATAACATAATTCATAAATTACAAAAATAACCTTAATAAATAACATCAAAATTCACCTAATACATGTCCAAACTTGTCCACTCAAACAACCATTGGTCTAATTTCTGTTTAGGGACCTCCATTTAAATTTCTATAGCTATTAAACATCTTTAGCTATTAGAACATCACTTTTACACTTTTCGCGATTTAGTCCTTTTTACCGAATTAAGCATTCAAACAGTAAAATTTCTGTACGAAACTTTCACACAATAATTATATCATGCTGTAGACCTTATTAAAATAATAAAATAAATATTTTGACTTCAGATTTGTAGTCTCAAAACCACTGTTCCGTTTTGACCAAAAAACGGGCTGTTACAACCCCTGTTTTCAGTTTTTATCATATTTTTTTATTTTGTTACAGATTAATCCATACTTGTTTCCATACTGATTTTAAGGTTTCGTACACTTGATTTAAGGCTTTTATTCGTATTTATGTGAATAAAGTTTGGTTTTGAATATTTGATATTTAAATTAATATTTGAATGGTTTTATGTTGTCATTGGTTTCGTAAACTGTAGTAATATTCCATAACCCTAATCTGGCGACGGATACGAATTAGGGGAGTTACAACGTTCCTCTTGATGAAGTCATTGGCAGGCATATTGGGCTAATTTGGACGCAATTGTACTCTTGCTTACACCCCTTTTTGAGGCTTGACTTTGTCTAGCTTTATCTCAGACTTTCATTTTACCTTTCTGGTTAAATCTTCATTGATGAGCTTGAATACCACAATATCAGCCTAAAGATTTTGTTCCAGTAGATTGCCAACTTCAAATATGGCAAGTAGGACTTTGTCATAGTGGTGATGGAAGTGGGCACTTCCATTAACACATAGTAGCAACTTCAAATACTTGCCTTCGCACTACTTACAATAGTTGTCAGTTATCTAACCTACCTCTCTAGGTTTTGAATGCTCAACCTTGTCTTATGATGAAATTATTGTGTGTTAGTAGCGATTGATTTAACAAATTCCTCAAAAGACATACATTGGTTAGAAGAAAATGGTTGCACCGAAACTAGTGTATTAAACGTAATAAGCATAAATCCCACAAGCCTTCACTTTTTGAGAATTTCCTACAACCAATTGTCCAACAAGAGAGGTTAGTTCCAAAATTTGATTCTCAAGAGAAGAAAAATCCACCTCATTCACTTTGCTTGAAAATTCCTTTTTGAATCTGAAGTATTGTGAATATGCAGCCATGATCGAAGGTTAAATAAGCTAAAAAGAAATAAAATTATGACACTAGTCCTCGGCAAAGTTGCCAAAATTGGTACCATTACTGAGACTGCCAAAAATAAATTCCTACTAAAAAAATAAACTTGTAGATAGCAACGAGTTGGATTAAATCCACAGAGATTGGTAATAATTTTATTTCTTTAATAAACAAGTAAAATCAAAATAAAAATAAGGGGTTTAAAATTTAAAACTAAAATTAAAATTAAAACAATGTAAAAAGAGATTATAAAATAAAATAAGAACATCAATGTGACAAAATTCTAATCAAAGGTAAAATCTTCATTTGATTCATGAGTTGGATTATTGATGCAAATATAATTTTTAGTGTTTTTTTAATAAATTGGTTATAATCAATCTCTTTTCACCTTCTAGATAATCCAAACAAACACATTAATCATTTCCCTTATTGTTAAATAACCCTATAACAGACGCTTATGGTTTAATCTATCAATAGTATTAAGAATGAAAGAGACCCAATTCCAACCAACAAATAGACAAACAATGTTTATTTAAATTAGATTGCATGCCCACACAACATAGAATGTATATCTCCATCAAATCCAACTATGTTTTTCATCACAAGTATTAGAATAAATTAAACAATTTTAACTTACAAGGCAAACATTCTAAGCAATTGAATACAGATCCAATATTCAACAAACCCGAATAATTGTAATTAAAACAGAAAACATGCAAATACTAGAAAAATAAAGGAAAGATGAAGAACAATTAGACCTCACAAACCATTAAAATCAAACTTCGAAGTTCCTCTGACTAGAAATGAAGAGTTTAGAATCTCATGAAAAAAATAAAGCACAAAAGCAAAATATTACCAAGGGTGCTATATGAGGCTATATCTAGGTATTAACCTAAAATGTTTTATTTATAGTGAAAAATCATATAATGAAGAAAATACAAAAATGCTTTTAATTAAATAAAACATAATTTTTTAAAGTTTTTTGGTTGATTTTTCGTCAAACTTCTAGGTCATTTTTAGACACATTCCTAACATATTTTGGGCTTGAGTTGTGAAATAATTTCAGCTAGATCTTTGAATTTTCTTTAAATCAGTATATTATTGGCCCAAAATAAAAATTTGTAGCTCAAATTATGATCAAAATACTGAAGTAATGTTGCGTTAGAAGTCTAATACGCAAAAAAATTACCAAATTAATATTTAAAGTTTACTTTTCTCCCATTATTCACCTAAATCAATAAAAATAAAATATAAAGTCTAAATAATATAATTATAACTTAAATAGCGTAGTTCAAAAAGAAAAATATCAAAAATAAATTAGAAATTATGCAGTTCGACAAAGTCCGATGCTCGACATTTAACATCAAACTGGGATAAGACACCAAATCTCAATAACCAATTCGTCGTTACCAGGAACATATCAAGCTGACTCCTTTTTGCACCAGAGCCATATGACGTGAATTTCTTCCCTACCAAGGGAATATCGATTAGATGGTTTTACAAAAAAAAAAAAAAAAAAAAAAAAAGCCAAAACACAAACCCACTAAATCAGCAGAAAACAAAAAGTACGAGGGTCATGTAACAAATTCACTCAATTTTAATATAGGGTTATAAATAAACCGAGCTTGAACGAACAAATCTCTGTTCATGTTTGTTTGTTTATTTTTAAGCTTATTTGTGTTCAATTTGTGTTTGTTAAGAATTTCAAATTTTTTTGTTCATATTCATTTTATTTAAAATTATGTGTGTTTATGTTCGTTTATTTAATGTTCACGAACATATTCATTTAACTTAATCGAACATGTTCACGAACATTAAATGAACATATTCATGAACATATAATTGAACATGTTCACAAACAATGTTAATGAATAATAAACAAATAAACAATAAAAAGATACATACACACAGTTATTATTTTAATATTTTTATAAGAAAATATCATTAATAAATAAACGAGTTTATAAACGAGCTTATTTGTGAATATAAACGAATCGAACACACCTCTATTCATGTTCGTTCGTTTATTAAATGAACATAAAAATTGTGTTTATACTCGTTTATTTAGCTTAGTAAACGAACGTTATACGAACAATTCACGAATAGTTCATCGAACGTTCTATTCATTTCCACCTCTATTCTCATCACCGAACAACATCAAGTTGCTTCCCTAACGCTCAGGTTGCGTCTGCTTTATCGAGACGGACATCCTCCTCTAGTTGCCTTCTGATAAGATTATTTCTGTTTCTGAGATTGAGGCGTTCACAATCTCATCATCTCTTTCGTCTACAACCACCTTCTTCTTCCCATTCTTCTCTTTAGCTGTAGTCTTCATAAATTTCTTAGTTGGCCCAAACACCCGTCTCTCACGTTATTAAAATGACTTCCACATATAAGACCTTTATTCAATAAACATCCTTATGGCCCATCATTACTTAAATTCACCTCCATATTAAACCCATCAGTTTCTTTAGAATTTCACAATTATCCAACTCGACCTCCTCATTGGACATTGGATCCTAACTCAACTGTGAGCCCAAGTCCTACTTCATTACCGTTTCACTAACTCGCTCCTAACCTTTTTTATATGATTAAGATTTAGGTTTAACTCTAAGACGGTTGTGATCATAACTTTTTTATATGATTTATTTTTGAATTATGATTTGTTGTATTTGATTGAGAATTCTACTAGAATGATTTTCGAAAATGAACAAATGATTGATAGCTCATTTAGAAATAGAATAGATAAGACAAGTGATCAATCAAATCTTGGAACAGTTACGTGTTATATTCAAGTAAATTCTGTTTTTTTAATATCCAAAGTAAATTATATTACACTGGGCTTTATCAATAAAAATTTAATATTAAATATTTAATCCAAATATTTTTTTAAGAATAAAGTTTGTTGTACAAATTAAATAATGAATATTTTATTTTATTTAATAAGGGTAAATTCATATATAATCATTACATTTCTAGGAAAGTACTTAGTGAACTAAACATAATATTTTTGGGATTTTAATCAATATCTTCCAAAATATACCAAACATCGCAAAGTTACTTTGCTGACAACCACATTCCTAGAAATCACATTCTATTGCTGTGTCTTTTGTCAATGTCTTTAGGGAAACCAATAGTTTGGTGAATGCTTTAGTGAGGCTAGCATTAATCGAACGAATACTTTAAGGGTTTGGTGATAGTTTGCTCTATATGTTGTTTCTTTGTTGTTTATCTTTTGTTGGTGTCTTGGTGATTCTGGTATTTTTGTTGTTGTTCTATTCTGTACTCGTGGACCGAACCACCTTAGTTGTGGTTTCTATATTTTAATAAAATCTTTGCTGAGAAAAAAAAATTAGGTAAGCAGTTTAAGGCATGACATGGATTAAATCAAAGATTGAATTCGTCTTTAACAATAAAAGATATTAAAATATTTATAACTATTAAAAGTTAAGAAAAAAATTGTATTTACATAAAAAAAAAAGAGATGAAATGAGCCAAAAATAATGAAAAAAAAAGAATCCAAAATAATTTGTAAATATATATATATATATATGTTTTTTTTTCATTTATACATAATTGGTTGGACCTCAATTAGTTGATTCGGTCCGGTTATGGCAACATTAAAGCTGAGAGAAAAGGAAAAGGAATACCCAAACCATTGTATTTTGATAAAAGGAAATGAAAGAGAAACAAATAACGTTGAAATTGAAAGATAAAGCTAGGATTGAGTTTTGAGCATTTGAAGTACTTTTATGACATATAAGGCTAATGTCTGAGAAGTAAATATTCATCAGCATCAACGCCTTCATCTTCATAAGAGTTCTTCATAGATAAAGATGACATGTTAGCTAGGCTCTTCACAACATCAAAATGCATCCCCATAGTTACTAACATAAGCTACGAAACCCAAGGTTTTCAACAGTACACATCTTAACAAATAAGGAAATTAACCTACACAAAAGTAGAAGAGAGAAGGACAGCGAAACCCTAGCAGTAGTTTGGACTTGTTTGGTAAGGGGTAACACCCACGTTGTTTGGAGCAAAGAACCCATCTTTCATCACCATCTCCTCTCCTTCCTATATGCACAAAAGTTGAAAGGAAGAAAAAAAGCGATTAATGTCCAAACTCCAAAGCAATTCTAACAAAATTTAAAAGAAAAAAAAATCCCAAGTAGTTTTACTAGTTTTTAGAGCTTAGGGTTTAATATACCTGTTGGTGCACGTTAGTTTTCGTCACGGGTTGATTAGGCATAAGTCCGAAATGTATGTGAGGGAAGTGGGCCCACTGAAAATATGAATTTCTTTTCCATACATTAGTCAAAAATATAGAAAACAAAATTTGTTTAATATACATCAATAGTAGACAGTCACTAAACCCTAACTTTTTTTTTTCCCCCCTTTTTATGCCCATAGCAAAATCAGAGCCTATATTGTCAAGGAAAGAAATACTGTTAAAGAGAGGAAAGGAAAGGTGTGTAATAAGAAAGGGATGGAATCTAGGGATCTCACATTCTTGGCAGCGGCACTGAAGGCCTCTCTATGACTAATATCAGGGTTTCCAGCTTTGATGCGTTGGATTTCGTCCCTGCAGAGAGATTTGATTTGATAGATGTCAAGATCATCCATGTCCATCATTGTTCTCATTTCAAATCCATTTTTGATTTTGTAAATATGGAAATAAGGAGAAAAAAAGGTAAGGTAAATAATTTATGGGATTAATCACACTTTACTTGATGAAGCGGTTGTAGGCAGATGGGACTCGCTGTCTCTTCTCCGGAGCTGCGCATTATAAAAAACAGACAGGGCACAGACAAACAAAGAGACACATGCATTAAAATCACCTCACTGACTTTTTTTGGCAACATTTTGTCTTTCATTATCTCCCTCTCTCTCTCTCTTCATCATCACCTCATCATCACCATTTTCTCTCAACAGATACAGATCTATCTTTTGCATGGATTCTTCTTTTCATCATATTTTTTACTTATAGTTAGCGAAATCTTGAACGCTAGGGTTTGATTAGTAACTAGTAAGGTTGCCATTTTATCACCAAAAAGAAGGGAAAAAAAAAAGATGGGGCTTTTATGCTATAAAAGAAAACGAAAAATTGGAGAAAATGAAGTTTGTGAAGATTTTTGTCTGGAAAGCAATAAAAAAGAGAAGACTTTCAAATTTAAAGTAACAAAAATAAGAAGAATTATAATGATCATTCATAGGCAAAGGACTTCTCTGTAACTGCTGCCATATAGGGATGAAATAGCCAAAAGATTAAATTAAATATCGTTTAAAAATAAGGTGGTCTTAAAAGAATCCCCCCCACCCCCCCCCCAAAAAAAAAAAAGAAGAGAGAAGAAAGCATTTGAAATATAGGGACGTAGGGTTGTAAAGAATAGGGGTCTTGACGTTTTTATTTGGAATTGGAAAATGAACTTTCGCATAGTGAAAAGGTTACTTTGACTTCTCAAGAAATAGACCCCCAGATAGATTTGTGTGGCTAAGCTTCTAAATTTCTAGCTACTGAAAAGGGAGATTTGAAGAATAAAAATAAAAAGCAATGATTAAATGTTGAAGAATCTCACGTCTATTGACCACCGGAGGTTTGGGAATATCTTCAACACCTCCATGAATAGGAGGCATAAGAGAGTTATTTGGGTTTGGCTGATTGATTACCATATTTGTTGTTGCACTACTTCGGATCTCCTCCTGCCACATTGTAAAAGTGTAAATAAATTGTAACCCAACTTTTGGACTAAATTTTAACTAGAAACTAAGAGTACGTGAAAAATTAAATAGGGAAGCAAGTTTAGACAGTTAATCAAGTTTGTAGATTTGAAACCCTAATTTCTCGAGAAAGAAAATACATGCATACCAGGAGATTGTGAGGAGTGAAGTAAGAATGACCAACGTGATGCTGATTTGTTGTAGGAAGAAGCAGACCAAGCATGTTGACAGACAAAAGATTGGTGCAGTGACCGCATCGAACCGTAACAGTCTTGAACAAGCTAGTGCAAGGAACACTCACCTGAGAAAATGAGAAACGATACAAAATACAAGAAGGAACACAATTGTAAAAAACAACAACAACAACTAAAACATGTATAAAAGCCCAAAAAAAAAGGGACTTTGGAGGGGTAATATGAAGCACAATGGGAACGAAAAGAAAAGAGAGAAAGGGACAGGAAATGATACAGCGAGAACAGTGTCACAGAAGTTGCAATGGACGTAACAGAGCTGATCGGAGGGAGAGACGTGGTCCGGTGAAAAAGCAGCTGATGAGGAAGACATCCTTCTTTTTCTTTTCCTTTGTTATTATTATTATTATTTGATATGAAGCTTTGGATCTGATTGATTGATAGATTGACTGATCAGTAGATATTGATAGGTTTCTCACACCTTGATCTGATCCTCTTGGATGTTGAGTATGCTAAGCTAGAGATACAAAGAAAGGATTGAGGAAAAGATAGAAAGAGGGATACTACTAATATACTAGGAGATGTAACAGAGCCAGAAAGTGATTTCAAATATTGCTCATTTGTACATGGTTGTAGTTTCAATGGCAATTTGTACAGGTTATGGATGTCTCTTAAACAGGCCTGAGGCCCCGGTTGAACCGAAAAAAGATATAGGAAATAATAATAAACGGTTTTAGGTTTAAGGGCAAAAGAAAAATGAATGGTTGGCATTCCCAATGGATGTGTGCTTGTATTAGAGATTGAGAGAGAGTGGAAGTAAGAAAGGGACGTGTGCATGCATGGTAGTGAATAGCTTTGGCTCATTCACCTGTTGTTTTCACAGTTAAGATTAAAAAGAGGGGGCTCGGTGAACCCTTTTCTCGGTTCTCTACAATTCCATGGCTGCCTTAACCGGGCCACATATATCATTTTTTTTTTATTTATAAAAAAAACACACTCCTTTTTTAAAATTAGTTTTTTAACTCAGCACTTGAGAAAAAATCAATATGAGAAGTATATAATTGATTGCTACCTAAAAAAAGATTATAAATAATATTTTTAAAAGAAACAATTTATATGATTTATAATTTTTTAAACTATTCTTTTAGCTTATTTTTAAACTACTTTATAGTAAGGTAGAGGGCAATGGTCTCGCTCCCCCAATGGTAAAATTGCTACTAAATTCTTTGAAAAATTATAAAATTATAAATTGATATAATGGTAAAATTATTTTTGACCCTTCAAAAATTTATAATTCAAATCTAATTCTCTAAAATTTTATTTTCTTCCTTCACCCTTGGTGAAATGTTTCCATCTCCATAATGAAGAGGTAAAAATGCTATCATTTCAAGAATCAAAAGATCTTTTATACATATATATTAATGATAAATGTAAATATAATAATTTAATTAATATATATATTGTTGATACAAGATACAAAGAAAGAGGATAAGGAGGGGCAAGAATGAGATCAAGTGTAACACGCCTTAACCGTATTCTACGCCGGAACAGGGTACGAGGCGTTACCGGACTTGACTTGCTTGATCATTCCATTTTAGGCTATAAAAATTCTCTCCAATTTAAAACTTTTCATTCACCAGCGTAACGTCCCTATCATGGGTCAACGAGACCCATTACACCCACTCGGGATATTGAGGAACCAAGCCGGAACTTTTCAAACACTTAGAAAATTTTCACCTAAACAGGGGCCACACGCCCGTGTGAAATGGGACACGACCGTGTGCTCCTAAGACATGCCCGTGTCTTCCACCCGTGGTCGACACTGACTAACTTCACACGGCCTTGACACGCCCGTGGTCCTGGCCCGTGTGCCAAACCTTGGCATTCTGATTTATCCACACGGCCTATACACACGCCCGTGTGCTTCAGCCGTGTGGCGATTCAAACTCCAAGTGCAAGGTGCAGACTTCACACGGCCTGGCACACGCCCATGTTCTAGCCGTGCCTCCCACACGGTCTAGACACACG
Source organism: Gossypium sturtianum (assembly GCA_025698515.1). Lineage (NCBI taxonomy): Eukaryota > Viridiplantae > Streptophyta > Magnoliopsida > Malvales > Malvaceae > Gossypium > Gossypium sturtianum. Next base: position 53,290,287 of record CM046949.1, on the reverse strand, counting down.
TCCGTGTGTCAACCCATATGGACAATTAACAGGCTATCTACCAAGCCCTTTGCCATCCTAACTTGCTTATAAACATACACCATCATACGACATTCTCAATTCATAGATTATAACAATTGAGTTATCACATTTAAACCATAAAATGAAGTCTTTATCCCATATACGAGAGAGAATTGTTTCTGGTATAATTACAAACGACTTAAGCCATCATCTATGGCTATACACAACTGAACCATAAACTTTCTTAGGCCAACACAATTGGCTATATCAACTATGACATAATCAACTTTAAATACTATCCCTATACATGCCATAACTCATAAGGACTTAAAACCTCATACCAAGTGTCTGCTCGATAGTGTGAAACATCTCCGGCGGTCTCCAACCCGAGCTAGCTAAATTAACCTATAAGAGATGAGAAAGGAAGATGAGTAAGCAATAATGCTTAGTAAGTTCATTTGCATATAACTATCAACTATTGTTATTCATTGATTATACTCAACCACAAGGTATTATAATGAGTTTTACTCTTAAGCTTATGGTTACTTACTCAACCATTTTTTTTTGATACTTACTCATTCTGCCTCTTACCATATTCTAACCATGCCACAAGCTAATTGCTCATGTTAGCTTGCATACATCCTTGCACTTGTCACCACATGATCTCATAAAACAATACATCAAACATTTTCAATAAGTCACTCATGCTACAATCTCTCGGTGGTTTCGCACTTAGCCCACCCTCAATCTCTAATAGGGTGGTATCGCTCATAGCCCACCATTTACAATTTAAGGTGGTATCGCACATAGCCCACCATTATTATACATTTACGGATATTTATCCATATACAATTCTCTATTTCAAATGTCTATCCGGGAACATCCTCACACATTATCATTCTTACATAGCTTTCTATGATAATCGTTCACATTCACACAATGCATTAATAATTATAACTTATGCAACCGAGGTGCATCATTTACACATACCCACTATGGTTTTATCATATACCGAATTCCTCTCAATTCAGTTCTAACACATACATGTACCTCTCGTGGTACAACCAAATTCATTCTCATTCTCAACATACTTGTTGAATCACTCAAATTGTTAAATAACACCATTGAGTCTCATACACATAATGTAACATTGACATCATACCCCCGATAGGGTCTTGTATGAATTAAAATATCGATGCCATGTCCCTGACATGGTCTTATTCAATATCTCGCACCGAGGCCATATTCCAATATGGTCTTACACGGGACCTTAACTATCATCATATCATGCTATTTGCATTTCTCACTATCTTAGATTTAATTCTCTTAACAACTCGTCAAAACACATTTAATACATTCATAGCGTAATTATACATTCCATACAGCATTGGAATATTCAATAACCCTACGTAATTGCAACATTTACACTCGAACTTACCTTGATGCGAAAAGGGGTCGAAAAGGGCGTATTTGTCCATATTTCTCTTTTCTCCCGTTCTAGGTCAAAATCTCGTTTTCTTTGATCTAGAACAATAGAATTTACTCATTTAATCACTTATAATACATAATACAACAAAATCTACACTTAGGCAAAAATGACTATTTTGCCCTTATATTTTGGCAAAATTACAATTTTGCCCCTAGGCTCAGAAATCACTTTTCATCACATTTTATTATTAAACAAGCCTAGCTGAACATTTAATCCTCTTACAACTATCCACAATTCAAACTATTTCATACATTAATGATCAAACTACAACATTTGCATCTTAGTCCAAATTAGGTGTTTTCATGGCAACACCTTTCACAAAAGTTATTTCTCATCTCCCTAACATTCATTTTCTTCCATAAAAACCCAGAAAACAATCATAAACTCTCTCATGGCAAGTCCCTAGACTTTCAACCATATTGCAAATCAGTCCCCTCATTAGCTAGCTTAAGCTTTGGGGACTCCAAAAGCACAAAAATCATCAACTAAAACTACAAAATCACTTACTTGAAGAGAAAATGAGTTTTTGAAATTTTAAAGCTTCCAAAGCCCTCCCTTTGTTGATATTTTCGGTTGGAGAAGAAGACTAAATGAAAAGATGATAACTTTTGCTTATATCATCTTATTTTATTCATTTTGTCAACTAATGTTACCAACTATTGACCAAAAATAAATGCTCTTGTCCCCTATGCATACTATGGCCAGCCAACTCACTTAAACAAGGCCAAATTGCACATTTGGGACCTCCAATTAATAATCCTTAGCTATTTGACACCTCTAGCAAATAAAATAGAACTTTCGCACTTTATGCGATTTATTCCTTTTTAGCGATTAAGCCTGAAATCGCTAAAATTAAAGCACCAAAATTTCTATGCATCCTTATTAACATGTTATAACACATAAAATAACATGAAAATATTTTTCTCTAACCTCGGATTAATGATCTCGAGATCACTGTTTCGACTAGCCCCTAAATCGGGCTGTTACAATTCCCCCTAGGAATTTTTGGCCCCGAAAATCTTACCAGGAGAAGTTGCTCGTAACAGTCCTGAAACATTTCCACTAACTCTTCAAAATCACAAATCGACTTATCCCCAAGTTTCTCTTGCCAATAACCTTTAAGCTGTAGTACACAAGGTCGAAGCACAACTTGGAACCTAGATTACTCTTCCTCCTGGGCACATATATTCAGAAATCTTACAACTGCGAACTCAGCACATGCTAAAATGATCATTCAGATCTTTATCGCACACTTCACTAAAATTTGGATGACATCCCCCTCCTTGGAAATCAAGTCACTTCAAATTTGAAATCTATTGTATTTTATCTCATTCTATCACTAGGATATTCACCGACTGTAATAGTCCTGACTTGCATGCTTAGAAAATTCAGCTTTTAGTGGTCGACTACTTCTGACCATAAACTCAATCATATCGTAAAAGCGTGCTCGGTTGTCAAAACATTTATGCATATAATTGCATCTTTTCTTAGTCTTGCATGAGTAGACCTGCTATTACTAAGTCTCATACCAAAACCTTCTCGTATAAGTTAATTCATCAATATACACATTCTACCTTAAGGTAACATCAACAATGGAAATCTTATTCAACCTGAATTTTAACGTCTTAGTCAAACTCACTCAGAGCTTATTTAAAATACCATCCATGGCATTAACTAACCATACACAAGTCATAGGCTTCATGTCGTACTTATTTACAATTGCCTTTATTTAGCACATACCGTGCCACACATCATACTCGTTTCTTCGTGACTCATTCACGAGTACCTGTATTCACTCATTCACATGACTTTAGTACAATTCTCATTTCTACTTCTAAACTCATCTACTTATCCCATTAATCACTAGGGATAGTCAAAGACGCATATTCGTCGTCATTACTATAGGTACGAAGCCAATGCCACATCTCCGAGGTGGTCTTACATAGAGTCACCTCTAAATGCCAATGCCATATCCCGGATAAGGTCTTATATGGACTTCCACATCAAGTATCGATGCCATATCCCGAATATGGTCTTATACGATTCTCATTTTCATTACCGAAGCCATATCCCGGATATGGTCTTATACGGGATCTCAACTTGGTGCTGAGGCCATGTCCCAAACATGGTCTTATACGAGACCTTATCTATTTCATATCTCAATGATGGCATTTTCATATTCAATATGGTCTGCTAGGACTTCAGCATCTCATTCAACATTAACTAATCAATTTAGTAAAGCATTATACATCAATGTAATGCCAAGCATTCTCAACATGCTAGTATAAATGTTGCATAATCACATACAAACTTACAAACTCTTTTTCTCGATTCACACTGAACTTAATACTAAAACTTTCAGTCAATAGTACCTTTAATGACTTCTAACCTAACCATCACGGTTAAAATGTTTCAATGAGCATACCTCTGTACCATGCTCCCCACTCATGTACACATAGAATTTCATTCTCCTTATTGATTCATGCGTAAATATACACTTAACTAGAATCATATCTCAATACATCAATCTACTCTTTTCTCCTCACTGAGAATATATTTCAAACAAACTCTCATTTGAGTTTCTCTTGATGTGCTAATTTAAAACCTTTACTATCGTCATATCTCAGGATAGCGGAGACATCTCAATCAAGTGCATTAACTCTATCCAGTTTACCTGAAAACCCATCGCACAACGTGAAACTTGTGATTTCACCTCTTATACTAGAATGATCACCTTTCTATGATCAAATCAAAAGCACAATCATAGTAAATATAACTACCACAACTCAAAGAACATACACTTTAAAGATAACCATGATCAGCGAAAATATAAGAGAAATCTCACATAAAGATTTATCACTAACTTCCTCCTCAAAGTACCAGAATAAGGTTACGAAGAGATAAAGAAATGTCGATTTCAATTGATTAAATCAACAATTATTTTGTCTAATCTTACAGTCAGCTAACATTCTCACACGACCACGATTCATGGAAAGAACAACTACATCACCCCTGAAAGGCAACAGATATTAATACGAAGTACTCAAAGAGATCATTATGGTCTATACAACTATGGTTGTCATGGTCAAACACTTTCACAGTTCAAATATTGTTTCTCCAACCATTTCCGTTATCAAAACTTTTTGACTATTCCTTTTCATTAGTGAACATCAAATCAGGAAGGTCTCGATAAGCGTACACCTCAGGCTTCCTACTCAATTGAGTCAAATAGCCTAGGCTAACTTTCTCTTTACTCTTAATATTTCATAATCAGTGCAATCTTTAAAACATTCAAATATTCTTCTCAAAGCTGTTCTCACTTTCTAACTACCATTATCTCGATATACGTTACTACTTATTTTGCCATTAAACTCTTTCATTTCGTACTCATGAGCTTATTCAACTTAACCCTCATAAGGATCTCATTATAAATCAACAGTAGTAAGGGGGTGAGGTCGTAAAGCCTCTAACTTGACTCTCGTGACTACATATCTATGATTTAAAATTCGTCATTAATGTGATATCATCGTAGTCACACAACTCGCTCCAGGCGAGTTTTCACGCTTACTCAAGTTCCACATTAATGTCTACTCGAGTATTCAACATTTAAACTCTGGTTTCTCATACCATTGCTTATCAATTTAGAGAATGTCTTACGGTTTGAGTACGTCGTTTACTTTATTGCCATAGTCCAACTACGGTCTTACTCGTATCATAACATTATAGCCCAGCTATAAACTTACATGTCGTCACGATGCCACAGCCTCACTATGGTCTTACACGGAATCTCATATCAATACCAATGCCATATCCCAGATACGGTCTTACATGGAAACTCATGTTGATGCCGATGCCATATCCTAGATATGGTCTTGGACGGGATCTTATATCAATATCGACGCCATATCCCAGATATGGTCTTACACGATTTCATGCCGAAGCCAGGTCCCGGACGTGGTCTTACACGGAATCACTATTCAAAGCCGACGCCACATTCCAGATATGGTCTTACACGGGATCACGTATCGTTGCCAATGCCATGCCCCAGACATGGTCTTATATGGGATCACATGTATTGCCATGGTCCAACCATGGTCTTATTCATCAATTTATCATTGAACGACCGTACTCATCTCATGCATTCTACTTAGTCAAACTTCTCATTTTAACTCCCACACTATAATATGTGTGGCTTCATAACAGAGTCGTAAAATAAGATATTATACATCTTCTACTTTAACAGTCGCATATGAGATTCAACTATGTGGACATATTGTTCATACATCATTCAAACAGTCGTACATACATACGTATCCCGTTCTCTGGATATATTTACTCACTATATACAACTATCCCAATAGGTCGAGTATATAACACCGTATGCATATCAAGCCAATATAGATAAGCTTATCACTTTATAACTCTCATTTCAACCCTCGACTTAGAATTATCTCATTTCACACACATGTCATAAACTTCTATTCATAACTCTCTAAATTTCAATAGTGCATAAGCGCATTTCAATTACCTCATTATCACTTACAACATTATTGGATTTAGCTCGGTTGGGAATCATCTCTGTCTTAACAAAATAATTTCGTTAGAGCCGGGAGATATCACACTATCACGGTCTGCCTATGGCATGTATAGCTAGACTCTTACTCACGCTCGGTTAGTCTGAGAACCGACTAAACCATAGCTCTGATACCACTAAATGTAACACCCCTTAATCGTATTCTATGCTGGAACCGGGTACGAGGCGTTACCGGACTTGACTTGCTTGATCATTCCATTTTAGGCTATAAAAATTCTCTCCAATTTAAAACTTTCCATTCACCAGCGTAACGTCCCTATCATTGGTCAACGAGACCCATTAATCCCGCTCGGGATATTGAGGAACCAAGCCGGAACTTTTCAAACACTTAGAAAATTTTCACCTAAACAGGGGCCACACACCCGTGTGAAATGGGACACGCTCGTGTGCCCCTAAGACATGCCCGTGTCTTCCACTCGTGGTCGACACTGACTAACTTCACATGGCCTTGACACGCCCGTGGTCCTGGCCCGTGTGCCAAACCTTGGCATTCTGACTTATCCACACGGCCTATACACACGCCCGTGTGCTTCAGCCGTGTGGCGATTCAAACTCCAAGTGCAAGGTGCAGACTTCACACGGCCTGGGCACACGCCCATGTTCTAGCTGTGCCTCCCACATAGTTTAGACACACGTTCATCTGTCTACCCATATGGACAATTAGCAGGCTATCTACCAAGCCTTTTGCCACCCGAACTTGCTTATAAACATACACCATCATACGACATTCTCTATTCATAGATTATAACAATTGAGTTATCACATTTAAACCATAAAATGAAGTCTTTGTCCCATATACGAGGGTGAACTGTTTCTGGTATAATTACAAACGACTTAAGCCATCATCTATGGCTATACACAACTGAACCATAAACTTTCTTAGGCCAACACAATTGGCTATATCAACTATGACTTAATCAACTTTAAATACTATCCCTATACAAGCCATAACTCATAAGGACTTAAAACCTCATACCAAGTGTTTGCTCGATAGTGTGAAACATCTCCGACAGTCTCCAACCCGAGCTAGCTAAAGTAACCTATAAGAGATGAGAAAGGAAGAGGAGTAAGCAATAATGCTTAGTAAGTTCATTTGCATATAACTATCAACTATTGATATTCATTGATTATACTCAACCACAAGGTACTATAATGAGTTTTACTCTTAAGCTTATGGTTACTTACTCAACCATTTTTTTTTATACTTACTCATTCTGCCTCTTACCACATTCTAACCATGCCACAAGCTAATTGCTCATGTTAACTTGCATACATCCCTGCACTTGTCACCACATGATCTCATAAAAAAATACATCAAACATTTTCAATAAGTCACTCATGCTACAATCTCTCAGTGGTTTCGCACTTAGCCCACCCTCAATCTCTAATAGGATGGTATCGCTCATAGCCCACCATTTACAATTTAAGGTGGTATCGCACATAGCCCACCATTATTATACATTCACGGATATTTATCCACATACATTTCTCTATTTCAAATGTCTATCCGGGAACATCCTCACACATTATCATTCTTACTTAGCTTTCTATGATAATCGTTCGTATTCACACAATGCATTAATAATTATAACTTATGCAACCGAGGTGCATCATTTACACATACCCACTATGGTTTTATCATATACCGAATTCCTCTCAATTCAGTTCTAACACATACATGTACCTCTCGTGGTACAACCATATTCATTCTCATTCTCAACATACTTGTTGAATCACTCAAATTGTTAAATAACACCCTTGAGTCTCATACACATAATGTCACATTGACATCATACCCCCGATAGGGTCTTGTATGAATTAAAATATCGATGCCATGTCCCTGACATGGTCTTATTCAATATCTCGCACCGAGGCCATATTCCAATATGGTCTTACACGGGACCTTAACTATCATCATATCATGCTATTTGCATTTCTCACTATCTTAGATTTAATTCTCTTAACAACTCGTCAAAACACATTTAATACATTCATAGCGTAATTATACATTCCATACAGCATTGGAATATTCAATAACCCTACGTAATTGCAACATTTACACTCGAACTTACCTTGATGCCGAAAAGGGGTCGAAAAGGACGTATTTGTCCATATTTCTCTTTTCTCCCGTTCTAGGTCAAAATCTCGTTTTCTTTGATCTAGAACAATAGAATTTACTCATTTAATCACTTATAATACATAATACAACAAAATCTACACTTAGGCAAAAATGACTATTTTGCCCTTATATTTTGGCAAAATTACAATTTTGCCCCTAGGCTCGTAAATCACTTTTCATCACATTTTATTATTAAACAAGCCTAGCTGAACATTTAATCCTCTTACAACTATCCACAATTCAAACTATTTCATACATTAATGATCAAACTACAACATTTGCATCTTAGTCCAAATTAGGTGTTTTCATGGCAACACCTTTCACAAAAGTTATTTCTCATCTCCCTAACATTCATTTTCTTCCATAAAAACCCAGAAAACAATCATAAACTCTCTCATGGCAAGTCCCTAGACTTTCAACCATATTGCAAATCAGTCCCCTCATTAGCTAGCTTAAGCTTTGGGGACTCCAAAAGCACAAAAATCATCAACTAAAACTACAAAATCACTTACTTGAAGAGAAAATGAGTTTTTGAAATTTTAAAGCTTCCAAAGCCCTCCCTTTGTTGATATTTTCGGTTGGAGAAGAAGACTAAATGAAAAGATGATAACTTTTGCTTATATCATCTTATTTTATTCATTTTGTCAACTAATGTTACCAACTATTGACCAAAAATAAATGCTCTTGTCCCCTATGCATACTATGGCCGGCCAACTCACTTAAACAAGGCCAAATTGCACATTTGGGACCTCCAATTAATAATCCTTAGCTATTTGACACCTCTAGCAAATAAAATAGAACTTTCGCACTTTATGCGATTTATTCCTTTTTAGCGATTAAGCCTGAAATCGCTAAAATTAAAGCACCAAAATTTCCATGCATCCTTATTAACATGTTATAACACATAAAATAACATGAAAATATTTTTCTCTAATCTCGGATTAGTGATCCCGAGATCACTTTTTCGACTAGCCCCTAAATCGGGCTGTTACATCAAGGTGGTGCTATGGAGGTTGGTTCACCTGTAAAGGCCAAGAGTCGGGTCAAGGACAAGAGTACAAGGTGATTGAGAGGATAAATGTTGAGAGTAAATTTAGGGTGCTAAAAAGTCGATCCCATGTTCTTAGTTTTCCAAGGTATTTATAGGAAAGATCCTTTTGTCCATTGGTATGATATTGGCTAGATAAACATTTAATCCCATTAATTGCGTAACGGATAATCATAAGCACATGTTATGGGATTCTATTAGCATGAGGTAGTCAAGCCTAAATAGACTCCTTATTGTTTTGAAAGTATGTTCAAATTAGGATAGCATTCTCTTTAAGCCGGAGTGGTAGGTTTCGTTTGAAGTGGGATGGTGGGTCATGCTTAGGAAGCCAATGCATAGTCAACAACAGCTCTTAGGTTGACATGTGTCCTCTTGGTAAAGGTATATACTAATAGCCCCCTAGTCGAGCAGGAGGTTATAAAGTGGCCTTCCGTGAGTCATGCTTCGAGACTCCCTTAACGGTTTATCTAGTTGGAGAAGATGAAACACCATCAAACAGTTGTCATACATGCTACATTCTTTTGGGGAGTAGTTGTAACAGCCCAAATTTCTGTGGGTTCAAAAAATATGGTTTCGGAATCGATATCCTAGTCTGTAAATATTATTATTTAATATTTACGAGTATAATTTAGTAATATATTGAACTATGGTTTAGCAACTTTTCTAATTGGAAAGCTAGTTAAAGTACAAGTGTATCGACCTTAAACTCAGTGGTTTTGAAAAATGAGGTATCAGGACCTCTTTTTCGTAAATCGAGGCCGTAAATATTTACAGAGTCATTGTATAAGTAAATTAGATTTTTGATAAGTAATTTTGCCGATTTAGTGATTAATTAAGGTGCAAGGGCTAAATCGTAAAAACTATAAAATTTTATCGTTATAGATTTTTATTAGTTAAAAGGCATAATTGGTAAACATTTAAGGACCAAAGTGGCAATTGGACCACATCTAGAATTGTGGTGGACGATTATGTAGTGTTTTATAGGAAACAATGTTTAAAAAGTATTATAATTAAATCAATATAAGTTTTTAAAGCATAAAAAATGATAAAATCAAAGTCATCATCTTTATTTTTCTACCATCACTGTTTTTTCACAAAAAGGAAAGCTTGGGAAGCCATGGCTGAAGATTCATATTCGGCCAAACTTGTGTTCTTTGCATGGTAAGCTAATTCAATCATGTTTTTCGTAAATTTTATATTTTTGAGATTGTTGTAACTCGATTTAGCTAACCTAGGTATCCATTTTCAAAATTGTTAAAGTTTTAAAATGTTGCCATTGATGAATTTTAAAGCTTTTGGTGCTAATATGTTAGTTTATAAGTTTGAAGATCAAATAGGGACTAATTTGTAAAGTGAAATTTGTTAGTTTTGAGTTTAGGGACTAAAATGTAATTATTTTGAGATTGTCAGGGACTTTATATAATTATGGATTTGGAGGGTTATAAAAGGATGAAATTGAAAACAAATTGAAAAACAAAGCTTAAATGTGAAAGTTATGATTGTTTCCGTTTTATGGGCTAAATTAAATAAAATGTAAAATTTTAAGGAATTGTTGTAAAATGAAATTGGATTGTTATTTGCATGAAATAAAATGTTATAAGACATTTTAAATTGATAAATTGAAATGAATTACCATTTAGATCAAAATTTGAATCAAGCAATACATAATCGAGGAAAATGGAACATTGTGGATTAGTCCCTGATACTTCAATTATCGTTGATTTTACCTGGTAAGTTGATATGGTTTAGTTATATATATAATTGTAAAATATATGTTTGAATGGTGTATCTATTTTATTTAAATGTACTTTAATTTGTTTGCAAATTGGTACAAAAAGTGATAAATGGACTAAATTGTAAAGAATTGTATTGATATGTTAATTGTACCCAGGTGAATGTATGATATGATATGATACAATTGGAATGCCAATAAGGTTAGTTGCATGCTTGTATGTTGTCGAAACCATTTTTAAAACGAGTTTTGAAAAACGGGAATCGACTTTTAAAATATGGAAATGGAGTCGCCACCGATATTCAACGTGTGATCGGATCACCTTAAGATGGATTATTTTAATAAAACATTTTGATTTATTAAAACAATAAATTTTGGTCTACGAAATCTTAAGAAAATAGGTTCGGGAGTCGGTTACGTACGAAGAAGGATTAGCACCCTCGCAACGCCAAAAATTGGTACCAAATTGATTAATTAATGTCCTACCGTCGAGAATTTGAAAGATATTAAAATTACGACCTTCTTTGACCCATTTGAAGATACTCAAGTTTGAATATTAAGATTCTCTGGTTTCGAAGGAATAAAATATCACATCCAGCACGTTAGGATGCAACAATTTAAGTCTTCGAATTCTAGATCATCCCAAAAATTCTCAAAACTTATGCATCGAGATTTTAAAAGGGTATTTCGTTATTTGGGATCAAACGGAAAATTGAAACCCAGCACGTTAGGGCACGGTTTCTCGAATTTCCAAACACGAAACATTGCCTTATTTTAGAACTAAGAAAACACGAATGAAATCTTAAAAGGATATTCGGTTATTTGGTCAAACGAAAAAACCGAAACCCAGCACGTTAGGGCACGATTTCTCGGATTTCCAAACACGAAATATTGCCTTATTTTTTAAACTTTGAACGAAATGATTTTTAAAATCATGAACGGTGTTAAAACATGACTTTTTAAGCGAATAAAATGCGATCGAATAATAACATACAACGCGAAGTAATTATTCACTTGTGAAATGCTACACTATTGAATCGCAAATGGCAAATAAAAATGAAATAAGAATTACAATACGCATAATAACAATAGTTACCGAACATAAAATTAATGATAGACAAACTAATTTAAAATACATTAGTATAAAGAAAAATATATAAGACAGAAATAAAATACATACACGTATAATACATGTAAAACATATTTGAAATAAACAAAAGTGATTTTAAACGAAATTTTTAATACAAAAAGATTTTAAAGGATTAAAAAGAAAATATAAAAATATGAATAGATTTTAAAACATATGTACAAATGAAGGTATAAAGATGACAAGTTAAAATAATAACTCAAAATAATATATTAAGACAATTAAAAAAATATGAATAATAAATAAAAATATATACAAATGGAAGTTTAAAATAAATTAAGACATGGTAAAATCAATAAAATAGTCCAAAATAATTTATTAAAAACAGTTTCTGAAAATAAATGATGGATAAATTTCATAAACTAGAAAAAAAAAACTTAATTGAAATAAAACAAAATTAAAAGACTACTTTTTAATAAATAAAATCGTTTAAACCTATGCAAGGATCCAACTGAAATGCGCGTCAATGATCAGGGGCTAAACTTGCAAATATTTCCAAAGCCCAAAACGCAACGTACAGATGAGGATAAAATTGCAATGGCGCATAAATTACAGAGGCCAAATTAAAAAACAAAGAAAATATACACGGGATCTAATCAAACTACGGCGAGAAAAGAGGGACTAGAAGCGAAATTATCCCATCACCGCAAAAACGCGCGGATCCTATGGGTATCGGGTCGGGTCGAATCGGGTCATGGCCTGTACGACATCGTTTTAGGGCCACTGAAACAGGCCCTAAACGGTGCCGTTTCATGCTCTGTAAATAAGTCCAAATTAAACCTAATTTCTAGTCTTCCAGCCACTCAAAACAAGAAACCAAACCCTAAGCACCCTCCTAATCCCTCTCCCTGCCGTTTTCTCTCAACAGACCTCAGAAACCCCCTTTTTTAAGAACACTCCAGCATCTCTGCTCCTTCAGTCGACGCATGGACTTCATCGGTGCCTAGCACCTCCGCCATTGCCGCGATTTCAACTAGATCCACAAGGATCTGTTAATTTTTAGACCGAAGAAGACAACCTCGGCTAGATCGACACCAACAACAGGTAAGAACCCACTGTTTTCTTTTTTGTATATTCCCTTTTTTAACGTCGAATCAAATAAAAAAAAGAAAGACCAGTTACTGAAAATGCCGAAATCAAAGAAATCACATTTTGGAATTATTCCTTTTTTCGTATTCTATCTCTGTTTGTATATATCAAAATCTGATCCTTTTACATCGATTCCCCTTTCGGCTTTTATAATCGATTTTAGGGAATAAAAAAAATACAAAATACAAAATATTCCCTATTTTCTGTTATCTTCGATAGGTATTTGCTGTTGTTTTTGTTTCTTGTTGCAGATACGAAGGCTCAGCAGTGGTTGTACGTAGCACTCGGCATAGGGCGTACGGAGGTACGGGTGCATGACGCGCGCGTGCGTGGGGGGAACTGCTTGCGGCCCTGCTCTTAGGGTTTAGGTTTCTAAAATGTCAGGATTTCGGGCTTAGTTAGGTATTGGGCCATTTGGGGCTCGGGTAGTTGGGTTTGTAATTGGGTCAGTAAGTTGGGTTTAGAAATCGGGTAATGGTTTATTTTAGCATCTAGGCCAATTGGGCCTGCTGTAATGGACTTTTAAAAGACTGTTAATTATTGGTTTTTTTGGTTTTTTGGTTTTATAATGGGCTCGAGAAGATTGGGCTTGCTACAGCTGCCCCTCTTTGCTCGTTGTCGTGTAACGAGAATGGAGCAAAGACTCATAAGAAGGGTCAATCTTGCCCGGTCTCGCCGAATCTTGACTTCTTGGCGCTTCTTTCTTTCAAGTAGTCTTCATTCCATCCCACTGTATCTTCAGGGGCATAGGAAATGATGTCTCAACTTGCTCCAGCAAAATTTCAGGGAGAAGGGATTTGTAGCCTCCATCTACTCCACTGGGACTTCGAGGTGATAGGAATTCAGAGAGAAGAGATTTGTAAATTCGGTCTTCTTACTGAAACTTCTCAGAAATATAATTTGATCCTCAATAACCTCAGGGAGAGGGGATTTGTAGCCTCCATCTACTCCACTGGGACTTCGAGGTGATAGGAATCCAGAGAGAAGAGATTTGTAACTTCGGTCTTCTCACTGAAACTTCTCAGAAATATAGTTTGATCCTCAATAAGCTCAGGGAGAAGGGATTTGTAGCCTTCATCTACTCCACTGGGACTTTGAGGTGATAGGAATTCAGAGAGAAGAGATTTGTAACTTCAGTCTTCTCACTGAAACTTCTCGAAAATATAGTTTAATCCTCAATAACCTCAGGAATAAGGGATTTGTAGCCTCCATCTACTCCACTAGGACTTCGAGGTGATAGGAATTCAGAGAGACGAGATTTGTAACTTCGATCTTCTTACTGAAACTTCTCAAAAATATAGTTTGATCCTCAATAACCTCAGGGAGAAGGGATTTATAGCCTCCATCTACTCCACTAGGACTTTGAGGTGATAGGAATTCAGAGAGAAGAGATTTGTAACTTCGGTCTTCTCACTGAAACTTCTCAAAAATATAGTTTAATCCTTAATAACCTCAGGGAGAAGGGATTTGTAGCCTCCATCTACTCCACTGGGACTTCGAGGTGATAGGAATTCAGAGAGAAGAGATTTGTAACTTCGGTCTTCTTACTGAAACTTCTTAGAAATATAGTTTGATCCTCAATAACCTCAGGGAGAAGGGATTTGTAGCCTCCATCTACTCTGCTGGGACTTCGAGGTGAAAAGACTTGTATGGCTTCGATTTGCTCCTGCAACTTCAGGATTGCCAGATCTGCTATCTTCAATCTGCTCCTGCAACTTCAGGATTGCCAGATTTGCTATCTTCAATCTGCTCCTGCAACTTCAGGATTGCCAGATTTGTTATCTTCAATCTGCTCCGCTGCAAACTCAGGGAGACAAGATTTGATGTCTTCGATCTACTCCTGTAACTTCAGTATTTCCAGATCTACTATCTTCGATCTGCTCCACTGCAGACTCAAGGAGACAAGATCCGTTAATTCACCAATGTTGTGACACCATCCTCTGGGAGACCTGTCCTTTAAAATCAGATTTATGTGTTTATGCTTATGCAAAATGGTTAGGATACAATGATCAGAATGAATCTAATGCTCCTAACTAAATGTATTATGGACGACATTTGCATGAATGCAGAATGTCATGAGCATGGTCTTTTTACAAAGATTAGGATACAATGATCGGAATGAATCAAATGTCCCTAAATAAATGTGTCTTATGGATGACATTTGTATGAATGCAGAATGTCATGAGAACGATTTCTTCAATGATTAGGATGTAATGATCAGAATGAATCAAATGCTCCTAACTAAGTGTACTTTGCATGAGTGCAGAATTTCATGAGAATGAACCCTTTTTAAAAGTTTAAAGTGGTCATCGCTCATCGTTTATCAGGGCTCTATCGCTGACGTATTATGCTGACATCTTGTTCGGCTGGTATTCTCGACAGAAAACTCGAGGAAGCAATTATAACTGTTCAACAGATTTGCCCCACTGTAACTTTAGGGTTCATCTCATTGTGACTTAGGGGTATAGGATCTGAATCTTTTCCCATCCGTCCCTTTGCGACTCCAAAACGTAGGATTTGTTTCTTCTTCAATCCATCCCGTTGCTATTCAAAGGCATAAGATCTGTATTAGCTTCCATCTACCCGGCTGCCAATCAAAGGTATCAACTGATCACTCCTGGGGTGACCTAACCAAATGTGCATGATATTTGCATGAATGCAGAATATCATCTTTTCGAGAATGATTCCCCTTTTACGCATGGTTAACGCTGCCCATTTTTCGTCAGGATTGTATTACTGATGCAATATCTTGTCATTTGTTAGACCACCATTTTGGCAAAAAATTCGGAGAGATAGTCTCAGTTTAGACTCCTCCTCCACCAATATTTCCATCCCTCACACTTGGTGAGTTTTAAACAATAGTCCTGTTTCAGTCTCTTGTATTATTCAGAAGCTTCCAGAGTAATATGCGAAACTCATTTTATGAAAATATTATTAGGCCACTAATCATTATTTCAATGCAAAATGCCTGAAAAAGATCATAACCATGGACGAGGAGGAAATTAATTGGGAGTATAGCTCGAAACAAATAAGTTAAGCAAATATAGAAACCGCAATCAAGAAGGAAATTTATTGTGAACATATTTTGAAAAGAATAATATAATCACAAATAACAAATTTAAAATGGGTAAAATGGAAACTAGGTGCCCCAGATATCGCAGCCTGAGCTTCTCTGTTCAAACTTCTTGAGGACCATTTTAAGCTCAATATGCGTATAGGGGATCTGAAGTACTTTGTCGATGCCCCAAGACGTAACATACTTCTTCGTTGTTAATTCAGGCATGGCAAGACTGCTGTATGCCCCCATTTGATCAAAATTTGAGCCGCCCTTTTCGGGTTTTCAACTCAAATCCCCTTTGGTCTCAAAGCGCCCTTTGTGAGTTTTCGCCTTGGCCTCTCCTTGTTCTTTCTTTCGATTGAATTTTTTTTTAAAAGCGAAATACTTCTTGATCAATTCACCTGACAAGGCATATCCCTACCATCCATTTTGGTCAATGTTTCCGAATGCACTTTTCCTTACATAAAGTCTTTTCTAGTTTGGCCTCTATTTTTCTCTGAAATCCTTTTGTATATGAAGGATCCTCTTCGATATCAGGTCTCCCTTTGGGAATTTTCTAGGATGAACCTCTTTGTCACAAACCCGCATCGGATAGCTATTAACTTTTCCTCACAAATTTTATTGATCACATCGGGATTGGATCCATTCTGCCTCATCCAACTTCAGTTCCGATAAAAACTCGGAAAAAGGAATTTCGACTTCAATGGGCGAAACCAATGAGGAATGTGTTGCCCCTATGATGATCCCCAGCCAATGTTTGATAAGCATAGAGGGTAAATAGTAACTTCTGTATGCCAATCTTTACAAGTCTCGGTCTTTTTTACGATCTCTTATTTTTTCTTTTTTTCTTTTGGCTTCCTTTGCTTGATGTGGCGCCTAATCTTTGAACAGACTGCAAACTTTTGACATTTTGCGGTTAAATGTGATCTTTTTGAATTTTTTTTGTGTCGATGTTCTTTCTTTCTTTTTCTCCCTTTTTTTTGTTCTGATGACTATCGACTTTGTAATATTGGCATATGAAGCGACTTTTACCATCTTAGTGAAGTAACCGACATCTACGAAAATGAATCGATGTTGGCTAGAAGCTTTTGATGAGACTGGCTTGATAACATCCATGCCCCACATATAGGAAATCTTATTTCTGCGTTGAGCTAGGCTTTGATCTTCATCTCCTTCCTTGGCTCACGACGTCGGATCTATTTTTCATCTGGTATTAACAAATCGTAAGACAAAGTTTACAATTTACATCATCTTCAAAGTCCTGCGATCCCTTAGACCCATATTTCATTCAAAAAGGGAGTCCGTAACAGCGTCGCCCATGTCATTGATATTTGGGGACCATTGTAGGTACGAAGGCAAATTCCAAAGAATAAATGATTCTTAGGATGATTGTTTATGGTATGGTCATGAATAAAGAATGAAATAATATTCTAAATCACCAAAGAATGTACAGTATAAGATGTAAAGAAAAAAATATTTACATAAAATGATGCATTTTATTGAAATAAAAATTCTGGACATAAGCCTATTTCATAAAAGGATTCTCATTGCCTCTAGGCTTAAAGCAACAAGCATGTTTCGAATATTACTCTAGATTAGCCTTAAAAATACATGTCTCTTCCAGAGTCCTATTGTTCAAAACACTCTTAAGTATATAAAGGCCGATGCTTGGAAAACTTTTATTGTAACACCCCCAAACCTAGCCCATGAGCCTTGACCGGATCTGGTATGTCACTGAGTAAAACGTTCGAAAAGATTTGACTTACGGTTGAAAACATAAAAAATTGTTTTCGGTTGTAAAACATTGTATATTTAAAATTCTAAGTAAAATCATGTTGTTACAAATTCCCGGATTTAAAACTTTAATATAGGCTTTAATAATATGAATCGATTCCTAAAATCATTTCCGGTTTCCGAATAAAAGTAATATAACTTCAAAATCATAAATAACGTGTCCAAATACTTTAAGTGGCCCTTATTACATCAAATAATTATTCAAAAATACTTAATATTAATTCGCATAAAATAAATAAAACATCTTCTGCATGAAATATAGCTTCTGCATGGCCACCTTTGTATCCACTCCAACCCGGTCCAAGAATCACGTATCACCTGCGATGTTGATAATTATTTGGGTGAGTCACACAGACTCAGTGTGCAATTAGTCCACTGAATTCCTCCCACATATCAAACCACATATCAACCCACATAACAGATAACAAGGCAACTTATTCACATAATATCACAATTCGGGCTTGGCCCATATCCATACCACATATCGGATCATAATGTAATTAACCACATGATTCCACATATTGGGCTTGGCCCATTCCCACACTGATCCACATTCACATATTGGGCTTGGCCCATAACCACATCAATAACCACAATGCCACACATAATAATGCAAAGTGCACCCAACCCAACCTAGGGTCCATCCTCTGCTGCACTCCCGTATCCGGCCACCACCACACACGGGGATTTCTAAATCACCCTCCAACCGCTACACACCAATTTGGCAATTAATGCCGTCCACGATGTAGCTCGTAGCTAGCATCAAACCACGATGAGGCACATAGATACTCATCAAACCACGATATGGCACATAGCCGATATCAACCACGATGAGGCACAGAGCCACTCATCAATCCACGTGAACTTAATCACAAGTAATCCACAACGCGGCCTCAGTCAGCGCCAATCCTCGATGTAGCCCATGGCTAACATCAAACCACGTACTCGAAGTACACCCTGTCCTTCTTTCAGATTCATATCCCCTCCCATGCACATGCAACATATAATAATTTCATGATGAGTAATGCATGTACATGTTGACACATTCAACCATATTTTCATGAACATATTCACATATACACATTGATAACCACTTTTCACCAGATTAGTACTGACCTGATCATCGATATACCCCGTAAGGGTATCCGTTTCATAATTACCACTGCACTTGTTAGCATACGCAAAACTCATACAAGTATAACATATAAACCCAGAAAATAGTAGGCTAACCACACACCTGATAACTTGAAGCACTACACTCTCGATCCCGATGTTATCACTAAGCGAAACTACCGCTATCTGCCTATAGTCCTGCCCTGCTGCTGGCCCACACCCTGGTGGCCAATCCCGAACGGCAGAAACAGATCTCCTCTTAAACTTAGGGATAGGGACTATCCCTTTACCTTCTTGACTGATGTTCGCCTCCATCAACAATACTTAAATCAAAACCGATTAATACAAGATCTTAAACGAATAGAAACTAAATCTTAACCCTCTTACCAAAACGAATCGAGACCCGAGTCTCCTCCTTTGACCCTGTCGATTTGCCCCTAAATCATCAAAGTTAGAATCGGCTAACCTTAATACCAAATATGGCCTATGGCCGAATACCATGAACCACTTACCTTGCTTACCGAAATCCTGAATTACCACTTAACTATGAAGTCGTCAAAATCCCCCGCTAAACAACTGTTAAAATCGGCTTTAAGCAATAATTCATGAGAAAATAACCCTTGGCCGTATAGCACATATCACTTACCTTGAGTCGTCGAATCCTGCAAGACTCCTTTAATGCTCCCTTCCTTCGGCTACACACAAAAGAACACATCACTATGGCCTTAAAGGACATTCGGCCAACCTTAGACCAAAGGCCTAACCATTGCTTTCGGCATACTTATGAAGATGAGACAAAACTGATTGCCTAAAGAAGGAAATACTTACCGCTATACAAGCATCCACAGAGAATCGGCTTCTAGATCCCAAAGAGAAGGATTTCGACACTCTAATGGTGAAGAAAGAAAACACAAAAGTGGAGGGAGTTTAATGCTTAGAGAATTCGGTCATAAATAAACTAAATCAAGGTTTCGGCTTCAAGGCTTTGAGCAAAGAAAAGAGAATAAGGTCCATTTAAGGTTCGGCTATGGCTTCAAGTGATGATAAAATATTCGACTAACACCAAAATAAAAGAAGAAGCTTGGGAAAGAGGTATAGATTCGGCCAAGAACAAATAGAGAAAGAAGAAGAGAAGAGTTTGAAGAATTTTGGCAATGGTGACAAGGGAGAATTCGGCTTCAAATGAAAAGAAGAAAAGAGAGCACTCCTATGACTAACAAATTTCGGCAAGAAGGATGGACACTCTCACAACTAAAATTCAGCACTTATCCCCTCTACATGGCCGAATTTGCCATCCAAAAGAACCCCACATTCGGCCACTACCTCCTTCCTTATCATATCCCAAAATTTCCTCCTATATTCTCTCCCTGTTACTCTTTCAAAATAATTTGAACAAGTCCAACCTTTATCTCCCCTTCCTAGCCGAAATTTAAAAAGAAAATCAAATCTTAATCCATATCTTTTCAGAGTCCCATGCCGTCCAATACTCCTCCCTCTCTTGACGCAAAAATAAAGGCTCCCACTGCTTCCCACGTTGCTCGAACCAAGGCCCTTGCCCACTGCATATGGCGTCACTTACCAAGGCCCTAAGTGGCGCCTTCAAGCCACTTTACCAAGCCCAATCTCATGTCCAAAAGTTCTTACAAATTTTCTTAAGACCACCTTAACCTAGCTCCCATTTTAAACTTAAAATCTAATAATTTTCCAAAGCATTCTCTTTCATCCTAGAGTTTTAGGAACCCCTAAAACACATCCAAACATACACCAAGCCCACTAACACTTGCACTATGCACTAAATGCATAACCCCTAAATCATGGATGTTAAAGTTCTACCCTCCTTAAAAATAATTTCGTCCTCGAAATTACTTGCTACCCAACTAACAGTCGTGCAATCCACTACGCTCTTGCTGCGCACTCTGATCTTAATAAAACTATCATACCTTCTAGGCACAGTCTCTAAGTTCACATCCAAGGTTTCAGGCACTTCACTAGCAACACAAGAACAAGCTAACTCTAAAACAAGCAAAGCAATTAAGGGTATTCCAGAAACAAGGAACGTACCCGATATTACGTCTGGCACATCTTCCTCCTCGCAACGACTGACTGCCTAAACCAACCTTGGTTGTCTCGCCTCTGAACCTTCAGCACCTTTGCTTGGTGTTCCACGACCTCGGCTAGAACCATTTCTTCCATGGCTTGAACCACGACCCCTCGTCGCCTTAGGACAATTCCTAACCAAGTGAGCCTTAGACCCACATCGGAAACATTCCTTACTATTTCCCCAACACTCTCCAGCATGAGCTCTTTCACATCGAGTACATGGACGACTCCGATTCCCACCAACTGGTACAGGTGCACGTACAAAATTCTCAATCCTTGGTCTTTTCTGAAAATCTCTAGATGACATTGACGGTCCAAAACTCCTCTTATTCCAATTCCTATCCTTTTCTCGATTCTGTCTCTCAGTCCTCTTAACTTCTTCAGCTATTCGAGCTTTCTCCACTAGAATAGCAAAGTCCCTTTCTCTCTGCGGAGCAATCAACACCTGCAGCTCATCTCGCAATCCGTCTTCGAATCGAACACACCTTTCGTGTCGGTAGCTACGATGCCCTTGGCGTCTTGACTTAACCGCAGTACAAATTACGCCGTACTCTGCTACCGACTTACTTCCTTGAACCAAGTTTAGAAACGCTTTCCTCTGCGAGTCTAGGTAACTAGCTCCAACATACTTCCCTTCAAACTTAAGCTTAAAATACTCCCAATCTAATCGATCTGCCGGGACACCTTGCCTGACGGTGAGCCACCAACGATAAGCCTCGTCTCGGAGCAACGAGATAGCACCTTTCAGCTTTTCCTCAGCAGTACAGTCCAAATCACCCATAATTCTTTCGACTGCCTCTAACCAATACTCTGCTACATTTGGAGCCACCCCAAACACTCCTCTAAAAACCTCAGCTCCGTTCAACCTAAGTCTTTCCGATACTGATTTTCGAGCTCCATTTCCCATACCAGCTCTTGCCACTCATTCTAGCATTCGCAACATAGCCTGCGATACTGCATCATCCCCTCCTGTCTGACCTTGATCCTCCGCGCCCACTGCCGACGACCGCGGCACGTCATTTTCTGACCCATGGCCAGACCCTATTGGTTCCGATATAATCATTCGACCACGTCCTCTAGAACTCATGTCTAACGTCGCGACTTACTCTGATTAAAAGTTTTATGCATTAGTATTTCGTTCCACTAATTATCCGCGAACAATTTTATGTAAAGAAGATTCAGTAGTAGTTCTTTCGATCAATCAAAGTTTTAGCTCAAGTTCACTATTCTAACTCAGAGAGTCACATTCACATTCATCAACAATATTCACACACTCCTTTGGCATTTCTATCCGTTTCCTACCCAGGGGTAATCTCGTCAATTGTCCTATAGGGGTATTTTAGTAACAAATCAGGGTCAACTTGAAAATCAGACAAATCAAAGGCATTCCAAAATTTTCAAAACTCGTGGTTATTTTGAAAATTTTCTCAAAACGAAGGTATTGCAAAAATTTGAGTCGGGGTTATTCGTAATTTTGTAAGTTAGGGAGTAATTCAGTAAATTTTTCAAATCAGGGTATCTGGATATTTCTGTAAAGCAAGATTTAGTAAAAATCGAGGGTAGTACGGTAAATTTATAAACCAGGGGCATTTTAGTAATTTCTAACCTGAATTATTTGGATAATTTTGCAAATCGAAAATATTTCAAAAGGGTTTTCAAATTCTAATTTAATGTTTACAAATCAAAAGGGCAATTTGTGATTTTAAAACTAAGGTTTTATAAACCAGTATGGCTAGTCCCTTTCGGGTTTTAATTATCGGTTTAGCCGGTGAACAAGTCCTCGTGGTTAGGGTGAACCGTAGCTACACACCAGGTAGGATTCAAGTAAAGAGGAGGTGAGTCACTAGGACTGCTTAAGTACCGTGCTCTTCCGGATCCAATCCTAGACATGCGCTGGCTTTGTTGCCACACCCTAGCTCGGCAAACTTACTCACGAGTTTGTTTAGTGGTTCTTAAGTCTTATGAATCTTGTGTTGGAGTAGACTAGTCCTAGGGTTCAATAGCCCTAATCTACTAATCTACGTTCCCATAAATAGCCATACAGTTCACATATTCGATCACTTGATAGTTAGAGGTACTTACCCGGTGGACTTCGGCCGAGATCTGAGTGCCATGCCAGAATAACCTGAAAAAGTCCATAAAAATCTATATTTTTGAAAAGACCATCTTTGAAAAATGTTTTTGGGCCCCAAAACCCTCAAAGCCGAGTTTTGAACCGGGCTCTGATACCAAACTGTAACACCCCCAAACCCGGCCCACGAGCCTTGACCGGATCTCGGTATGTCACTTTGAGTAAAACGTTCAAAAAGATTTGACTTACGGTTGAAAACATAAAAATTTGTTGTCGGTTGTAAAACATTGTATATTTAAAATTCTAAGTAAAATCATGTTGTTACAAATTCCCGGATTTAAAACTTTAATATAGGCTTTAATAATATGAATCGATTCCTAAAATCATTTCCGGTTTCCGAATAAAAGTAATATAACTTCAAAATCATAAATAACGTGTCCAAATACTTTAAGTGGCCCTTATTACATCAAATAATTATTCAAAAATACTTAATATTAATTCGCATAAAATAAATAAAACATCTTACGCATGAAATATAGCTTCGCATGGCCACCTTTGTATCCACTCCAACCCGGTCCAAGAATCACGTATCACTGCGATGTTGATAATTATTTGGGTGAGTCACACAGACTCAGTGTGCAATTAGTCCACTGAATTCCTCCCACATATCAAACCACATAACAGATAACAAGGCAACTTATTCACATAATATCACAATTCGGGCTTGGCCCATATCCATACCACATATCAGATCATAATGTAATTAACCACATGATTCCACATATTGGGCTTGGCCCATTCCCACACTGATCCACATTCACATATTGGGCTTGGCCCATAACCACATCAATAACCACAATGCCACACATAATCATGCAAAGTGCACCCAACCCAACCTAAGGTCCATCCTCTACAGACCCCCGTATCCAGCCACCACACACCAGGGGATTTCTAAATCACCCTCCAACCGCTACACACCAATTTGGCAATTAATGCCGTCCACGATGTAGCTCGTAGCTAGCATCAAACCACGATGAGGCACATAGCTACTCATCAAACCACGATATGGCACACAGCCGATATCAACCACGATGAGGCACAGAGCCACTCATCAATCCACGTGAACTTAATCACAAGTAATCAACAACGCGACCTCAGTCAGCGCCAATCCTCGATATAGCTCATGGCTAACATCAAACCACGTACTCGAAGTACACCCTGTCCTTCTTTCACATTCATATCCCATCCCATGCACATGCAATATATAATAACGTCATGGTGAGTAATGCATGTACATGTTGACGCATTCAACCATATTTTCATGAACATATTCACATATACACATTGATAACCACTTTTCACCAAATTAGTACTGACCTGATCATCGATATACCCCGTAAGGGTATCCGTTTCATAATTACCACTGCACTTGTTAGCATACGCAAAACTCATACAAGTATAACATATAAACCCGGAAAATAGTAGGCTAACCACACACCTGATAACTTGAAGCACTACGCTCTCGATCCCGATGTTATCACTAAGCGAAACTACCGCTATCTGCCTATAGTCCCGCCTGCTTCACGGCCCACACCACAGTGGCCAATCCCGAACAGCAGAAACAGATCTCCTCTTAAACTTAGGGATAAGGACTATCCCTTTACCTTCTTGACTGATGTTCGCCTCCATCAATAATACTTAAATCAAAACCGATTAATACAAGATCTTAAACGAATAGAAACTAAATCTTAACCCTCTTACCAAAATGAATCGAGACCCGAGTCTCCTCTTTTGAC
Source organism: Gossypium sturtianum (assembly GCA_025698515.1). Taxonomy (NCBI): domain Eukaryota; kingdom Viridiplantae; phylum Streptophyta; class Magnoliopsida; order Malvales; family Malvaceae; genus Gossypium; species Gossypium sturtianum. The sequence goes on along the minus strand of CM046949.1, from coordinate 53,265,137 downwards.
CACAATCGATTTGCCCCTAAATCATCAAAGTTAGAATCGGCTAACCTTAATACCAAATATGGCCTATGGCCGAATACCATGAACCACTTACCACCTTTATCAAATCTGAATTACCACTTAACTATGAAGTCATTAAATCCCTGCTAACCAACTGTTAAAATCGGCTTTAAGCAATAATTCATGAGAAAATAACCCTTGGCCGTATAGCACATATCACTTACCTTGAGTCGTCGAATCCTGCAAGACTCCTTTAATGCTCCATTCCGTCGGCTACACACAAAAGAACACATCACTATGGCCTTAAAGGACATTCGGCCAACCTTAGACCAAAGGCCTAACCATTGCTTTCGGCATACTTATGAAGATGAGACAAAATTGATTGCCTAAAGAAGGAAATACTTACCGCTATACAAGCATCCACAGAGAATCGGCTTCTAGATCCCAAAGAGAAGGATTTCGACACTCTAATGGTGAAGAAAGAAAACACAAAAGTGGAGGGAGTTTAATGCTTAGAGAATTCGGCCACAAATAAACTAAATCAAGGTTTCGGCTTCAAGGCTTTGAACAAAGAAAAGAGAATAAGGTCCCTTTAAGGTTCGGCTATGGCTTCAAGTGATGATAAAATATTCGGCTAACACCAAAATAAAAGAAGAAGCTTGGGAAAGAGGTATAGATTCGGCCAAGAACAAATAGAGAAAGAAGAAGAGAAGTGTTTGAAGAATTTTGGTAATGGTGACAAGGGAGAATTCGGCTTCAAATGAAAAGAAGAAAAGAGAGCACTCCTATGACTAACAAATTTCGGCAAGAAGGATGAACACTCTCACAACTAAAATTCAGCACTTATCCCCTCTACATGGCCAAATTTGCCATCCAAAAGAACCCCACATTCGACCACTACCTCTTTCCTTATCATATCCCAAAATTTCCTCCTATATTCTCTCCCTGTTACTCTTTCAAAATAATTTGAACAAGTCCAACCTTTATCTCCCCTTCCTAGCCGAAATTTAAAAAGAAAATCAAGTCTTAATCCTCATCTTTTTAGAGTCCCATGCCGTCCAATACTCCTCCTCTCTCTTGACGCAAAAATAAAGGCTCCCACTTTGCTTCCCGTTGTTCGAACCAAGGCCCTTGCCCACTGCATATGGCGTCACTTACCAAGGCCCTAAGTGGCGCCTTCAAGCCACTTTACCAAGCCCAATCTCATGTCCAAAAGTTCTTACAAATTTTCTTAAGACCTCCTTAGCCTAGCTCCCATTTTAAACTTAAAATCTAATAATTTTCCAAAGCATTCTCTTTCATCCTAGAGTTTTAGGAACCCCTAAAACACATCTAAACATACACCAAGCCCACTAACACTTGCACTATGCACTAAATGCATAACCCCTAAATCCTGGATGTTACATTTATTCCTTGGTTCACTCTTTGGATATGCCATTGGTATTCTGACTTCCCAATTTCTAGGCTTCTGATGACTTCTTTAAGGAATCACATCTCTCTTGCCCCCTCCTTCAATTTACTACTTCGTTCAGCTCATCGAGCTCCACAACCCCTATCTTAATAAACCTTTCCACGACTTTCTTAAAGGCAGTGCAATTTTCTATTGAATGCCCCAAAATTCTCGCATGATAGTCACATTGGTTATCTGCATCATACCACTTGGGGTACGAGGGCTGCAATGGTGTCAGGTAGAAAGGGGACACCACGTGTGTGTCAAACAATCTCTGATATAGCTCTTGGTATTTTATTGGAATAGGAGTGAACTGAAGCTTTTCTGTGCTCGTCCTTTGACTAGATTCATTCCTTGAAGGAGTCTGAAGACTAGTAGTTGTCGTCCTTGGTGATCCCACAGTAACTTGCTTTGAATAACCTTTACTGTATGCTCCCACATTGTTTACCTCATTTTCTTTCTTTCCTAGGGCTGATCTCTTGGCAGTTTCCCCCGCATCTATTTTACCACTCTTTATGGCATTCTCAGTCATTTCTCCAGTCATTACGATGTCTGAGAAACTCTTTGTAGTGCTACCTAGCATATGTGTGATAAATGGAGCCTTCAGTGTATTGATAAAGAGCATTGTGGTCTCTTTTTCCAGAAATGGTGGCTGGACTTGGATAGCAACCTCCCTCCACCTCTGTGCATATTGTCTAAATCTTTCATTTGCCCTTTTCTCCATGTTTTGAAGAGTAATTCTACCGGGAGTCATGTCTGTCACATGACTGTACTGTTTCATAAATGCCTGTGCTAAATCCCTCCAAGAACCAATTTCGGTACGGCTTAACTGATTGTACCATTTAGATACTACTCCCGCCAGACTATCCTGGAAGCAATGTATTAGCAGTTGGTCATTGTTAACATACATAGTCATTCTTCGGCAAAACATAGTTATATGAGCTTCGGGGCAAGTAGTCCCATTGTATTTTTGAAATTCTGGCATCTTGAATTTGTGGGGAAGTATTAGATCTGGCACCAAACTTAGATATTTAGCGTCGATTCCATGCTGCCTATCAGCATTTTCCATGGCCCTGAATTTGTCCTCTAGCCATTTGCAACGATCCTCTAACTGTCTTGGCAATTCAGACTTTGCCTTTTCTCTCTCTGCTGCTTCATCAAAGTCGGGAATAACAGCATTAATTGGGTGATCCTCTAAGTTAGAACCCGATCCCACTTGGAAGCTTGTTGGTATCGAAACACCCTCCTGAAGTTGTTGAGGTTTAATTGTGACAGATGTTTTTCGTGGGTACACCTCAGGATGTGTCAGGGTAAAACCCGAAAGATATAGTGGTTCCTCATTATATTCACCAGCGTTAACCATGGGGGTCTTTCATTTGTCTATTGCTTCCGCCAGTAATTTAGTTAACTGAGTCATCATACTCTTTTTTGATTCCATCATTCTATCCATCATATCTTGCTGGATCTTAGCCAGTTGTTCCTGCATTTGCAGCTGAAGTTTATCCGGCATCTCCCTTTGGATTTGTTCAAGCTTCTCTAATCTCTGATCCATATCTTTCATTTTGGTTCGGGTACCGTAGGTATGTTTAGTTTTGCCGGTGTCCAGGTTAATGCTGAAATAACTTCAACCAATCAGGGTTTTCTCATGAAATCTGATGCATATGATGTAATGCTATGTGAATGCATGAAATGAATGTAAAGAGGTGTTGATTCTAACTCAATTTCCTTTAGAAAACTTTACTAGAGGACAAAATTCTTTACATGAAAAGGACTACAAATACACGAACATCTGTATTGTCTTCCGTTTTATCAAGAAATTCATTCTCCATGCCGAGCTCCCTAATTTAGCAATCGAACCCGAATCGACATCTCTCTCTAATATGAAAATGCATGCTAAGTAACAAAGATAAAAAAATCAGTACAATAGAAACGAAATTCAAAAAAAAAAATCATTCAAACTCCTATCTAAGTGGCCACTAGGGTTTATCACAGCTTTACCTAGGGTGGGCTCTTAGCGCTTTCTATATGCAATTCGGTTCTAGAGTTGAGGTACCTGAACTGAACAGATTCTCGATCCTCACCCATTATAGGCTCATATGGACCGAGTTCGGTTCGAGGAATACATTTCCCTATGGTGCACGGAGATGAAAATCTCACGAAGACATAGGTACGAATGTATCCCGGAAGCGATTCACTATCCTGCACGAAGGTGAAAACCTCACGAAGGAGTAGCTTCTCACTCCCACTTAAGGGTGCGACCTAGCGGCCATGCAATATGATGCAAAGTATTCTACAAGACTCGAACCATAGCAATCAAATGAGATGATGCAAGCGAATGTAATAAAAGGATCGTAATTTTTCAAATCAAATTTTCAATTTTCGACAAAAGGACAGAAATTAATCAATTTATGGCCTGACTCTCAACCAGTCCCCAGTGGAGTCGCCAAGCTGTCGAAACCATTTTTAAAATGAGTTTTGAAAAACGGGAATCGACTTTAAAAATATGGAAATGGAGTCGCCACCGATCTTTTATTCAACGTGTGATCGGATCACCTTAAGATGGATTATTTTAATAAAACATTTTGATTTATTAAAACAATAAATTTTGGTCTACGAAATCTTAAGAAAGCAGGTTCGGAAGTCGGTTACGTACGAGGAAGGATTAGCACCCTCGCAACGCCCAAAATTGATACCAAATTGATTAATTAATGTCCTACAGTCGAGAATTTGAAAGATATTAAAATTACGACCTTCTTTGACCCATTTGAAGATACTCGAGTTTGAATATTAAGATTCTCTGGTTTTGAAGGAATAAAATATCACATCCAGCACGTTAGGATGCAACAATTTAAGTCTTCGAATTCTAGATCATCCCAAAAATTCTCAAAACTTATGCATCGAGATTTTAAAAGGGTATTTCGTTATTTGGGATCAAACGGAAAATCGAAACCCAGCACGTTAGGGCACAATTTCTCGAATTTCTAAACACGAAACATTGCCTTATTTTAGAACTAAGAAAACACAAATGAAATCTTAAAAGGATATTCAGTTATTTGGTCAAACAAAAAAACCGAAACCCAGCACGTTAGGGCACGATTTCTCGGATTTCCAAACACGGAATATCGCCTTATTTTTTAGGCTTTGAACGAAATGATTTTTAAAATCATGAACGGTGTTAAAACATGACTTTTTAAGCGAATAAAATGCGATCGAATAATAACATACAACGCGAAGTAATTATTCACTTGTGAAATGCTACACTATTGAATCGCAAATGGCAAATAAAAGTGAAATAAGAATTACAATACGCATAATAGCAATAGTTACCGAACATAAAATTAATGATAGACAAACTAATTTAAAATACATTAGTATAAAGAAAAATATATAAGACAGAAATAAAATACATACAAGTATAATACATGTAAAACATATTTGAAATAAACAAAAGTGATTTTAAACGAAATTTTTAATACAAAAAGATTTTAAAGGATTAAAAAGAAAATATAAAAATATGAATAGATTTTAAAACATATGTACAAATGAAGGTATAAATATGACAAGTTAAAATAATAACTCAAAATAATATATTAAGACAATAAAAAAAACATGAATAATAAATAAAAATATATACAAATGGAAGTTTAAAATAAATTAAGACATGGTAAAATCAATAAAATAGTTCAAAATAATTTATTAAAAAGAGTTTCTGAAAATAAATGATGGATAAATTTCATAAACTAGAAAAAAAACTAAATTGAAATAAAAAAAATTAAAAGACTACTTTTTAATAAATAAAATCGTTTAAACCAATGCAAGGATCCAACTGAAATGCGCGTCAATGATTAGGGGCTAAACTTGCAAATATTTCCAAAGCCCAAAACGCAACGTACAGATGGGGATCAAATTGCAATGGCGCATAAATTACAGAGGCCAAATTAAAAAAACAAATAAAATATACACGGGATCTAATCAAACTACGGCGCAGAAAAGAGGGACTAGAAGCAAAATTATCCCATCACCGCAAAAAACGCGCGAATCCTATGGGTATCGGGTCGGGTCGAATCGGGTCATGGCCTGTACGACACCGTTTTAGGGCCACTGAAACAGGCCCTAAACGGTGCCATTTCATGCTCTATAAATAAGTCCAAATTAAACCTAATTTCTAGTCTTCCAGCCACTCAAAACAGAAAACCAAACCCTAAGCACCCTCCTAATCCTTCTCCCCGCCGTTTTCTCTCAACAGACCTAAGAAACCCCCTTTTTTAAGAACACTCCAGCATCTCTGCTCCTTCAGTCGACGCATGGACTTCATCGGTGCCTAGCACCTCCGCCACTGCCGCGATTTCGACTAGATCCACAAGGATCTGTCAATTTTTAGACCGAAGAAGACAACCTCGGCTAGATCGACACCAGCAACAGATAAGAACCCACTGTTTTCTTTTTTTGTATATTCCCTTTTTTAACATCGAAGCAAATAAAAAAAAAGAAAGACCAGTTATTGAAAACGCCGAAATCAAAGAAATCACCTTTTGGAATTTTTCCTTTTTTCGTATTCTATCTCTGTTTGTATATATCAAAATCTGATCCTTTTACATCGATTCCCCTTTCGGCTTTTATAACCAATTTTAGGGAATAAAAAAATACAAAATACAAAATATTCCCTATTTTCTGTTATCCTCGATGGGTATTTGCTGTTGTTTTTGTTTCTTTTTGCAGATACAGAGGCTCAGCAGTGGTTGTACGTGGCACTCGGCTGGGGCATACGGAGGTGCGGGTGCATGACGCGCGCGTGCGTGGGGGAACTGCTTGCGGCGCTGCTCTTAGGGTTTAGGTTTCTGAAATGTTAGGATTTCGGGCTTAGTTAGGTATTGGGCCATTTGGGGCTCGGGTAGTTGGGTTTGTAATTGGGTCAGTAAGTTGGGTTTAGAAATCGGGTAATGGTTTATTTTAGCATCTAGGCCAATTGGGCCTGCTGTAATGGACTTTTAAAAGACTGTTAATTATTGGTTTTTTTGGTTTTTTGGTTTTATAATGGGCCCGGGCAGATTGGGCCTGCTACATATGTGATTTGCACTACGGTGCCTACTGATTCGCACTTTAGTGCCACTATTTGGTGTGTGTAGTACCTATGTATCCATATCTATTATTTAGAGTTCATCAGGCTAAATGACTTAAATGAATATGTATATGTATGTAACAGCCCGATTTAGGGCCCAGTCAGAATAGTGGTTGCGAGACCACAAATCCGAAGTAGAAATATGTGTTTTATGATTTTTATAAGGCTTATGATGTGGTTGCATGATTGTGTGAAAATTTCATGGGGAAATTTTATTTATTAGTGATCAATTTGTCCATTAGGACTAAATTGCAAAGATTAGAAAATATGAAATTCTAGAAGATTTAAGTATGAAATAGAATTATAAAAATTACTAGAGGTCCTTATTTAGCAATTAGACCATTAAATGTCAAGATGGACAAAAATGGACATGGAAAGGAAAAAAAAATCTCAAGAAAGGGGCTTTAAGGGCATTTTAGTCATTTGGTTAATTAATGAATTAAAAAGGGAAAAATAAGTCAAAATCTTGTCCATCTTCTTCCTCTAAGTGCCTAAATTTGCAAGGAGACATAGCTAGGCTTTCTTCAATTTCCAAGCTTGATAGTAAGTGCATCCTAGCCCCATTTTTAATGTTCTTCGTATTTTTGATATCCTCGTAGCTCGATTTAGCTATTTCTAGCTATATTTTGAGCTAGGGTTTATGTTCAAAAATTTACCCATGTATGACATAAATGTATTTTGATGTTTTAAGGAAGAATATGAAAGTTTGATGTGTGATAAACATCTTTTTCTAAGTGATTTTCATGAAAAATGCATAAAAGGAACAAATTGTAAAAGTTATAAAAATGGTCATACATGAGTGAAATCGTGGAAATTGGGGGCTGTTGTAGTTAAGAAAATAATTCGGCTAGGCTTAAAATACAAGAAAGTTGAATAAAAAATATTTTACGAGCCTAGGGGCAAAAATGTAATTATGTGAAAGTTTAGGGTAAAATGGTAATTTTTCCAAAGTATGATTCATGAGTCAATTTAGTCAATGTGAGTATTAAGCAAGTGAAATTGTTATTATAGATCAAGAAACACGAAGCTTGGACCGAAACCGAGGCAAGAACAAAGTGTTGGACTAAATCGAACATCTAAACACATTTTGAGTACCGAGGTAAGTTTGTGTGAAATAAAAGTTTCATAGTGTTTTTATATTTTAAATTGCTTGATCTTATGATAATGAATATCATTTCATGAAAATCGACTAATGAAGCCTCGATGAGAAAATGAGGAGAATATATTAAGTTGAAGTCCCGGTTAAAGATTCGGAATAACGAGGATACCTATGTCACGACATGAGATAAGGAAGGTCCCGTATAAGACCATGTCTGGGACATGGCGTCGGCACCGAATGTAGGTCCCGTATAAGACCATGTCTGGGATATGGCATCGACACCGATTAAGGAAGGTCCCGTGTAAGACCTTGTCTGGGACATGGCCTCTGCACCAACGGAAGATATCGTGTAAGACCATGTCTGGGACATGGCATCGACATCAAGTTAAGAGATCTCATGTAAGACCATATCTAGGATATGGCATTGGCATCGTAATACATGCATAATGAGATTAAGTATCCTCTGATATTCTGAGTAGTTCAACGGGAAAAAGAGATAAGTTATACAAAGATGACAAAGAGTTACATTTGAGTTAAGGATGATAATGGTTTAAGTTTATGTTCAAGATAGCATAAGTGCTAAATTATGTGATGAAGTGACACAGGTACCATGAGTAAAATACGAGTTATGAAACCGTAATGTGATATGTGATGGGTAAGCGTAAGTATGAGAAAGTATGTTAAAGTACTTGAGAACTTGTGTTGTTATTATTTTATTAGATGAATGGATTTTATCATGAGTACTTATGTTGCTATTTTAATTCATGCAAACTTACTAAGCTATATGCTTACCCCTTTCTTTTCCCTTTTCCTTGTAGTATCGCCAAGCTAGCTCGGGGACTGTAGAACGTCAGAGCTCGGATCACACTATCAATCATTCTTTTGGTATAGTAAAGTTGATTTATTTTGGGTATGGCATGTATAGGAACTTGGTCATCTTGTTTTATGTCATATTTGAAAGCCAAAGTGTTGGCTTTTAATGTTATACACTCATTTTGTAAATGGCCAGTAGGAATTGGCCGATATTTGTCAAGTTTTATATCTTAATGATGATGAGTTTTATGAAGTGAAAGTTCATGCAATTGGTAGAGTAAAATGTGGAGTGTATGAATGATGATTAGTGATTCTTCATAATGTACTATTGCCATGTTATGTGTTGCTTGTGTTGGCATATGTGTGTTTATGTTTCAGGGTGGCAATTGGCTTGGGAAATAGGCTTTTTATTGCCCACACGGGTAGATACACGGGCGTGTGTCTAGGCCGTGTGTGACACACGGTCAGCCCCATGGGTGTGCTGATAGGCCGTGTGTCCCCTGCATAAAATTTACGAGAATTTGATTTGCCATACGGGCCAGCACACGGGCGTGTGCCTAGGCCGTGTGCCCTTCAGAGCTTGCTTACGTCATAAACAGAATACCTAGGTTTTTCACACACGGGTGAGGACACGAGCATGTCTAGGCTGTATGAGGGACATGGGCCACAGACATGGGCGTGTGTCCGGCCATGTGAAAACCCCTGTAGGTTTGAAATGAAAAATAAATTCCACATGGGCTAGGAACATGGGCGTGTGTGACCACACGGCCTGCCCACACGGGCGTGTTCCATTCCACACGGGCGTGTGGCCCAGTTTAGGCAAAAATTTTCTAAGCGTGCAAAAGTTTTCGGTTTAATTCCAAAATCTTCTGTATGTATGTTTAGGGCCTCGTAGGCCCACAATAAGGATGTTATGAATATGAATGAAAAGCTTTAAGTTGAAATGAAATTTTATAGCCCAATGTTGTATGTTTAAGCAAGTTAAGTCCGGTAATGCCTCGTATCCCGTCCCGGCGTCAGACACGGGTAAGGGGTGTTACATTTAGTGGTATCAGAGCTACGATTTAGTCTGTTCTTGGACTAACGTAGCGTAAGCATGAGTCTAGCTATACATGCCATACACATGAGTATTTACATTATGATAGTGTGACGACTCCTGACGATTTAAATTGTGTTTTCATATAGTAAATGGATCCCGATAGAGCTATGGTGGATGATGTAGAAAGTAACGTGCCGGCTCCCGCTGAAGGGACGATGCCGAATGAAAATGAGAATAGACCAAAGACTGTAAGTCAGAGAGGAGGAGAAGAGGCTAGGGAAGCCTTTCTCCACATGATGAATGCATGGTATACGGAGTTCGTTCGCACGAACCCAAATGCGCAACCCCTTCCACCCCCACCTATTCTTCAGCCTACCCCTGTAGCTCCCCAAGTGGTGGAAGTGGTAAAGAAAGAAAAGCCTCCAGTCGATAGAATCCGGAAACAAGGAGCCGGGGAATTTTGAGCTAGTAAAGATGATGATCCGGAAAGAGGAAAATTTTGGCTTGAAAATACCATCAGGGTATTTGATGAATTATCTTGCACACCTGAAGAGTACATGAAATGTGTGGTGTCTCTCTTAAGAGATTCCGCTTATCAGTGGTGGAACAACCTTGTGTCAGTTGTACCAAGGGAAAGGATCACATGGGAGTTTTTCCAAGAAGAATTTCGAAAGAAGTACATTAGCCAAAGATTTATTGATCAGAAAAGAAAGAAATTCCTTGAATTGAAACAAGGTAAAATGACAGTAACTAAATATGAGCGTGAATTTGTAAGGCTCAGCAAGTACGCTCGGGAGTGTGTGTCCTCTGAAGCCATCATGTGTAAGAGGTTTGAGGACGGATTAAATGAAGATATCCGATTATTTGTTGGTGTCCTAAAATTGAAGGAATTTGTTGTGCTAGTGGACAGGGCTTGTAAAGCCGATGAGTTGGTTAAAGAGAAAAGAAAAGCTAAGATAGAGTCTCGTGACTCAAGAAAGAGACAAATAAACAAGTCGTTTCAATCTTCATCCAAGAAGTCAAGAGACTTTCCTACTCGATCAGCTACTTCAGCCAGGTTTTCAAACAGAAGAGTAAACAGTACTCGGTGATTAAAGCTCAGACTACCTCAGTTGCTAGTGTTGGGAACACTCGACCTAATAGACCGGAATGTCCACAGTGTGGTAGACGTCATCCCGGTGAGTGCCGAGCCCATGAAAGATCCTGTTTTAAGTGTGGTTCCCAAGATCATTTTATTAGAGAATGCCCTAAGATGGTTGAAAAAGAGAAAATTCAGAGTGCCAGATCGGGAAGCACTACTAGAGGGAGACAACAGAGAAACCCGGGAAATGGAACGAGTAGTAAGAGTACACACAGAGAGCAGGCTGCTAGATCTGAGGGTAGAGCGCCTACGAGGACTTATGCCATTCGCGCTCGCGAAGAGGCGTCATCCCCTGATGTAATTACGAGGACATTTTCTCTCTATGATACTAATGTTGTTGCTTTAATTGATCCGGGATCTACCCACTCATATATTTGCATGAAATTAGTATCTAGTATGAGCATGCCTATAGAGTCTACAGAGTTTGTGATAAAAGTGTCCAATCCTTTAGGCAAAAGTGTATTAGTTGATAAGGTATGCAAAGATTGCCCATTGATGATTAGAGGTCATTATTTTAAGGCAAATCTCATGCTATTTCCATTTGATGAATTCGATATAATTCTTAGTATGGTCTGGTTAACCGCTCATGATGTGACAGTAAATTGTGGAAAGAAATACATTGAATTGAGATGTGAAAACGGGGACACTTTTCGTGTTGAATCAGATGAATGGGACAGGCCGCCTGTAGTGATCTCTCATATGTCTACCCAAAAATATGTAAGAAAGGGATACGAAGCATATCTTACCTTTGTGATGAATGCTAAAGAAACTGAGTTAAGAATTGAATCAGTACCGACAGTGTGTGAGTATCCAGATGTATTCCTAGAAGAATTGCCAGGGTTGCCTCCGGTTAGAGAGGTTGAATTTGGCATTGAGTTAGATCCTGGTACTGCACCTATATCGATTGCTCCATACAGAATGGCCCCAACTGAGTTGAAGAAATTGAAGGCACAGTTGCAAGAGTTAATGGACAAAGGTTTTGCTAGACCAAGTTATTCTCTGTGGGGTGCTCCAGTATTATTTGTGAAAAAGAAAGATGGTAGCATGAGATTATGTATAGATTGCCGACAGCTTAATAAGGTTACTGTGAAGAATAAGTACCCATTGCCAAGGATCGATGATTTATTTGATCAATTGAAGGGAGCCACTGTGTTCTCCAAGATAGACTTGAGGTCCGGTTATTACCAGTTGAGAGTCAAAGACTCAGATGTGCCGAAGACTGCATTTCGAACAAGGTATGGGCACTATGAATTTTTAGTCATGCCTTTTGGTTTAACAAATGCCCCTGCTGTGTTTTTGGATTTAATGAACCATATATTTCGGCCATACTTGGATAAGTTTGTTGTGGTTTTTATTGATGACATATTGATATATTCTCGTGACGAACATGAGCATGCCGGGCACTTGAGGACGGTTTTGCAAATTTTACGATATAATCAGTTGTATGCCAAGTTTAGCAAAAGTGAATTTTGGCTCAAAGAGGTTGTATTTTTGGGGCACATTGTCTCGGGATATGGAATCCGAGTAGACCCAAGCAAGATTTCAGCTATTGTTGATTAGAAGCCGCCGAGAAACGTATAAGAGATTAGAAGTTTTCTAGGCCTAGCTGGCTATTACAGACGATTTGTCAAGGGGTTTTCTATGATGGCTACACCGATGACGAGGTTTTTACAAAAAGAGGTGAAGTTTGAATGGACAGAAAAGTGCCAACAGAGTTTTGAGAAACTAAAGGCATTGTTGACTGAGGCTCCAATTCTAGTGCAACCTGAACCGGGAAAAGAATTTGTGATCTACAGCGATGCATCCTTGAATGGGTTTGGATGTGTGCTTATACAGGAAAGCAAGGTGATAGCATATGCCTCTAGACAGTTAAAGCCGCAAGAGAAGAATTACCCGACACATGATTTAGAGTTGGCTGCCATTGTGTTTGCTTTGAAGATATGGAGACACCATTTGTATGGTGAAAGATGTCGGATATTCACCGATCATAAGAGCCTAAAGTACTTGATGACTCAGAAGGAATTGAATTTAAGGCAGCGAAGATGGTTAGTGCTGATAAAGGATTATGAGTTAGTCATTGACTACCACCCAGGAAAGGTGAATGTAGTCGCCGATGCTTTGAGTAGAAAATCCCTATTTGCATTGAGGGCTATGAATACATGGGTGACTTTGTTAGACGATGGTTCCATTCTAGCTGAGTTGAGGGCTAGATCGATGTTCCTTCAAGATATTTATGAGGCTCAGAAAGATGACAGTGACTTACAAGCCAAAAGCGTTTAGTGCGAGTCGGGTGTTGAGTCCAACTTTCAGATTAATTCTGATGCATGTTTGATGTTCAGAGACAGAGTCAGTGTACCGAGGAATGAAGAGCTTATTCAAAAGATTTTACACGAGGCATATAGCGGATGTCTATCTGTACATCCGGGCAGAAAAAAAATGTATAATGATTTGAAGAAATGGTATTGGTGGCCGAGTATGAAGAAAGATATTTCTGAGTTTGTATCAAGATGTTTGATTTGTCAACAAGTGAAAGCTGAACACCAAGTACCTTCGGGTTTTCTTCAACCTATTATGGTTCCCGAGTGGAAATGGGACCGTGTTTCTATGGACTTTGTAATGGGTTTGCCGTTGACACCGAGCAAGAAAGATGCCGTATGGTGGTGGTAGATAGACTTATGAAGTCCGCCCACTTCATACCGGTACGTGTTGATTATTCGCTTGATAAGTTGGCAGACTTGTATGTGTCTGAGATTGTAAGGCTTCATGGAGTGCCTTTGTCGATTATATCGGACAGAGATCCGAGATTCACATCCCGATTTTGGAAAAAGTTGCAAGAAGCTTTGGGCACAAAGCTGAGTTTTAGAACGACATTTCACCCACAAACTGACGGACACTCGGAGAGATTAATACAGATACTTGAGGATATGCTCCGGTGTTGTGTTCTTGAGTTTCAGGGCAGCTGGGAAAAGTATTTACCGTTGGTAGAGTTTGCATACAATAACAGTTTTCAGTTGAGCTTGAAAATGGTGCCTTATGAGGCTTTGTATGGGCGTAAGTGCCGAACGCCTTTGTATTGGACTGAACTCAAGGAAAATCAGATTCACGGGGTCGATCTGGTTAAAGAAACTGAAGAGAAGGTAAAAATAATCCATGATTGTTTAAAAGCTTCTTCTGATAGACAAAAATCCTACTCGGATTTGAAACGAAAAGAGATTGAGTTTCAAGTTGGTGATAAGGTATTTTTGAAAGTATCACCATGGAAGAAAGTTCTCAGATTTGGTCGGAAAGGCAAATTGAGTCCGTGTTTTATCTGACCATATGAGATTACCGAGAGGATAGGGCCGGTAGCTTATCGATTGGCTTTTCCATCTGAGTTGGAAAAGATACATGATGTGTTCCACGTGTCTATGTTGCGACGTTACCGCTCAGATCCTTCGCATGTGATTACACCGACAGAGGTTGAAATTCAATCCGACATGACATATGACGAAAAACCGATTAAGATTCTAGCACGGGAAGTTAAACAGCTAAGGAATAAAAGTATAGCTCTCGTGAAAGTATTATGGAAAAGACATGGGGTAGAAGAGGCTACATGGGAGCCCGAGGAGGCTATGAGAAACCAGTACCCAAACCTTTTTACCGGTAAGATTTTCGGGGACAAAAAGGGGGGAGAATTGTAATAGCCCGATTTAGGGCCTAGTCAAAATAGTGGTTGCGAGACCACAAATTCGAAGTAGAAATATGTGTTTTATGATTTTTATGAGGCTTATGATGTGGTTGCATGAATGTGTGAAAATTTCATGAGGAAATATTATTTATTAGTGATCAATTTGTCCATTAGGACTAAATTGCAAAGATTAGAAAATATGAGATTCTAGAAGATTTAAGTATGAATTATAAAAATTACTAGAGGTTCTTATTTGGCAATTAGACCATTAATTGTCAAGATGGACAAAAATGGACATGGGAAGGAAAAAAATCTCAAGAAAAGGGCTTTAAGGGCATTTTAGTCATTTGGTTAATTAATGAATTAAAAAGGGAAAAATAAGTCAAAATCTTGTCCATCTTCTTCCTCTAAGTGCCGAAATTCTCAAGGAGACATAGCTAGGGTTTCTTCAACTTCCAAGCTTGATAATAAGTGCATCCTAGCCCCGTTTTTAATGTTCTTCATATTTTGGAGATCTTCGTAGCTTGATTTATCTATTCCTAGCTATATTTTGAGCTAGGGTTTATGTTCAAAAATTTACCCATGTATGAAATGCATGTATTTTGATATTTTAAGGAAGAATATGAAAGTTTGATGTATGATAAACATCTTTTTCTAAGTGATTTTCATGAAAAATGCATAAAAGGACCAAATTGTAAAAGTTATAAAAATGGTCATACATGAGTGAAATAGTAGAAATTGGGGGCTGTTGTAGTTAAGAAAATAATTCGGCTAGGCCTAAAATATAAGAAAGTTGAATAAAAATTATTTTACGAGCCTAGGGGAAAAAGTGTAATTATGTGAAAGTTTAGGGGCAAAATCGTAATTTTTCCAAAGTATGAATCATGAGTCAATTTAGTCAGTGTGAGTATTAAACAAGTAAAATTGTTATTATAGATCAAGAAACATGAAGCCCGGACCGAAACCGAGGCAAGAACAAAGTGTTGGACTAAATCGAACATCTACACACATTTTGAGTACCGAGGTAAGTTTGTGTGAAATAAAAGTTTCATAGTGTTTTTATATTTTAAATTACTTGATCTTATGAAAATGAATATCATTTCATGAAAATCGACTAATGAAGCCTCGATGAGAAAATGAGAAGAATATATTAAGTTGAAGTCCCGGTTGAAGATTCGGAATAACGAGGATACCTATGTCACGACATGAGATAAGGAAGGTCCCGTATAAGACCATGTCTGGGACATGGCGTCGGCACCGAATTAAGGTCCCATATAAGGCCATGTCTGGGACATGGCATCGGCACCGAATAAGGAAGGTCCCGTGTAAGACCATGTCTGGGACATGGCCTCGGCACCGAAGGAAGATCTCGTGTAAGACCATGTCTGGGACATGGCATCGACATCTATGTTCGATCTCGTATAAGACCATGTCTGGGACATGGCATCGTGATAAACCATAATTTACACATATTTTAACCCCATGCTTGGCTCAATTTTGGATGAATATTCATTATATTTGATGAATTCGATGTTCCTAATCTCTTAATTTCATGCTTGGCTTAGGAAATAAAAAAGAATGAGAAACGGGCCAAAAAGGGACAAAATAGGCCTACCTTAGAGACTCACACGGCCTGGGCTATCACCCACGGCCATGTGTTTCGAGCAACAACCTAGACATGGCCTGGACTATCGACCACGGGCAGATCACACGGCCGTGTGTGGGGAGCAGGATCGACCACGACCAAGGGAGTCCACCACGGGCGTGTCACACGGGCGTGTCCCTGCCGTGGCCAAGATAAGTTTCATTCGGATTAGGATACTTTTGGGCCAAGTAAGGCCTCTCAAAACCTATATAAACACCCTAGGGGGCAACCTAAAGAGAGGGATCGACAGGACGTCGAATAGACGCCGAGTAGAAGGAGAAAATACTCTAAGACAGCTGTCGAGAACAGCTTAGGAGAAGGATCTCCATCAAGACGGAGGATCTCCCATCAAGTTCTTTAGAAGTTTCTGGGTTTTCTTATATTTTGTTGTTTTTCCTCTTTTATGATGTTTCCCTTTTTTAGTATGAACTAAATCCCCTAAATACCGAGGGAGGATGAAACATAGATGAATCTTATTATTATTTGATTTATGAGTTAAATACTTGTGCTTGTTCTTAATTGTGAGCTCTTATTCTTGTTTTGATAATTCAGGTTATTGATTCAAGTCGAATGTGCTTATTTAGTGGAGCAAAAGTCCCTGTCTAAGAGTAGATCAACACAATTAAGCGGATTTGATCGCAACCCTAGAGATAGGGCGACAAAAATTTGCCGGTTTAGGGTCAAACCTAATAAGGGAATCCATAGATCGAGTTAATGCGACAATAGGGGTTTTAATTAGAAAGAGATTTCAATTAATCAACCTAGAGTCAATTGTTAGTAGCCTCGAGAGAGGTATTAATATAATTTAGGGATTTCTACGGATTAAGCCAAGTGAATAAATCGCATGAATCAAAAGTAATAAGTGAAGTCTAGGTGGATTCTTCCTTAGGTTTTGCCTATCTCATATAAGTTGTCCAAAAGTATTTTCCCCAATTTACTCTCTGTCGCGTTCATAGTTAGTTAAATTAGTTAGTTAATTTTAGATTAAATATAAATTCCCTTAATTATTAGGCTAGATAATAAAAAGATAGTTAATACTAGTACTCTTTGTCCTTGAGAATACAATATTCCGGACTCACCACAGCTATACTACTGTTCGATAGGTGCGCTTGCCTTTGTCGAAATAATAGTTAGTTTCGAGCTCTATCAAGTTTTTGGCGCCGTTGCCGGGGACTAAGATATTAGGAAAACTAAATTTTTATTACTTTAGCCATTTTATTTATTTGCAATTTATATTTATTTTATTTTTAACTTTGCTAATATTTCTTTTATTTGCTTCTGACAGGTAATTCTAGTTTATGACTAGGAGGAACCCGTCGGGACCCTTGATTTTTGACAGTGATATAGAAGGTACCGTTCGCAGAAATCGTAGGGAAATAAGGCGAAGCCTACAGTACATAGAAGAAGAGCAAGAGGACAATACCAACAGTACCGAAGAGATAGCTGATAATAATCCACTACCTCCTGTGGTTGCCGCAAATCCGATGAATCAAAATCCTGCTCCTCGTACTATGTATGATTATGCTAAACCTAATTTAACAGGAACCGAGTCAAGTATTGTTAGACCTGCTATTGTTGCAAATAATTTTGAATTGGAACCTAACACTATACAGATGATTCAGCAATTTGTTCAGTTTGATGGTTTGCAGGATGAGGATCGAAAAAAACACTTGGGAAACTTTCTTGAGTTTTACGACACTTTCAAGATTAATGGCGTTGCTTATGATGCCATTCGCCTTCGGTTGTTTCCCTTTTCGTTGAGGAACAAAGCTAAATAGTGGTTAAAATCGTTACCACGAGGATCAATCACTACATGGGAACAAATGACCTAAATTTTTTTGTTAAAATATTTTTCGCCGGCTAAAACGGCTAAGTTGAGGAATGATATTTCTTCTTTTGTGCAGATGGATTTAGAGACACTTTACTACGCATGGGAGAGATACAAAGACTTATTGAGAAGGTGCCCTCACCATGGGTTACCTTTATGGTTACAGGTTCAAACTTTTTACAACAGTTTGAACCCCTCAACTAGGCAACTGATTGATGTAGCCGCCGGTGGAACTCTGAATAACAAAACACCTGAGGCTGCTTATGAATTCATTGAAGAGATGTCACTGAATAATTATCAGTTGCAAGTTATGAGAACAAAGCCAACAAATGCCGCCAGTTTTTTCAACCTCGACGCATTAACCATGCTATCAGACCAGGTAGAACTGTTAAATAAAAAGATTGATGGTTTGTGTGGTTCTTTGTAGGTACATTCAGTGATGCATTACGATACGAATAGAGGAGGAATGGGCAATACAGAATATCCATCCTACATCCCTGGCATAGAAAACGAACAGATAAACTATATGGGTAATAATTCTAGACCTCAGACTAATCCCTATGATAACACTTATAATCCAGGTTGGAGGAACCATATCAAATCTTCATGGGGTGGTCAAGGAAATCAGAGACAACAACCCCTTCCAGTCTTCCAACAAAAAACCTACCAGTAGGAGAAAAAACCGAGCCTTGAAGATGTGCTAGCAAAGTTTATTTCAATGTCAGAGACTCATTTTCAGAATACCGAAACAGAGTTGAAAAATCAACAAGCATCGATTCAAGGGCTTGAGAGTCAAATTGGACAACTGGTTAAGTTAGTTTCCGAAAGGCAACAAGGTAGTTTACCTAGTAACACCAAACCTAAACCAAAAGAGCATGTGAAAGCAGTTACGCTAAGGAGTGGGAAGGAGTTGGTTGAAGCTAAAAAGAAAATGCCACAAGAAACTAATAAGGAAAAGGGTGAGGAGGTAAACGAAAATGTCACACCGGTACTTAAAGAGTATAAACCACCGATCCCATATCTGGCAAAGTCGAAGAAAGACCGCATGGACGCACAATACGGTAAATTTCTTGAACTTTTTAAACAATTACATATTAACTTACCTTTTGTTGAAGCTATTTCACAGATGCCGACATACGCAAATTTGAAAGATCCAGGAAGTTTTACCATTCCCTGTTTAATTGGTAGTTTAAATATTGAGAAAGCATTAGCTGATTTAGTGATAAACCGTAATATATACATATTTTAATCCCACATTTAGCATACTTTTTGGATGATTTATCCCTTGAACTGTGGAATTTGATGCTCCTAATCCTTTTATTTCATGTTTTATACTTAGGGAAGCATCGGAGGATGAAAAGAACACGAAACGGGCTAAAAACGAACCAAATGGGCCAAAGTAAGAAATCAACACGGCCTGGCCCAATCCACACAGCCGTGCCCCTTTAGCAGGCTCAACCACGGCCTGAATTCGATTCACACGGGCGTGTTGCACGGGCGTGTCCCTGCCGTGACAAAGAGGAATTTCACTCGGAATAGGGTACTTAGAGGCAAAGAAAGATATTCCAAAAGCCTATATAAACACCCTAAAGGCCAACCTTGAGGGGGGCGTCCAGCTAGGCCAAGGAGCCAAGCTAGAGAGGTCAGAATTGTGGGATTTACTCGAAGAAAGCCAGTTGATTCATCTCAAGAAGCCGAAATCATACTCAAGACGGTGGATCTCTCTTCAATTCCTTCAGGGGGTTTTAGGGTTTTCTTATGTTTTGTTTTATCTTTTCTTCTGAGATGTATTCTTTTATGATTATAAACTAAACCCCTCAGATACCTGAGGGGGATGAAACCTAAGACGGATCTTGTTATTGTTTTCTGAACTATATGATAAATACTTGATTTGTTCTTAATTATGTGTTCTTAATTCTTGTTTTGATATTTCAGGATATTGATTCAAGTATTGATGTGCTTAGGTAGAGGAGGAATAGACCCTGTCTAAGAGTAGATCTAGCATAATTAAGAGTTGATCGCAACCCTAGAGATAGGATGACGAAAATCTGCCGGATTAGGGTCAAACCTAATATGGGAGTCCATAGATCGAGTTAATGCAATCCTAGGGGTTTTAATTAGAAAGAGATTTCAATTAATCAACCTAGGGTTAGACGTTAGTAGCCTCGAGAGAGGTATTAATATAAATTAGGGAATCCTACGGATCAAGTCAAGTGAATAAATCGTCTGGTTCAGAGTTAAATAACAAGTGAAGTCTAGGTGGATTCTTCCTTGGGTATCGTCTTAATCAATTGATTTTTCCCACAAGTATTTTCCCCAATTCATTCTCTGTGTCTTAGCATATTAGCTTAGTAGTTAGTTAATTTTAGAATAACAACAATTCCCAGGCTAAATAATAAGAAGAAAGTCAGTATTAGTACTTTTGGTTCCTTTGGGTTCGACAATCCGGTCTTGCCACTAAGCTATACTACTGTTCGATAGGTGCACTTGCCTCAATCGTGGTGATAGTTAGTTTCTAGGCTAGATCATTCATTATATAAATATTAAGACTATCGATACCAACGATCAAGTTTTTGGCGCCATTGCCGGGGAACTAAAATATTAAGAACACTTAATTTTTATTACTTTAGCCATTTTTATTTTTGCAATTTACTTTTATTTTGTTTTTAACTTTGCTAATTTTTCTTCTTTTATTTGTTCCTTGCAGGTACCTCTAGTTTATGACTAAAAGGAACCCGACAGAACCCTTAATTTACGACAGTGACATTGAAGGTACCATTCGCAGAAACCGTAAAGAAATAAGGCGAAGCTTAAATTTCATAGAAGAAGAGCAAGAAGACGAAACCAATACTACCGAAGAGATGGCTGAGAATAATCCACCACCTCCAGAGGTGGCCGAAAATCATGCTCCTCGAACTATGTATGATTATGCTAAACCTAATTTAACAGGAACTGAGTCAAGTATTTTTAGACCTGCTATTGCCGCAAATAATTTTGAATTGAAACCTAACACTATACGAGATGATACAACAGCTTTGTTCGGTTTGATGGTTTGCGGGATGAGGATCCTAACACACACTTAGCGAATTTTCTAGAATTCTGTGATACCTTCAAAATAAATGGCGTTTCTGATGATGCCATCCGTCTTTGGTTATTTCCCTTTTGTTTGAGGAATAAAGCAAAACAGTGGTTGAACTCTCTTCC
Source organism: Gossypium sturtianum (assembly GCA_025698515.1). NCBI lineage: Eukaryota > Viridiplantae > Streptophyta > Magnoliopsida > Malvales > Malvaceae > Gossypium > Gossypium sturtianum. The sequence goes on along the minus strand of CM046949.1, from coordinate 53,244,135 downwards.
ACGAGGGTCAATCACTACATGGGATCAAATGACCGAAAAATTATTGTTAAAATATTTTCCACCGGCCAAAATGACCAAGTTGAGGAATGATATCTCTTATTTTGTGCAGATGGGTCTAGAAACACTATATGATGCATGAGAGAGATACAAGGATTTGTTGAGAAGGTGCCCTCACCATGGGCTACCTTTGTGGCTTCAGGTTCAAACCTTCTACAGCGGTGTGAACCCCCAACGAGGCAACTAATCGATTCAGCCACCGGTGGAACGCTGAATAACAAAACTCCTGAAGTAGCCTACGAGTTTATAGAGGAGATGTAACTGAATAACTATCAGTGGCAAGTTACAAGGACAATGCCAACAAAAGCAGCCGGAGTTTTCAACCTCGACGCAGTAACCATGCTATCAAATCAGGTAGAGATGTTAACCAAAAAGATTGATGGTTTGTGTTCTTCGTAGGTACATCCGGTAATACAATGCGAAACAAGTGGAGGTGTGGCGAATCCTGAGTACCCACCCTACGGACATGGCATGGAAGGCGAACAAATGAACTATGTGGGTAACAATTTCAGATCTCAAAATAACCCTTATAGTAATACTTATAATCCAGGTTGGAGGAACCACCCCAATTTTTCATGGGAGGTCAAGGAAATCGAGAGACAACAACCCCTCCAAATTTCCAACAACAAATTTCTACCCACAAGGAAAGGAAGCCAAATCTTGAGGATATGCTAGAAAAATTTATTTCAGCGTCAGAAAATCATTTTCAGAATACCAAAACGACGTTGAATAATCAGCAGACATTAATTCAAGAACTTAAGAATCAACTAGGACAGCTGACTAAGTTAGTTTCCAACAAGCAACCAGGTCGTTTACCTAATAATACCAAACCGAAACCATAAGAGCAAGTAAAGGCAGTAAAATTAAGGAGTGGGAAGGAATTGGTTGAAGCAGAAAAAAAGATACCTTAAGAAACTAATAAGGAGAAAAGTGAGGAAATCGAGAATGTAACATCGGTACGTGAAGAATTTAAACCACCGATCCCATATTCGGCAAAGTTGAAGAAAGACCGCTTAGGCACACAATATGGTAAATTTCTTGAACTTTTTAAACAGTTACATATCAACTTACCTTTTGTTGAAGCTATTTCGCAGATGCCGTCGTACGCAAAATTCCTAAAAGAGCTTCTAACAAATAAAAGGAAGTTTGAAAAGATATCAACGGTGGAACTTAATGAAGAATGTTCAGCCATCCTCCAAAACAAGCTACCAACAAAATTGAAAGATCCAGGAAGTTTCACTATTCCCTGTTTAATTGGTAGTTTAAACATAGAGAAAGCACTAGCTGATCTAGGTGCCAGTATTAATTTAATGCCTTATAAAATGTTTAAGCAACTTGGTCCCGGGGAACCAAAACCCACTAGGATGAGTATTTAGTTAGCTGACAGATCTATTAAATATCCTAGGGGAGTTATCAAAGATATTCTGGTAAAAGTTGATAAATTTATATTCCCTGTTGATTTTGTTGTGCTTGACATGGATGAGGACATTGAGGTACCCTTAATTTTAGGGCGCCCTTTTTTAGCTACTGCTAGGGCTGTTATTGATGTAGGTGATGGTAAACTTGCGTTAAGGGTAGGCGACGAGGAAATTACTTTTCAAATTTACGAAGCTATGCGATATTCTAGAGAACAAGATGATTCCTGTTATTTTATTGATGCCATTGATCATTTTATTCAAGATTCTTTGCAGGAAATCATACATAACGACACGATGGAACTGTGTCTTACCCAAGGTGAGGGGGTAGGTGATGATACCGATGAGTTGAATTCTAATACATCTACCTCTAGACAAACGAAAGAAGAGGGCATTGAAATCAATGACGAACTAAAACAAAAACCCTCTATTGATGAGCCACCCAAATTGGAATTAAAACAGTTGCCAAAACACTTAGAATATGCATTCCTCGGGGATAATTCTACGCTACCAGTAATTATCTCTTCAGAACTGTAACCCAAAGAGAAAGATGAGTTGCTACAGGTACTAAGGGAACATAAAAGAGCCATAGCTTGGAAAATTTCTGACATTAAAGGAATAAGCCCATCATTTTGCACCCACAAAATTTTAATGGAAGATGAGTATAAACCATGTGTGCAACCTCAAAGACGATTGAATCCCAACATGAAAGAAGTTGTTAAAGCTGAGGTAATTAAACTTCTAGATGCTGAAATAATTTATCCTATTTCTGAAAGTACTTGGGTAAGTCCTGTGCAGGTCGTTCCAAAGAAATGAGGCATGACTGTTGTAGCCAACGAAAAGAATGAATTGATTCCTATAAGAACAGTCACAGGTTGGAGAGTCTGTATTGACTATAGAAAGTTGAACGACGCCACTAGAAAATATCACTTCCCTTTGCCCTTTATTGATCAGATGTTAGAAAGATTATCTGGGCATATGTACTACTACTTCCTGGAAAGACTCTCCGGCTACTTCCAAATCCCAATAGCCCCTGAGGATCAAGAAAAGACAACATTTACATGTCCATACAGTACGTTTTCTTATCGTAGAATGCCTTTTGGATTATGTAATGCTCCTGCTACTTTTCATTACTGCATGCTGGCCATCTTTGACGAACTTGTGGAAGACATTATGGAGGTATTTATGGACGGCTTTTTGGTATTCGGTAATTCTTTCCATCTTTGCCTTAAAATTTTAAAACGCGTTCTAATGAGATGTGAGGAAACGAACCTTGTTTTAAATTGGGAAAAATGTCACTTTATGGTTCGAGAAGGGATTGTGTTAGGACATAAAATTTCTAGTAAAGGGATTGAGGTAGATAAAGCAAAGGTTGAAACCATAGAAAAATTACCTCCCCCTAGTTCAGTGAAGGCTATTAGAAGCTTTTTAGGACATGCTGGATTTTATAGAAGATTCATTAAAGATTTTTCTAAAATAGCTAAGCCTTTAACGAAATTACTAGAAAAAGATGTACCTTTCAATTTTGATCAGGGATGTTTAGATGCATTTAAAATCCTCAAAGATAAATTAATAAATGCTCCAATTATAATTGCACCTGATTGGAATTTACCCTTTGAACTAATGTGTGATGCGAGTGATTTTGTAGTAGGTGTAGTTTTGGGACAGCGAAGAGACAAGCACTTTCACCCGATCTATTACGCTAGCAAGACATTAACGGCTGCATAAGAAAATTACACCACCACAGAAAAAGAATTGCTAGCTGGGTTTTTTACATTTGATAAATTTAGACAATATTTGATACTATCTAAAGTTGTCGTTTACACTGACCATTCAATTCTTCGTTATCTTTTGACTAAATCCGATGCTAAACCTCGACTAATAAGATGGGTTTTACTCCTATAGGAATTTGATTTGGAAATTCAGGATAAGAAAGGAGCTGAAAATCTTGCAGCAGATCATCTTTCTAGGCTTGAAAATCCACATATCAAAGAACTCGACGAGAGTGAGATAAATGACTCGTTTCCTGAAGAACAACTCTTTTCTATAACCGACTCCGATGTACCTTAGTTTGCAGATATTGCGAATTATTTAGCTACTAACATCCTACCAAAAAGGTTAACACATCATCAAAAGAGGCGATTCCTTGCCGATGCGAAAAACTTTTTTTTGGGAGGACCCCTTTCTTTTCCGTATATGTGCAGATCAAGTAATTCGGAGATGTGTTACAAAGACAGAAGCAAGCAAAATCCTAGAACATTGCCACTCAGGACCTTCAGGAGGACATTACAGTGGGATTAAGACAACACATAAAATGCTCGAATCAGGTTTTTATTGGCCAACTCTGTTTAAAGATGCCAACATGTATGTTGCTTCATGTGATAAATGCCAAAGAACAGGTAAAATCTCTAAACGCGATGAAATGCCTCAAACGTATATGCTATCATGTGAAATATTCGATGTATGGGGTATTGACTTTATGGGCCCATTTCCTAGTTCATTTGGAAATAAATACATCTTAGTAGCAGTGAATTACATGTCAAAATGGGTGGAAGCTCAAGCTTTACCTACTAACGATGCTAGAGTAGTAGTGAGGTTTCTTAAGAAACTTTTCTCTCGATTCAGAACACCCAGAGCAATTATTAGTGATAGGGGTACTCACTTTTGTAATACTCAATTTGATAAAGTCTTAAAAAAATATGGAGTACACCACAGGACAGCTACCCCTTATCACCCTCAAACCAGTGGGCAAGTGGAAGTAGCAAATCGAGAGCTTAAGCGTATTCCAGAGAAAGCAGTTGAATCAAACAGGAAAGACTGGGCATTAAAAGTAGACGATGCTTTATGGGCCTATAGAACAGCGTTTAAAACTCCCATAGGAACATCCCCATACAAACTTGTCTACAGAAAAAGTTGTCATCTACCATTTGAGTTAGAGCACAAAGCTTTTTGGGCTATAAAATTCTTAAATTACGATCTTACAATTGCAAGTGAGAAGAGGAAGATGCAGTTGAACGAGCTAGATGAATGGTGAGCTAATGCCTATGAGAACTCACGACTATATAAGGGGGCAACAAAACGACACCGTGATGCTCGTTTAAAGCAATCAAAGCAATTCGAAGTAGGAGACTTAGTCGTGCTATACAATTCAAGGCTCAAATTGTTTCTTGGAAAGCTGAAATCAAGATGGTCAGGTCCATTCGTAATCAAAACTATTTTTCCCTACGGCACAATCGAGGTAACTCATCCAACTCGTGGCACATTTAAGGTCAATGGTCAGCGACTGAAAAATTATAATGGTGAAGATTTTAGTGATATGAGAGAGGAGCTTCAGCTCCGTGAACCTTCATTTAGAAATGAAAACAGGGTAAGTCTAGCTTAAGACTTTAAACGAGCACTTTTCGGGAGGCAACCCGAGCACTAACTTCACTAATGTCATATTTTCGATTTTTAGCACCTAACTACAAACTAACCAATTCAGTAAAGCGCAGGTTTCCCTACCACACGGCCTTGCACACGGGCATGGCCGTGGCTTTGTGGACACCACGAACAGTTACATAGGTGTGGCAAAGATGGTGTAGAAACAGGACAAATTTTTTTCCCAAGCCACGGGCTCTAACTAAACGACACAGCCGTGCGACGCGACCGTGGTCGAAACTGACTAAGGAACACGGGGTGTGATAATTATACAAGCCCATGCAATGTACCCGTGGCCGTTACTGATTAATCAACACGGGCGTGTGACATGCCCGTGCATCTAACCCGTGGCCAACACTGAGTAAAGGACACAGTCGTTAAACACGCCCGTGCTCTAAGGCAGTGGATGACACTAACTTACGAACACGGGCGTAGGACCATTTACACGGGCGTGGGAGAAGCGAACGAGACAATACACGGGTGTGCAAAATGGTCGTGTGGCCCAACACGCCCACGTAACACGAGCGTGTGACACAATTCAGACGCGCCTAAATTCAAAATTCTCGATTCACACGGCCTAAACAAATAGAACACGGGCGTGGCCTCTGCCCGTGTGGTCGATTCCCTATTTAAACCCCCTTATTCATCTTCTTCCCCAATCCCCAACCCTAGCCGTTTCCTCCAAGCATCCCCCAAATCCTCCTTCCCTCCCCATTCCGGCCACCGGCACCCTTTTCCCTCTCCTCCCTTCACTTCCCCTCATTCCCCTCTCCCTTCTCTCTCTTTATCTTTCTCATCCACATACAAACACAGACCATGCCTGTGTGAACGAAATACACACCCGTATAAAACACGACACAGCCCTGTTCCACCACCTACCCGCAGCACACGCCCGTGCATTAGCCCTCAACGACCGTGCGCCATCTCCACACCTCCGTCGGTCCATTCTACACCCTCTACTTTACTGCTTGATACTTCACATTCCATGATTATTTTTAGATCTTTGATTTATTCTTTTAAAAAAAAATTATTTAGCATTCACTTTTGTTGATTATTGGCAATAACTAATGATTACTTAAGCGTTATAAATAGACTAACTATGATTTTTGAATGTCTTGAATCTCTAGAGAATTGTTAGCAGAAATGTTCATTGTTAATATAATGAGATTGAAATTGTGGACTCATAGGTATTATCATGAGACGATATTCTTTATTCTATTATACAGGAACATAATGTCTTCTTCCCGAGGCAAGAAAACCGCCGTCCCCACATCCAAAAAATGAAAGGGACCCGGCTTGTCATTCGCAAGTGCATCGGCCGAAGTGAGACACCCATTTTTACAGTTTCCTCCTGGAGCTCAAGAGGAACTTTTTCAAATTCTACGGGCACGACCTTTCAGTCAAGGCCGATGTATCGACTGGGCCGCCCTGGAACACGTTCAACTTGCTGATGATATTTGGGCACTCTTGACAACTGACCCTTAGGAGCGTTTTTTTGGTATTGTCGAGCCCACTTACCTCGAACTAACATTAGAGCTTTGCTCTACTTTCCATTTGCAGGTAGTAATGACACACCACGACGACCCGGGCACTATTCAGTTTCATCTAGGAGGTTTAGTTCGAGAAATGAGTGTCCCCAAATTTGGCGTTGCTCTGGGCCTATACACGGATGACTTTAGAAGAGAACATGATCTTGCGGAGCTCCATTGCCACATCCATAACTCCCCTGCGAGATGTTGGTATGATATAGCCCCCAACACAGCCACTTATGACCCTAGTCACTCCAAAGCGACAGCTCTCATCCCATCCTTGCAGTACTTACACGCCATTTTAGCTCATACATTGACAGGAAGGTGAGAGAGCACCGGGGTCGTTAACACTCATGACGCCTACTTCCTCTGGTTTATGGCAAATGGCCACGTCTTCGACCTTGCCTACTTCATCGCTCTGGCCATTCAACATCAGACGGAGCGCCATCGCAAGGGGGTCATTTCCATGGGGCCTTATGTAACACGGCTCGCGAGACACTTTGGTCTCCTCAACACCACATCACAATCCGCCTCCCTCACCTTGATAGGCCAGATGTCTCCACAAGGCATCTCAACGATGATAAACATGCGGATGATTAAGCGTCGCCGTGGGACCGATCCTCCCTAATATCGGCTAGCCCATACCACCAAGGAAGAGGACCTTGAGGACATTACTGACGATGTCCCACACCCATATGAGGAGCCACAACTGAGCCATCGCCCAGTTCATGCGGCTGCTTCACTTTCAGACATCTATGAACGCCTCACCCAGTTCGAGCATTGCTGTACTCAACAATTCAATGACACCGCTTGATGATTCGACGGCATTGAGGCGACTCTTCACCAGATTTGTCATCACTTTCACATATCACCGCCTCCACCACCTCACGATCCAACCGATGATGAGGACTTTTGAGTCCTTTTTAATTTTAGTTCTATCTTTATTTTTATTTTTACTTTTATTTGATTTTTATGTACCTTTTTTTATATAATTTGCTAGTTCACACCTTTACCTTTTATTTTGTTCAAAACTTTTATTAGTATAAGCCCAATTTCTTTTATCTCCGACTGTCTAATTTTTGAGTAAATATCATAATGAAACCCCCTAAAAAGTTACTGATGACTCTGTAGTGCCAAAATGTTCAAGGTGCTACTAAGGAACTGGAATATTTTCACATACCTTCACCTCTGCTTAGTTCATCATACTCCATCCCTACAAGTTTCATTCTCAAGGAATCCATCCAAAATTCAGGAAGTTCACTTCTCTCCCTATCTTTTGATTTTCTACTATATTGTTTTTCTCTATCTTTGTACATTGAGGGCAATGTACGTCTTAAGTGTGGAGGGGGGTCAACTATAATATTATTTGAAAATCCTGAATTATATCTTGTTCTTAAGTAATTTTCTCATATTACGATTAGAATGAAATTTCCTTTTGATTTTTGATTTTCATTGATATGTTTTGGATTAAGTCATAATTAATTGTGCAATGATGATTTAAACTTTAGGAGACTAGAGAATCAAGCATGATGAGTTTATTTTCAAAATTTTGTTAGGTTGGCTACCTGAATTTAAGTATTACCTTGAAGTTTAAAATTTACAAAGTTGACATCAAAAGCCCATAATTTTTGTGAGATCTTGAGCCTTTTAGAGCATACATTCCTTTTTGTGCTCACTTTATTGATTATGAGTGTGTCAAAATTGATTTGTTATTCTAGAACTTGCTTCGATTATACATGTCGAGACCACACCTATGATTTGATATATTGAGATGATAAAGGCACCTAGGTTTTAACCCACTTACTCCATAAAAAGCCTACCCTCACAATTAACCCCTAGTGAACCCCTTTGATCCTAACAACCTTTTTATTGACTCACCCGCTAATATTAACCCGAAACCCACTTTGTATTTGTTATCACCATTTCTCTTAACTACCCCTATATCGAGATTTGATTTGATCGGTTACTTAAACTATTTTTTTTATCAGTCGTTAAATTCTATCTTATTATTATTGTATGATTTGTTCTGAAAAAAAAATGAAGTATATTCATTATTAGTTCTATGTTATTTGAGCTTAAACTGTTAATTTCATTATCTTTAGAAGAAGCTCATGTTATTAGTATTAAGTTTCCATGATGTAATTATTTAGTATTAGTACAACTTTCTAGTAGGTAATTTATCAATTCAGTCTCGATACTAACCCTCTAATTCAAGCCTTTATCCACACTTTTAACCCAAGCCCCGTTACAACCCTTTTTAAAGACCTTTTGATTTGTGTATCATCTCATATTATAGTGGTGGAGATTTGATTTTCATGCAAGCCAATGGGATTAACTTTTCATGTTTGACTTATGAGTGCTTTTTCCTGAACCTTTAACACTTCGAGTGATTTGAGTGAATCTTTAGTGATGATGTCAATTTTTGTCGATTTTGAATTAGAGGTAATTATTTAGATGAGGGGAAACGCCTATGTTTTCATGCTACAAAAATATATGACTTAGATTGTTTGAATCTTTAGGAACCTTCTGGTTAAATTATCAATGTATGAATTACCTATGGATTATGATGAAACATTATTGATGAAGATTATGAATTAAGGGGAGTTAATTTTAATTGTGAATTGAGAATTTTGCTTGAGGACAAGCAAATGCTTAAGTGTGGGGGTATTTGATAAACCGTAATATATACATATTTTAATCCCACATTTAGCATACTTTTTGGATGATTTATCCCTTGAATTGTGGAATTTGATGCTCCTAATCCTTTTATTTCATGTTTTATACTTAGGAAAGCATCGAAGGATGAAAAGAACACGAAACGGGCTAAAAACGGACTAAATGGGCCAAAGTAAGAAATCAACACGGCCTGGGCCCAATCCACACGGCCGTGCCCCTTTAGCAGGCTCAACCACGGCCTGAATTTGATTCACACGGGCGTGTTGCACAGGCGTGTCCCTGCCGTGACAAAGAGGAATTTCACTCGGAATAGGGTACTTAGAGGCAAAGAAAGATATTCCAAAAGCCTATATAAACACCCTAAAGGCCAACCTTGAGGGGGGCGTCCAGCTTGGCCAAGGAACCAAGCCAGAGAGGTCAGAATTGTGGGATTTACTCGAAGAAAGCCAGTTGATTCATCTCAAGAAGTTGAAATCATACTCAAGACGGCGGATCTCTCCTTCAATTCCTTCAGGGGGTTTTAGGGTTTTCTTATGTTTTGTTTTATCTTTTCTTCTAAGATGTATTCTTTTATGATTATGAACTAAACCCCTCAGATACCTGAGGGGGATGAAACCTAAGACGGATCTTGTTATTATTTTTTGAACTATATGATAAATACTTGATTTATTCTTAATTATGTGTTCTTAATTCTTATTTTGATATTTCAGGATATTGATTCAAGTATTGATGTGCTTAGGCAGAGGAGGAATAGACTATGTCTAAGAGTAGATCTAGCATAATTAAGCGAAGTTGATCACAACCCTAGAGATAGGATGACGAAAATCTGCCGGATTAGGGTCAAACCTAATATGGGAGTCCATAGATCGAGTTAATGCAATCCTAGGGGTTTTAATTAGAAAGAGATTTCAATTAATCAACCTAAGGTTAGACGTTAGTAGCCTCGAGAGAGGTATTAATATAAATTAGGGAATCCTACGGATCAAATCAAGTGAATAAATTGTCTGGTTCAGAGTTAAATAACAAGTGATGTCTAGGTGGATTCTTCCTTGGGTATCGTCTTAATAAATTGGTTTTTCCCACAAGTATTTTCCCCAATTCATTCTCTGTGTCTTAGCATCTTAGCTTAGTAGTTAGTTAATTTTAGAATAACAACAATTCCCTTAATTCTTAGGCTAAATAATAAGAAGAAAGTCAGTATTAGTACTTTTGGTTCCTTTGGGTTCGACAATCCGGTCTTGCCACTAAGCTATACTACTGTTCGATAGGTGCACTTGCCTCAATCGTGGTGATAGTTAGTTTCTAGGCTAGATCATTCATTATATAAATATTAAGACTATCGATACCAACGATCATTTAGGTGCCAGTATTAATTTAATGCCTTATAAAATGTTTAAGCAGCTTGGTCTTGGGGAACCAAATCCCACTAGGATGAGTATCCAATTAGTTGACAGATCTATTAAGTATCCTAGGGGAATTATTGAAGATGTTTTGGTAAAAGTTGATAAATTCATATTCCCTGTTGATTTTGGTGTGCTTGACTTGGATGAGGATGTTGAGGTACCTTTAATTTTAGGACACCCATTTTTAGCCACTGCTAGGGCTATTATTGATGTAGGTGATGATAAACTTGTGCTCAGGATAGGTGACGAGGAAATTATTTTTAAAATTTATGATGCTATTAGATACTCTGGAGAGCAAGATGATTCCTGTTATTTTATCGATGCTATTGATCATTCTATTCAAGATTCTTTTCAGGAAATCATAAATAAAGGAACGTTGGAACTGTGTCTTGCCCAAGGAGGGGAGGCCGATGACGATACCAATGAAATGGGGGAAGTAAAAATTTCTTCCCCAAGACAAAAGAAGTATGAGGGCATGGAAATAAATGACGAACTAAAACAAAAACCCTCTATTGAAGAACCCCCCAAATTGGAATTGAAACAGTTACCGAATTACTTATAGTATGCATTCCTCGGAGATAATTTTACACTACTGGTAATTATTTCTTTAGAATTGGAACCCAATGAGAAAGACGAGTTAATACAGGTATTAAAGGAGTATAAAAGAGCCATAGCTTGGAAGATTTCTGACATTAAAGGGATAAGCCCATCGTTTTGCACCCACAAAATTCTAATGGAAGATGAATATAAACCATGTGTGCAACCTCAAAGACGATTAAATCCCAACATGAAGGAAGTTGTTAAAGTTGAGGTAATTAAACTTCTAGATGCTGGAATTATTTATCCTATTTCTGACAGTACTTGGGTAAGCCTTGTGCAAGTTGTTCCAAAGAAGGGAGGCATGACTGTTGTAGCCAACGAAAAGAATGAATTGATTCCAAAAATGACAGTCACAGGTTGGAGAGTTTTCATTGACTATAGGAAGTTAAACGATGCCACGAGAAAAGATCACTTCCCCTTGCCCTTCATTGATCAGATGTTAGAAAAATTATCTGGACATATGTACTATTGCTTCTTAGACGGACTCTCTGGCTACTTCTAAATTCCAATAGCTCCTGAGGATCAAGAAAAACAAAATTTACATGTCCATATGGTACGTTTGCTTATCATAGAATGCCTTTTGGATTATGTAATGCTCCTGCTACTTTTCAGCGATGCATGCTAGCCATCTTTGATGAACTCGTGGAAGATATTATGGAGGTATTTATGGACGAATTTTCGGTATTTGGTAATTCTTTCCATCTTTGCCTTAAAAATTTAAAATGAGTTCCAATGAGATGTGAGGAAACGAACCTTGTGCTTAATTGGGAAAAGTGTCACTTTATGGTTTGAGAAGGGATTGTGTTAGGTCTAAAAATTTCTAGTACAGGGATTGAGGTTGATAAAGCAAAGATTGAAACCATAGAAAAATTACCTCCCCCTAGTTCAGTTAAGGCTATTAGAAGTTTTTTAGGACACGCTGGATTTTATAGAAGATTTATTAAGGATTTTTCTAAAATAGCTAAGCCTTTAACTAAACTACTAGAAAAAGATGTGCCTTTCAATTTTGATCAGGAATGTTTAGATGCATTTAATACCCTTAAAAATAAATTAATAAATGCTCCGATTATAATTGCACCTGATTGGAATTCATCCTTTGAACTAATGTGTGATGCGAGTGATTTTACAGTAGGTGCGGTTTTGGGACAGCGAAGAGACAAACATTTTCAGCCAATTTATTACGCTAGCAAAACATTGACGGCCGCACAAGAAAATTACACCACCACAGAGAAAGAGTTTCTAGCTGTGGTTTTTGCATTTGATAAATTTAGAAAGTATTTGATATTATCTAAAGTTGTCGTTTACACTGACCATTCAGCTCTTCGTTATCTTTTAACTAAATCTGATGCAAAACCTCGACTCATAAGATGGATTTTACTCTTACAGGAATTTGATTTGGAAATTCAGGATAAGAAAGGAGCTAAAAACCTCGCGGCAGACCATCTTTCTAGACTTGAAAATCTACATATCAAAGAACTCGATGAAAGTGAGATAAATGACTCGTTTCCTGAAGAACAACTCTTTGTTATCTCTGACTCCGAGGTACCTTGGTTTGCAGATATTGCAAATTATTTAGTTGCTAACATCCTGCCAAAAGGGTTAACACATCATCAAAAGAAGCGATTCTTTGCTAATGTGAAAAACTATTTTTGGGATGACCCTTTTCTGTTTTGTATATGCGCAAATCAAGTAATTCGGAGATGTGTTACAAAGGCAGAAGCAAACAAAATACTAGAACATTGCCATTCAGGACCATCAGGAGGACATTATAGTGGGATTAGGACAGCACACAAAACGCTCGAATCAGGTTTTTATTGGCCCACTCTGTTCAAAGACGCTAACAGGTATGTTGCTTCGTGTGATAGATGTCAGAGAACAAGTAATATCTCTAAACGCGATGAAATGCCTCAAACATATATGTTATCATGTGAAATATTTGATGTATGGGGTATTGACTTTATGGGTCCATTCTCTAGCTCATTTGGGAATAAATACATCTTAGTAGCAGTTGATTATATGTCAAAATGGGTGGAAGCTCAAGCCTTACCTACTAATGATGCTAGAGTGGTAGTAAGATTTCTTAAGAAACTCTTCTCTCGATTTGGAACACCTAGAGCAATTATTAGTGATAGGGGTACTCATTTTTGTAATACTCAATTTGATAGAGTCTTAAAGAAATATGGAGTACACCACAGAACAGCTACCCCTTATCACCCTCAAACCAGTGGACAAGTGGTAGTAGCAAATCAAGAGCTTAAGTGTATTCTAGAGAAAACAGTAGAATCAAACAGGAAAGATTGGGCATTAAAAGTAGACGATGCTTTATAGGCCTATAGAATCGCTTTTAAAGCCCCCATAGGAACATCCCCATACAGACTTGTCTACGGAAAAAGTTGTCATCTACCGTTTGAATTAGAGCACAAAGCATTTTAGGCTACAAAATTTTTAAATTACGATCTTAAACTTGCAGGTGAGAAAAGATTGATGCAGTTGAATGAGCTAGATGAGTGGCGAGCGAATGCCTACGAGAACTCACGTTTATATAAAGAAGCAACAAAGCGACTCCATGATGCTCGTTTGAAGCAACCTAAGTAGTTTGAAGTTGGAGATCTTGTTCTACTATACAATTCGAAGCTCAAGTTGTTCCCTGGAAAGCCAAAATCAAGATGGTCAGGTCCATTTGTAATCAAAACCATTTTTCCCTATGGCGCGATCGAGGTAACTCATCTGACTCGTGGCACATTCAAGGTAAACGGTCAACGCCTTAAACTATATAACGGAGAGGATTTTAGAGATATTAGAGAGGAGCTTCAGCTCCGTGAACCTCCATAAAGAGCGGATACAAGGTAAGTCTAGCTTAGGACTCTAAACAAGCGCTTCTCGGGAGGCAACCCGAACACTAACCCCATTAATATTCATACTTTTTATTTTTAGCACCTAACTAAAAACTAACCAGATTAATAAGCGCCGGTTTCCATACCACACGGCCTTACCCACGGTCGTGGCCGTGGCCGTGTGGACACCACGGGTAGGCACATCGGCGTGGCAAAGACCGTGCGAGCCAAGGACATAAATTTTTCCCAAAACACGGCTATGATAAAACACCACAGTCGTGCGACACAGCCGTGGTCAAAACTGACTCAAAAACACGGGCTGTGATAAAAGGCCACGGCCGTGCGATAAGGCCGTGGTCGACACTGAGTAAGTGACACGAGCAAGTGACACGCCCGTGCCTATAGCCGTGGTCGACACTGACTAAATCAACACGGGCGTGCTACATCGACACGGGCATGGGAGAAACGAATGAAGCATCACACGACCGTGCGATACGGCCGTGTGACCCAACACGGCCAGGTAACACGGGTGTGGGACACAACTCAGACGCGCTTAAATTCAAAATTCTCGAAACACACGGGCTAAATAAATGAAACACGGGCGTGGCCCCTGACCGTGTTCCCTATTTCCTATTTAAACCAACCAACTATTCATCTTCTTCCCAAATCCTTCTCCTCAAAACCCTAGCCGTTTTCCCCCTCCCCTACTCAGCCAGGCCATCACCGTCGACACCCACCCCAAGCTTTCTCCTCTCTCTTTTCCCTCGTTCCCTTCCCCCTTTCCCCTTTATTCTACACGCAAACCACGCCCATGCGAGATCCACACACCCGTGCATTATCCCTCCACGACCGTTCGCCGTCCCCACGCCTCCGTCGGTCCATTCTATCCCCTCCACTCTCTACTTTGTTGCTTAATCCTATTTATTCCATGCTTGCTTTTAGATCTTAGATTTATTGCTTTAAATTTTTAGTATTCACTCTTGATAATAATTTTCAATACTGATGTTTACTTAAGTGTTATGGATAATTTAACTCTGATTTTTGAATTCCTTGAACCTCTAGTATTAGGAGAATATTTAGGAAAAAAATTCATTGTTAATATCATGAGATTGTAATCCTGGACTCATAGGTACTATCATCATTATGACAACATATGGGATGATGTTCTTTACTCATTTTGCAGGAACATAATGTCTTCTTCCCGCGGCAAGAAAATCGCAGTCCCTGTTTCGAAAAAATGAAAGGGATCCGGTGCAACATCCTCGAGCGCCTCCGCCGAAATCCGACACCCCTTTCTACATGTTTCGTCCGGGAACCCAAGAGGAGCTTTTTCAGATTCTACAGGTGCGACCCCTCGGCGTGGGGAGATGCATTGATTGGACCGCCCTGAAGCAGGTCCAACTAGCCGACGACATCCGGGCCCTCCTGACCATCGACCCATGGGGGCAATTCTTCGAGATCATCGAGCCCACATACCTAGAGCTCACTTTGGAGCTCTGTTCCACATTCCACCTCCAGACAGTGATGACGTACCACGATGACCCCGGCACAATCCAATTTCGCCTCGGAGGCATCGTACGTGAGCTAAGTGTTCCACAGTTCGGGGCCGCTTTGGGACTCTACACCGACGAATTCTTGGAAGATAATAATCTCGAGGACCTCCACCGCCACATCCATAACTCCCCCTTTGCCTGTTGGAGAGCCTTAGTCCCTGTCTCGGCCACCTATGACCCCAGTCGCTCCAAGGTAACAACTCTCGCCCCATCTCTGAGGTACTTACACGCCATCTTAGCTCATACATTGACAGGTAGGCGAGAGAGCACCAGCGTCGTCAACACTCACGACGCCTACTTCCTATGGTGCATGTCGAATGGGCACGTCTTTGACTTAGCCTACTTCATAGCTCGTGCCATCCAACATCAGACGGAGCAGCATAGGAGAGGGGTCATCTCCATGGGTCCCTACATCACATGTCTGGCTCGGTATTATGGGCTCCTCAACACCGCCGCTCAGTCCTCCTTACTCACACTGATGGGACAGATGTCCCCACAGGGCATACAGATGATGCTCCACATGAGGATGATTAAACGTCGGCGTGGGTTCGACCCTCCTCGGTATAGGCTATCACAAGCTACCGACGACCCAGAGGACATTACTGATGATGTCCCTCCACAGCACGAGGAGCCACCTTCGGCACCACACCCCCCTCGCCGACCAGTTCATGCGGCTGCTTCACTTTTAGACATCTCTGACCGCCTCACTCAACTCAAGCATTACTGTACTCGACAATTTGATGGCATCGAGGCGACACTTCAGCAGATTTGTCATCACTTTCACATATCGCCGTCTCCACCACGTCGCGATCCAGCCGATGATGAGGACCTTTGAGTCCCTTTATTTTTATTGTTAATTTTAATTTTATTTTATTTTATTTTTATTTTCACTTTTCTTTGTTTGTTCAAATCTTTACCTTTCTTGTTTAAAACTTTTATTAGTATAGTTCGATTTCTTTTATCTCTGGCTGTCTAATTCTCGAGTAAATTTAACAACGTCCACTAGTAGAACTCCCTAAAAATTCACTGATGATTTTGCAATTTACAAAGGTTCAAGGTGCCACTAAAAGGAACGAACACAGCACTGGAGTATTCTCCCCCACCTTCACCTCTACCTAGTGATCATGTTAATCATTGGTTATTTTCTAAGGATTTCATCCACAATTCAGGAAGTTTCACTTCTCTCCCTCTCTTATGATTTCTAACTTTATTGTTATTATCCATTTTTTATACATTGAGGACAATGTACATCTTGATTTAATTATCAGAAAATCCCTAAATGATATCTTGTCTTAAGTAATTTTCGCATATCACTGTTAGAATGAAATTTCATTTGATTTATGATTTTCATTGATATGTTTTGGATTAAGTCATAGTTAATTATGCATTGATGATTTAAACTTTATGATATTAGAGGATCAAGCATGATAAGTCTATTTTTCGTAAATAAAATTTCTAGGTTGTTTTCCTAAATTTAAATATTACTTTGAAGTTTGAAATTTGCAAGGTTGACATCAAAAACCATAATTTTCATGAGATTTTGAGCCTTTTAGAGCATATTCTTTTCTTGCTCACTTTATTAATTATGAGTGTGTCAACATTGATTTGTTATTCTAGAACTTGCTTGCTTCGATCATACATGTCGAGACCACACCTTTGATTTGATATACAGAGATGATAAAGGCACTTAGGATTTAACCCACTTATTCCACTAAAAAGCCTACCCGTTTAATTAACCCCTAGTGAACCCCTTTGAAACCTAATCAACCATTTCTTGACTCACCCGTTAATATTAACCCAAAACCCATTTTGTATTAGTTATCACCATTTCTCTTGACTACCCTTATATCGAGATTTGATTTGATTAGTTGCTTAACTATTCTCTTTATTTCAGTTGTTAAATTCTTTCTTATTATTATTGTATGTGCTTATTCTAAAAAAAAAAACAACAACGAAGTATATTCATTATTAGTTCTATGTTATTTGAGCTTAAGCGTTAAATTTCACATTTTGAGAAGAAGCTCGTGTTATTAGTGATGAATTCTTAATTAATGTAATTATTTAAGTTTTAGTCATTTTTCTAGTTAGGTAATTTATCAATTCAATCTCGATACTAACCCTCTAATTCAGCCTTTATCCACACCTTTAACCCAAGCCCCATTACAACCCTTTTTAAAGACCTTTTGATTTGTGTATCATCTCATTTTACAAGTGGTGGAGATTTGATTTTCATGCAAGCCTATGGGATTAACTTTTCTTATTTGACTTATGAGTGCTTATCTTGATCCTTAAAAACTTTGAGTGATTTGAGTGAATCTTTAGTGAGGATGCCAATTCTTGTCGATTTTGGATCAAAGGTAATTTATTTAGATGAGGGGAGACACCTATATTTTCATGCTATAAAAATTTATGACTTAGATTGTTTGAATCTTTAGGACTCTTTTAGTTAAATTATCAATGTATGAATTATCTATGAATTATGATGAAACATTATTGATGAGGATTATGAATTGAGGGAGTTAATTTTAATTGTGAGTTGAGGATTTTGCTTGAGGACAAGCAAACGCTTAAGTGTGGGGGTATTTGATAAACCATAATTTACACATATTTTAACCCCATGCTTGGCTTAATTTTGGATGAATATTCATTAGATTTGTTGAATTCGATGCTCCTAATCTCTTAATTTCATGTTTTATACTCAAGAGAGCTTAGGAAATCGAAAAGAACGAGAAACGTGCCAAAAAAGGGACAAAATAGGCCTACCTTAGAGACTCACACGGCCTGGGCTATCACCCACGGCCGTGTGTTTCGAGCACTAACCTAGAAATGGCCTGGACTATCGACCACGGGCAGATCACACGGCCGTGTGTGGCGAGCATGATCGACCACAGCCAAAGGAGTCCACCACGGGCGTGTCACACGGGCGTGTCCCTGCCGTGGCCAAGATAAGTTTCATTCGGATTAGGATACTTTTGGGCCAAGTAGGGCATCTCAAAACCTATATAAACACCCTAGGGGGCAACCTAAAGAGAGGGCTCGACAAGACGTCGAGTAGACGCTGAGTAGAAGGAGAAAATACTCCAAGACAGCCGTCGGGAACAACTTAGGAGAAGGATCTCCATCAAGATGGAGGATCTCCCATCAAGTTCTTTAGAAGTTTTTGGGTTTTCTTATGTTTTGTTGTTTTTCCTCTTTTATGATGTTTCCCTTTTTTACTATGAACTAAATCCCCTAAATACCGAGAGAGGATGAAACCTAGATGAATCTTATTATTATTTGATTTATGAGATAAATACTTGTGCTTATTCTTAATTGTGAGCTCTTATTTTTGTTTTGATAATTCAGGTTATTGATTCAAGTTGAATATGCTTATTTAGTGGAGCAAAATTCCCTGTCTAAGAGTAGATCAACACAATTAAGCGGAGTTGATCGCAACCCTAGAGATAGGGCGATAGAAATCTTCCAGATTAGGGTCAAACCTAATAAGGGAATCCATAGATCGAGTTAATGCGACAATAGGGGTTTTAATTACAAAGAGATTTCAATTAATCAACCTAGAGTCAGTTGTTAGTAGCCTCGAGAGAGGTATTAATATAATTTAAGGATTTCTACGGATTAAGCCAAGTGAATAAATCGCATGAATCAAAAGTAATAAGTGAATTCTAGGTGGATTCTTCCTTAGGTATTGCCTATCTCATATAAGTTGTCCAAAAGTATTTTCCCCAATTTACTCTCTGTCGTGTTCATAGTTAGTTAAATTAGTTAGTTAATTTTAGATTAAAAATAAATTCCCTTAATTATTAGGCTAGATAATAAAAAGATAGTTAATACTAGTACTCTTGGTCCTTGAGGATACGATATTTCAGACTCACCACAGCTATACTACTGTTCGATAGGTGCGCTTGCCTTTGTCGAAATAATAGTTAGTTTCGAGCTCCATCACATCGACATCGAGTTAAGAGATCCCGTGTAAGACCATATCTGGGATATGGCATCAACATCAAGAGGTGATCCCATGTAAGACCATATCTAGGATATGGTATTGGCATCGTGATACATGCATAATGAGATTGAGTATCCTCTGATATTCCGAGTAGTTCAACGGGCAAAAGAGCTAAGCTATAGAAAGATGACAAAGAGTTACATTTGAGTTAAGGATTATAATGATTTAAGTTTATGTTCAAGATAGCATAAGTGCTAAATTATGTGATAAAGTGACACAGGTACCATGAGTAAAATACGAGTTATGAAACCGTAATGTGATATGTGATGGGTAAGCGTAAGTATGAGTAAGTATGTCAAAATAATTGAGAACTTGTGTTGTTATTGTTCTATGAGATGAATGGATTTTATCATGAGTACTTATGTTGCTATTTTAATTCATGCAAACTTACTAAGCTATATGCTTACCCCTTTCTTTTCCCTTTTCCTTGTAGTATCGCCAAGCTAGCTCGGGGATCGTAGAACGTCGGAGCTCAAATCACACTATCAATCATTCTTTTGGTATAGTAAAGTTGATTTATTTTGGTTATGGCATGTATAGGAACTTGGTCATCTTGTGTTATGTCATATTTGAAAGCCAAAGTGTTGGCTTTTAATGTTATACACTCATTTTGTAAATGGCCATTAGGAATTGGCTGATATTTGTCAAGTTTTATATCTTAATGATGATGAGTTTTATGAAGTGAAAGTTCATGCAATTGGTGGAGTAAAATGTGAAGTGTATGAATGATGATTAGTGATTCTTTATAATGTACTATTGCCATGTTATATGTTGCTTGTGTTGGCATATGTGTGTTTATGTTTCAGGGTGGCAATTGGCTTAGGAAATAGCCTTTTTATTGCCCACACGGGTAGATACACGGGCTTGTGTCTAGGCCGTGTGTGATACACGGTCAGCCCCATGGGTGTGCTGATAGGCCGTGTGTCCCTTGCATCAAATTTACGAGAATTTGATTCACCACACGGGCCAGCACACGGGCGTGTGCCTAGGCCGTGTGCCGTTCAGAGCTTGCTAACGTCATAAACAAAATACCCAGGTTTTTCACACACGGGTGAGGACACGAGCGTGTCTAGGCCGTGTGAGGGACATGGGCCACAGACACGGGCGTGTGTCCGGCCGTATGAAAACCCCTGTAGGTTTGAAATGAAAAATAAATTCCACATGGGCTAGGAACATGGGCGTGTGTTACCATACGGCCTGCCCACACGGGCATGTTCCATTCCCCACGGGCGTGTGGCCTTGTTTAGGAAAAAATTTTCTAAGCGTGCAAAAGTTTCCGATTTAATTCCGAAATCTTCCGTATGTATGTTTAGGGCCTTGTAGGCCCATAATAAGGATGTTATGAATATGAATGAGAAGCTTTAAGTTGAAATGAAATTTTATAGCCCAAAGTTGTATGTTTAAGCAAGTTAAGTCCGGTAATGCCTCGTATCCTGTCCCGGCGTCAGACACGGGTAAAGGGTGTTACAATGTATGTATATGACTGATTTTTTGTACATGATGTATATGTTTGTGATGGAGCTCGAAACTAACTATTATTTCGACAAAGGCAAGCGCACCTATCGAACAGTAGTATAGCTGTGGTGAGTCTGGAATATCGTATCCTCAAGGACCAAGAGTACTAGTATTAACTATCTTTTTATTATCTAGCCTAATAATTAAGGGGATTTATTTTTAATTTAAAATTAACTAACTAATTTAACTAACCATGAACGCGACAGAGAGTAAATTGGGGAAAATACTTTTGGACAACTTATATGAGATAGGCAATACCTAAGGAAGAATCCACATAGACTTCAGTTATTACTTGTGATTCATGCGATTTATTCACTTGGCGTAATCTGTAAAAATCCCTAAATTATATTAATACATCTCTTGAGGCTACTAACAACTGACTCTAGGTTGATTAATTGAAATCTCTTTCTAATTAAAACCCCTATTGTCGCATTAACTCGATCTATGGATTCCCTTATTTAGGTTTGACCCTAATCCGACAGATTTTCATCGCCCTATCTCTAGGGTTGCGATCAACTCCGCTTAATTGTGTTGATCTACTCCTAGACAGGGACATTTTCTCCACTGAATAAGCACATTCAACTTGAATCAATAACCTGAATTATCAAAAAAAGAATAAGAACTCACAATTAAGAATAAGCACAAGTATTTATCTCATAAATCAAATAATAATAAGATCTGTCTTAGGTTTCATCCCCTTAGGTATTTAAGGGATTTAATTCATACTGAAAGAGGGAAACATCATAAAAGAGGAAAAAACAACAAAACATAAGAAAACCCAAAAACTTCTAAAGAACTTGATGGGAGATCCTCAGTCTTGATGGAGATCCTTCTCTTAAGCTATTCCCGACGGCTGTCTTGGAGTATTTTCTCATTCTACTCGGTGTCTATTCGACGTCCTGTCGAACTCCCTTTTTAGGTTTCCCCCTAGGGTGTTTATATAGGCTTTGAGATGCCTTACTTGGCCCAAAAGTATCCTAATCCGAATGAAACTCATCTTGGCCACGGCAGGGACACGCCCGTGTGACATGCCCGTGGTGGACTCCCTTGGCCGTGGTCGATCCTGCTCGCCACACACGACCGTGTGATCTGCCCGTGGTCGATAGTCCAGGCCGTGTCTAGGTTGTTGCTCGAAACACACGGTCGTGGGTGATAGCTCAGGTCGTGTAAGTTTCTAAGGTAGGCCTATTTTGTCCCTTTTGGCCCGTTTCTCGTTCTTTTCGATTTCTTAAGCTCTCCTGAGTATAAAACATGAAATTAAGAGATTATGAGCATCGAATTCATCAAATCTAATGGATATTCATCCAAAATTAAGCCGAGCATGGGGTTAAAATATGTGTAAATTATGGTTCATCAAATACCCCCACACTTAAGCTTTTGCTTGTCCTCAAGCAAAATTCTGAACTCACAATTAGAATTAACTTCTCTCAATTCATAATCCTCATCAATAATGTTTCATCATAATTCTTAGATAATTCATACATTGATAATTTAACTAGAAGAGTCCTAGAGATTCAAACAATATAAGTCATAAATTTTTATAGCACGAAAATATAGGTGTCTCCCCTTACCTAAATAATTACCTCTGATTCAAAACTGACAAGTATTGACATCCTTACTAAAGATTCACTCAAATCACTCAAAGTGTTTGAGGTTCAAAAATTAAGCACTCAAAAGTCAAACATGAAAAGTTAATCCCATAGGCTTGCATGAAAATCAAATCTCCACCACTATAAAATGAGATGATACACAAATCAAAAGGTCTTTTAAAGGGTTGTAATGGGGCTTGGGTTAAAGGTGTGGATAAAGGCTGAATTAGAGGGTTAGTATCGAGATTGAATTGATAAATTAGCTAACTAGAAAAATAACTAAAACTTAAATAGTTACATCATTAAGAATTCATCACTAATAACACGAGCTTCTTCTCAAAATGTAAAATTAACGCATAAGCTCAAATAACATAGAACTAATAATAAATATACTTTGTTTTTTTTAAGAATAAGCACAAACAATAATAATAAGATAGAATTTAACAGTTGAAATAAAGAAAATAGTTAAGCAACCGATCAAATCAAATCTCGATATAAGGGTAGTCAAGAGAAATGGTGATAACAAATACAAAGTGGGTTTTGGGTTAATATTAATGGGTGAGTCAAGAAATGGTTGATTAGGTTTCAAAGGGGTCATTAGGGGTTAATTAAACAGGTAGGCTTTTTAGTGGAATAAGTGGGTTAAAACCTAGGTGCTTTTATCATCTTAGTATATCAAATCAAAGGTGTGGTCTCGGCATGTATGATCGAAGCAAGTTCTAGAATAACAAATCAATGTTGATACACTCATAATCAGTAAAGTGAGCAAGAAAATATATATGCTCTAAAAGGCTCAAAATCTCATGAAAATTATGGTTTTTGATGTCAACCTTGCATATTTCAAACTTCAAAGTAATATTTAAATTTAGGAAAACAACCTAGAAATTTTAATTACGGAAAATAGACTTATCATGCTTGATTCTCTAATATCTTAAAGTTTAAATCATCAATGCACAATTAACTATGACTTAATCCAAAACATATCAATGGAAATCATAAATCAAAAGAAATTTCATTCTAACAGTGATATTAAAAAATGGCTTGAGAAAAAGACAAAATTCAGGGATTTGAGAATAATGCAAAAAGTTAGGAACGTGAATACATTCAGCCCCCACACTTAATATGTACATTGTCCTCAATGTAAAAAACTAGATATCCACAATATAGTAAGAAAATCATAAGAGGGAGAGAAGTGAAACTTCCTGAAGTTTGGATAGAGTCAAAGAAAAGAAACGAGGGAAATTCGGGCTGAGTTGGAGGAGGATGCGCCAGTGGTGGTGGATACTAGGGTCGTGGTGTGGTGATTCCCTACCAGCCTTTAGGACCTAAATAAAAGAAATCAAAATATAATAAAATAAATTAAGCATAAGAAAGATAAAGAGAAGGAAAATAAAGGAGAAGAGAAAAGAAATAGGAAAACTAAATGGACTCAAATGTCCTTGGCTTGTCGAGTCGATGAAGCGGCCGGCATGAACTTATGTAGATCAGTCTCGCACGGGGAGACTGTGCTAGGGTCCTTTCGCTTCTTCGACATGGAGATGGTGGTGAGGATGGTGAAAGAAAAAGAATGAGGGGAAGGGGAAAGGAAAATGAAGGGAGAAGATAGTGAGAAGAGAAAGAGGTGTGGTGGCTGTTGGTTGGGAGAAGAAGAATTTGGGGAGAAAGTGAGAAGAGGGGGGTTTTAAATAAGAATCAGGGAC
Source organism: Gossypium sturtianum (assembly GCA_025698515.1). NCBI lineage: Eukaryota > Viridiplantae > Streptophyta > Magnoliopsida > Malvales > Malvaceae > Gossypium > Gossypium sturtianum. The sequence continues at coordinate 53,219,844 of CM046949.1, read as the reverse complement.
CTGGTTGCTGCCCACGCCCGTGTGCTATGGGCGTGTTAAGTCACACGGCCATATCGCACGGCCGTGTGGTGGCTTGTTCGTTTCTCCCACGCTTGTGTAGAGGTGTGCACGCCTGTGTAGCTTTCTCAGTGTCAGCCACGACCTCGAAGCACAGGCGTGTCTCATACCCGTGTGACTTTCTCAGTGTCGACCACGGCCGTATTGCACGGCCGTGGAATTTTATCGCTGTCCGTGATTTAGGGATTTTTTTTCGTCCTTGGTTCGTACGATCTCTGCCATGCTAATGTGCCAATTCGTGATCTCCACACGGCCACGGCCACGCCTGTGTGCAAGGCTGTGTGGTACGGAAAATTACGCTTTATTTAACTTGGTTAGTTTTTAGTTAGGTGCTAAAAATCAAAGATATGAGAATAAAAGGGGTTAGTGCTCGGGTTGCCTCCCGAGAAGCGCTCGTTTAAAGTCTTAAGCTAGACTTACCTCTAATTCACATATCTCATGGTGGGTCGAGGAGTTGACACTCCTCTCTCTTGCTATCAATTCTAGGATCACTATATAGTTTGAGTCGAGTGGCATTTACCTTAAAAGTGCCGAATGTAGGATTGGTCACCTCGACTGTTCCGTATGGGAAGACATTGAGTACCGTGAGAGGAGTTGCTCCGTTTGCTTTAAGCTCTGAGGTTCTTATTCGAGGATCGGTTGCATCTAACAGTACCTGATCTCCAATTTTGAAGTGATTTGCTATTCCTATAAGCTCGTCTGGGGGTTCTCTCGGTTTTGCTTCGTGTGTTCTTAGTTTCTCCTTGAAATGTGTCTTCCACTCGTCTAGTTCATCGGTTTGAAGCCTTCTTTCCTCATGAATTATTTCTTTATTGGCCCGAAGTCTAGGATCTGGCTCAATTGTGTAGTTTCGTGGTGTTTCCAGTAAAGAAAGTTGAACCAAATGGTTATTAATGAAATTTATATTTTCACCTTGATTACTCGATGTCCTAGCCGAGTCAAGAGCCTAAAGAGTGATTGTAACACCCCAAACCCGATCAATACGCCATGACCGAATCTGGCATGCCACGAAGGAAAACATTTTGAAGAAAAACAAGTTAACGATTAAATTTTAGTGAAAAACTTTTTGTTGTTCTAAATTCGTAGAAAATTAAGTTGAAAACTGATATTTTATTTTGAAATTCCGTAGATAGATTTTTTAAAACTTAGTCGCAGCTTAGATTCGTAAACCATTTATAAATTAAAGAGAAACTAAAGCAATTAGGTTGAAAATCGTATCTAATAAAAATTTGGAAACTTAAGTTTTTGGAAAATAGTATGAATTATCGAAAATACTTAAGTTGTTAAAAATTATCAATTTATTTAGGTTACCCGATGGTAACGTTTTAAAAACCATCGCGCTTTGTATTTTAGAAAACTTTGTTCACATATCATTAAATCAATCATGTAATTTGCAAGTTATTCTTAAAACAAATCCAAAGCATATAAATAATAAAAAAAAAACATAATTAAAGAGGCCTTATTACAAACCCATAAAAATGAAAACCAAATTAAAATAAAGTACCCAAATGGAAGTTCATGTAAAACCAAATTTCATTGCATGGCCTCCTCGAGTTCATCCGGCTCCTCATCCGCGAATTTACGAATTACCTGAAAAAGTAAGGGAGAAGGTGAGTCACCAAGACTCAGTGCATATTCCCTGTCCCGGCTAAATACCACATACTTACACAAATTATAACCAAGCAATGTATATATATATGATGCACCCAACCTAGCCATCCATAACCCCTTTTCTACCCCGTGTGGTACCAAACCACTGGTGGTGCCAAACCACTGGTGACCAAAGTCACGATATTCAATATTGTGGTACCAAATCACTGGTGACCCAAAGTCACAAATAATCAAGTTGTGGGGCCAACCCACTTGTGATACCAAATCACTGGCGACGATCCCATATCTTAAAAGTGGGGCCAACACACGGTGGTGTTAATCCACAGGGACGAGTCGCTATGAGGTGCCAAACCTCTGGTGTCCCAAAGACACAAATGTGATACCAAATCACTGGAGGTGCCAAACCTCTGGTGTCCGAAGACACGAATATCAATCTTCCCCCCTCCTCTCATATTGCCCATACCAATGCAATATTTGTACAAATCATGTCAACATACTTTATTATGAAACACATAACAAATATATCATAAATCGTAGATCATGATTTCAATCCACATGTATTAACAACATATAGAAACGGACTTACCCGAATCCTCATTCATACCATCATAGTATCACATCAAGATCTCTTCGTTTTCCACTTTGATAATATGATTAGTAAATTGAAATTATATATACATATACATAACCGAGTTATAAAGTGTGTAAGGTACACACCTGACACTACTGCAAGTACTAAATTCCGAATACCTGATCTATCGCACTAGATCACCTTGTCCTACAATCGGCCAATATTTAAATTATAAAAAAAGGCCATTCGGCCATACCACTAAATCCCAATGAGTTATCACTTGAAATACCAAGTCTTACCTAAAGCTTACCCAAAACGATTTGACAAAGAAACGAGGCTTAGATTGATTGCTTCCAACGTCCCGAGGAGCCTAAAAGAAATTGATTTCTAAGAATGATTAGAACCTTGCAACAATTGTCCAAAATTTGGCCTTTGTCCACAAGAGGAACAACATAGAAACAATAAAAAGACTAAGGAAAAATGGCCATAACACTTACCTATCTTCCAAAACCGTTTGAAGAAAACCAAATGAAGTCCTACCCTTGAAGAAATTCGGCCAAGACAAATCAAATAGGATATGAGAGTTTCGGCTATGATTTTGAAAGAAAACAATTGATATTCGGCTCAAAAGAGATGAAGAATTAGTATGGCAAAGAAGAAAATAAAAAAAAATGAAAAGGGAAGAAGGATGATTCGGCTTTAGCAACTAATGAAAGAAAAATCAAGGGGAAAGGGGAAGAAAGAGATTCGGCCAAGAAGAAAGTAAAAGAAATGTTGTGATTTTGAACAATATTCAAAAGAAAGAAAAGAGAGAAAATGGGATTAAGAGATTCGGCCAACACCTATTTTACCAAAGAAGAAAAGTGCACAAAAATGCACAAGGTTCAAATGTAGTTTCGGTTTCAAAAGGAAAAATGAGAGAAAGAGAATGGTATTTGGTTCAACACAAAAATGAGAGCTAAAATCCAAAGCAAATTTGCACAAAAATGCCTAGGTACATTCGGCCAAAGAAGGAGTTTTTTTGGAGAGAAAAGAAACAAATGCCAAAAGGTGCACAAATGCTAAAGTTGGCCAACTATCCTTCCCCAAACCTCCGTAGCCATACATGCTGTCCACATACATGCACTAAAGGCCTTGGAATAGTTTCCAAAACATCTCCCTTAAGCCAAGCCTTGAAATCCTCTACATTCCCAAAGTTGAAGAAATTTTATCCCCAAAATCTAGAAATTCTATCCCTTATTTCAGGCTTACCATAACCTTAAGTCTTCTTGCCATAAAAAGAGAATTGTCCATCTTATCCATATATATAGTTGACCGACACTTAATGCTAGGATGTACAAAAAATAAAATCCTCAATATGCTTTCCATGCTACTCGAACCACTTCCCTCAAGCAACCTTTCAAGCTCCTTATCCACTATGCCACTAACTCCTCATGTGCTTTAATTTAACACTTAAATTAACTTAAGTGTCAAGCTCACTTAATCCACTTCACTAAATTTTCCACACTAAAAATTATTCTAGCTTAGCTAATATTTCCAAGCCTTCACACAAATATACTAAGCACACAATAACAATCATATCCGAGCTAATACATATAACAAGATGATACTCTAATATTTTTAGGATATTATAGTGATCGTTTCATCACCTACACGAAGTGTGAGTTCACCTATATCAATATCAATTTTAGTTCTGGCAGTTGCTAAAAAGGGTCTTCCTAAAATTAAAGGAACATTATTATCCTCATCCATGTCTAAAATGACAAAGTCTACCGGGAATATGAATTTATCAATTTTTACTAGTACATCTTCGATTATACCCCTAGGAATTCTAATAGTTTTATTAGCTAATTGAATGCTCATCCTAGTTTGCTTGGGTTTCCCGAGACCTAGATGTTTAAACATTTTATAAGGCATAACATTGATGCTTGCCCCTAAATTAGCGAAGGCATTATTAATAGATAAACTACCGATTAAACATGGAATTGTAAAACTCCCGGGATCTTTTAATTTTCATGGTAGTTTATTTTGCAACATTACTAAGCACACTGCGTTTAGCTCCACATGTGACGCCTCGTCTAATCTCCGTTTGTTCGTCAACAGCTCTTTTAAAAATTTCCTTGAATCTAGAATCTGCGAAAGAGCTTCAAGGAACGGTAAGTTAATATGTAATTTCTTTAGAAGTTTAAGAAACTTACCAAATTTTTCATGCGTGTTGTCTTTCTTCATCACATTGGGGTATGGCACTCGAGGTTGTTACTCTGTAATTACCGGTTTTGGTTTATCATGGTTTACCTCAACCTTACCTTCCCCTATCACATTCTCTTGCCTCAGTTCTGGTTCGACTAACCCCTCACTGTCGTGAACAGAGACGTCATGAATTTGCTCTTTTGGGTTAGTTTCAGTGTTGCTTGGCAAGCTGCCTTGTGGTCATTCAGATATGATCTTAGTAAGTTGTCATAATTGGTTCTCGATCCCTTGAATCGATGCTTGTTTATTTTTGAGTGCTGTTTCGGTGTTTTGGAAACGTGTCTCTGACACCGCGATGAATTTTGTGAGCATCTCTTCTTCGTTCGGCTTCTGCTCTTGCGGGTAGGGTTGCTGTTTAAAGCCTGGAGATGGCTGTTGTCTCTGATTTCCTTGACCACCCCATAAGAAGTTTGGGTGGTTCTTCCAACCTGGATTATAATTGTTACTATAGGGGTTATTTTGAGATCTAAAATTATTACCCATATAGCTCATATGCTTGCTTTCTATGCCAGGGTTGTAGGGTGGGTATTCTGTACTGTTCGTCCCTCCTCCATTTGTATGGCACTGCATTACTGGATGTACCTGCGAAGAACCACACAAACCATCAATTTTCTTACTAAGAAGTTCTACCTGATTTGATAGCATTGTTACTGCGTCGAGGTTGAAATCACTTGCGGCTTTTGTTGGCCTTGTCCTTGTAACTTGCCACTGATAGTTATTCAATGACGTCTCCTCTATAAACTCATAGGCCGCTTCAGGGGTTTTGTTATTTAGGGTTCCACCGGCGGCTGAATCAATCAACTGCCTAGTTGAGGGGTTCACACCGTTGTAAAAGGTTTGAACCTGTAGCCATAAGGGTAACCCATGGTGAGGGCACCCCCTTAGTAGATCCTTATATCTCTCCCATGCATCGTAGAGTGTTTCTAGATCCATCTGCATAAAAGAAGAAATATCATTCTTCAACTTAGCCGTTTTAGCCGGCGAAAAATATTTTAACAAAAATTTTTCGATCATTTGTTTCCATGTAGTGATTGATCCTTGTGGTAACGAGCTTAACCGCTGTTTAGCTTTGTTCCTCAGTAAAAGGGGAAACAACCGAAGGCGAATGGCATCATCAGAAACGCCATTAGTCGTGAAAGTGTCGCAAAACTCAGGAAAATTTGCCAAGTGATTGTTTGGATCCTCATCCTGCAAACCATCAAACTGAACAAACTATTGAATCATTTGTATAGTGTTAGGTTTCAGTTCAAAATTATTTGCAGCAATAGCAGGTCTAGCAATACTCGACTCGGTTCCTGTTAAATTAGGTTTAGCATAATCATACATAGTACGAGGAGCAGAATTTTGATTCAACGGGTTTGCGGCAACCATAGGAGGTAGCGGATTATTATCAGCCATCTCTTCGGTAGTGTTGGTATCATTCTCTTACTCTTCTTCTACGTACTGTAGGCTTCTCCTTATTTCCCTACGATTTCTGCGAACGGTACCTTCTATATCACTGTAAAAAGTAATGGTCCTGACGGGTTCCTTCTAGTCATAAACTAAAATTTCCTGCCAGAAGCAAAGAAAGAAAATTTAGAAAAGTTAAAATAAAATAAAAATAAATTGCAAATAAATAAAATGGCTAAAGTAATAAAAATTTAGTTCTCCTAATATCTTAGTCCCCGGCAATGGCGCCAAACACTTGATGGAGCTCGAAACTAACTATTATTTCGACAAAGGCAAGCGCACCTATCGAACAATAGTATAGCTGTGGTGAGTCTGGAATATCGTATCCTTAAGGACCAAGAGTACTAGTATTAACTATCTTTTTATTATCTAGCCTAATAATTAAAATGATTTATTTTTAATCTAAAATTAACTAACTAATTTAACTAACTATGAATGCGACAGAGAGTAAATTGGGGAAAATACTTTTGGACAACTTAAATGAGATAGGCAATACCTAAGGAAGAATCCACCTAGACTTCACTTATTACTTTTGATTCATGTGATTTATTCACTTGGCTTAATCCGTAGAAATCCCTAAATTATATGAATACCTCTCTCGAGGCTACTAACAACTGACTCTAGGTTGATTAATTGAAATCTCTTTGTAATTAAAACCCCTATTGTCGCATTAACTCGATCTATGGATTCCCTTATTAGGTTTGACCCTAATCCGTCAGATTTTCGTCCCCCTATCTCTAGGGTTGCGATCAACTCCGCTTAATTGTGTTGATCTACTCTTAGACAGGACTGTTGCTCCACTGAATAAGCACATTCAACTTGAATCAATAACCTGAATTATCAAAACAAGAATAAGAACTCACAATTAAGAATAAGCACAAGCATTTATCTCATAAATCAAATAATAATATGATCTGTCTTAGGTTTCATCCCCTTAGGTATTTAAGGGATTTAGTTCATACTAAAAGAGGGAAACATCATAAAAGAGGAAAAACAACAAAACATAAGAAAACCCAAAAACTTCTAAAGAACTTGATGGGAGATCCTCAGTCTTGATGGAAATCCTTCTCCTAAGCTGTTCCCGACGGCTGTCTTGGAGTATTTTCTCCTCCCACTCGGCGTCTATTCGACGTCCGGTCGAGCTCCCTTTTTAGGTTTCCCCCTAGGGTGTTTATATAGGCTTTGAGATGCCTTACTTGGCCCAAAAGTATCCTAATCCGAATGAAACTCATCTTGGCCATGGAAGGGACACGCCCGTGTGACATGCCCATGGTGCACTCCCTTGGCCATGGTCGATCCTGCTCGTCACACACGGTGGTGTGATCTGCCCGTGGTCGATAGTCCAGGCCGTGTCTAGGTTGTTGCTCGAAACACACGACCGTGGGTGATAGCTCAGGCCGTGTGAGTCTCTAAGGTAGGCCTATTTTGTCCCTTTTTGGCCCGTTTCTCGTTCTTTTCGATTTCCTAAGCTCTCCTGAGTACAAAATGTAACATCCTAAAATTGAGGCTATTTGAGATTGAATTATTTTTTTTGTGTGTTTGAATTGCTGTGATGTTATTTATGGAATAATAAGGCCTAATTAGGGGTTTCGAGTAGGCTCGGAATAGGAGAAAATTTAATTTGGTAAGCTTTAAGGTAGGGAGCCTTAGTAGGAAGGGGTTACAAGAATAAATCGAGGATTATCTGACACTAAAAAGACCTTGGAAAAGTGGCAAAAGGAAGGCCACTTGGGAGCTGGAAGTGACGCCACAATGAGCAAGGGAGAGCCTGTGTTCGAGTCGCGAAAATCCCTCTTTTTGCTCTTTGAATGAGACGGCATAGGGGAGAGATTTTCTCTCTTTAAACTCTTTTTTTTTTGATAATAAGGATTTAACTAGATATTATGTGAATAATCTAAAAAGGTGGCAAGAGAAAAAGTAGGCATGTGTTAGTTCAAATTCTTTTGAATTATTTCAAATTAGTGGCCAAGAGAGAAACAAGGAGTTGGCCGAAATTTGAACTCCTCATGAGAGGAGTGGACGGCAAGTATAGGGGGGATAGTGCCGAATTTTTTTTTAAGTCTTTCCTTTCTAATTTTCGGCTAGTCTTCATCTCTTTTGTTTTTTTTCATTCTCTCTCAAACCGAAAACACCATTGCCATCTACCTCTCTTATTCTTTTTGACCCTTAGCCAAACACCTACTCTCTTTCCTCTCTTTTTCTTTTCTTTTCTTCTCAAAACCGAATCCCTATCTCCTTTTCTCACCATTTTCTTTTCACTTTAGCCGAATTCTTTTCTCCTTATTTTGTGAAGTCTTGGCCGAATATCAAGCAAGGGTAATCCCTTTTTAGTTTTTCCAATCGGTCATAGAAGAAGGTAAGTATGCCGAAACTCTTCTCCCACATTCTTTTCTCTGTCGACTATCAACAAGGGTAAGAGCCGATTTTGGCATTGGATTGCAAGTATGAATCACCTGATTCGGAATCGATTGTTGTAGGGCCTTCGAGGTGTTGATCTAGTGAAGCCGTCACCTTCGAGTAATTGGTTGGTAAGTAGTGGTAAGGATGTGGTAATAGTTTAATCTCTTTAGTATTATAAGCCGAAGGCTATTAAGTGGCTACTCATGGTTGCCGATTGTAGGGTGGAAGCAGAGGTGTAAAAAGTGTACTAAGATTAGTACCGAAGGTATTAGGTAAGGTTTTTGGGTTCAATAATTAACCCTTTGGATGTTGTGGTTTGGCCGAATGGCCAAGGGCACTAAACCTTTGAGTTTGGCCGAATATAGGGACAAGAGAGCAGGAGGTGGCCGATTGACTCTTTGGGATTTGGAGTTAGCATTTGAATCAAGTGTGTACATACACACTTTATGACTAATTAAAATGCTAAGTATTCTGTGTATGTTAACTCTGATTTGTAGATTTGGGATTTAGTACCATAAAAGGTATAAACAAGGAATTCAGGTAAGTCGTTGTTATGATGCTTTTGGGAAGCATGAAATATGTGGCTATGTGGCATATAACATATGGTTGTTGATAAATCTGTTCGATGATTGCTAAATAAACCTATGGGCATGAAATCATAAGTGCATATTATTGATTGATGTGGGTTCTTGTCGAGAGGAGGGGCAAAGTGATATTCGTGTCGACGGACACCGGTGGTTTGGTACCACATTGTGACTACGATCACCGTGAGGTTTGGCACCTCCAGAGGTTTGGCACCTCATAGCGCCTCGTCCCGGTGGCTTAGCACCACGGTGGGTTGGCCCCACGCTTTACATTATGGGATTGACGCCATGATTTGGTATCACACGATGGGTTGGCCCCATCATTTGATTTGTGACTTCGTCACCAAAGTGGTTTGGCACCACCAGTAGTTTGGCACCACAATATGACGGATTTCGTGACTTTAAGTCACCGGTGGTTTGGCACCACCAAAGGTTTGGTACCACACGGGTAGAGAAAGGGTTTGGATGGCTAGGTTGGGTGCATGGTTTAGTGCATGTTAATTTGTTATAAATTGTGTATGTTGTTGCACTTAATGGGGAAGGGTTACACATTGAGTCTTGGTGACTCACCTTCTCCTTAACATTTTTCAGTGACACGTAGATTGCGGATGAGGAGCCTGATGGACTCGAGGTGGCCATGCAAAGGGATTTGAATTTAATGAACTTGAATTTTAGTTTATTTTATTTTTATTGTTGGTTTTATTTTAATCAAATTGTAATAAGGCCTCCTAGAATTATTTTTATTATTTTACATGTTTGAATGATTTGTTTCAAACTATTTAATGATATTAAAATAAGTCCACATGTTTTCTCAAAATTCCTACATGCAAAGTGTTTTATCGTGCCATCGGGTACATTTAAAATCTATAATAACCCGACTTAATAAATATTATTTTTAAACAAACTAAGTGTGGTTTTAGCAAGATAATTGAAAATGAAGATGATTTCATCAAAACTCAAATCGGCTAAAGGGATTTTCAAAATGGTTTTCTCTGTGACATACCAAATTCGATTCGTAATGTTTGGGCCGGGTTTGGGGTGTTACAAAATTGGTATCGAGCCTAGTTTAAAGCTCGGTTGTAGGGCCCCAAGGCCCAAAATATTTTGGTAGGCCTTTTGGAATTATTTTTGGGTTTTGAACGGCATGGCACCGAGTCTCCTAACCAATCCGCCTGGTAAGTACTTCCAACTTCTTTGTGAATTATTACTTGAAGAAAGGGTAGGTATGGGACGTAGCTAGTATGATAAATGTTTGAACCTTAGGACTAGTCTACCCCAACAAATACATAAGACTTAAAAAGCCTAATTAAACAAACCTACGACCAAGTCGCCGAGTTAGGTGTGGTAACCTCGTGCGCATGTCTAGGATTGGATCCGGAAGAGCTTGGTATTTAAGCAGTCCTCGTGACTCACCTCCTCTTCGCGGGATTCCTACCTGGTGCGTAGCTTCGGTTCACCCTAACCAAGAGGACTCGGTCATAGACTAAACATACTAAATAAAACTCGAAAGGGATTAGCCATGTTTTATGAAAACCCTAATTTTAAAATCATTAAAATATCTCTTTAAAATAGTAGGACAAATTTATTTTTGGAAAAAAAATTTAAAACATTCTTGGCTTATCAAAATTACCAAAATGCCCTAGTGACAAAATGATGAAAATACCCCTGGGATAGAAACGGACAAAAATGCCCGAAGAGTGAATAGGTATGAAAAGTATTAGGGAATGGATGTGCTCTTCTGTGTAGACTAGGATAGAGGACTTAAAACTTTGATTGATCGAAGGAATCCCTATTGAACTTTTCATAATTTTTTTTTTCGCGAGTAACCAAGTGGAACAATTACTAATCCATAAAAATTTCTTAATCAGATTAAAGCGCGATAGTTAGAATGAGCTCTAGAGGACGTGGCCGTCGTGGACGTGGTAGGGGCAGGATGATCGTGTCAGAACCTGTTAGGTCGGGTCAAGGGTCAGAAAATGAGGTACCACCGCCACCACCACCTCCAACTTTTGGAGCTAAGGATCAAGATCAGACAAGGGGTGAGGCAGTATCGCAAGCTGTATTGGGAGTCCTTGAGATGGTGGCTGGGGCTAGTGGAGGTATGGGAGCTCGAAAATATGTTCCCGAGCGACTCCGATCCAACGGAGTCGGTATTTCGTGGAGTGTCGGGAGTGGCACCCAGTCTTGTGCGGAATCTCGGTTAGAATCGATCGAGAGAATCATGGACGATCTCGACTTGACGGATGAGGAGAAGCTGAAAGGAACGGTGTCGCTTCTAAAGGATGAGTCATATCAGTGGTGGCTCACCGTTCGAGATGGTGCTACTGCGGATGATCTTACTTGGGAGTATTTCAAAACCGCTTATCGGAAGAAGTATGTGGGCACCAGCTACACCGATGCTCGCTCGAGGAAATCCTTTTTGGGATTGGTACAAGGAAATAAGTCGATGATCTGAGTATGAGGCGAGTTCTTAAGGCTGAGTCGATATGCTAGAGGCATCGTGGCTCTCACGAACATGAACGTTAAGTCCGCTTTGAAGATGGACTTAGAGATGAGTTAAGGTTGCTTTGATTGCTCCACAAAGAGAGCGTGAGTTTTCCGTCTTTGGTGGAAAAGGCTAAGGTAGCCGAAGGAGTCAAGGAGTCAGTGAAACGTAACTATGATAGGAACAAGCGAGAAAGAGAGGCTTTGGGTCGTGCGGGTCGGTGGTAATGTTCAAAAAGGGCTAGGCGAGTGGGTCAAATCGGCGGGAAGGCCCATGGCTACTAATCGAGACCGCCCAGTGTAATCGTGTGGAAAATCACATTGGGAGGTTGTTGGGTGGTGAGAAGGGTTGCTTTGAGTGTGGGTCGTTGGATCATCGTGTAAGGGATTATCCTCGGAAGTTAGCCGAGAATCAGCCAGAGGGGCAAAACCGTACTCAGGATAGAACTATGGGACCACAGAGGGGTCGTGGTAATGGTAGAGGAGGCAGTGGTCCTAATCAAGGTCGCGGAATTCAAGGCAGAGGCGCAGGCAACACAGAGGCAAGGCAGCCTGGCTTAGTCTATGCAGCAAGGCATCGCGAGGAGGGTGACGCACCGAACGTCATAACCGGTACGTTCCTAATTTTTGGTCTCCCATATGTTGCATTAATTGATGTGGGTTCGACGCATTCATACGTTGCTAGTAGTGTGGTAGAGACTATGAACCTAGACTTTGAGACTGCTTCTAGGGAAATGACTGTAATTAGCCCTCTAGGACACTCTGTAGTTGTAAACAAGCTATATAGGGATGTACCCCTAGAACTCCAAGGGGTCGTGTTTATGGCCGATCTGATGGAACTGCCGTTTGGAGAGTTCAATTTGATTCTTGGAATGGATTGGTTGGTTAATTATCAAGCAAGGTTGGATTGTGCTGCAAAGCGTATGGTTCTTAAGATGGTGAAGGTGATAAGGTGGTCATGATAGGTAATAGAAGAGATTACCTATCCAACATGGTGTCGACCTTGAAGGCCGAGAAGATGGTCAAAAAGGGTTGTGAGGCGTTTCGGTTCGAATATGTGCCTTGGAGGCTAAGGAGTCGCAGCTGAGAAGGTTCGAGCGGTAGAGGAGTTCGGCGATGTGTTCCCGGAAGAACTTCCGGTGCGCCTCCGGATCGGAAGTTGAATTTGGTATAGACTTGTTACCCTAACGGCACTGTGTCTATAGCACCCTACCGAATGGCACCAAAGGCCCAGTGGAGTGAAGGCTCAAATTCGAGAGCTCTTGGATAGAGGGTTTATTCGACCAAGCATATCTCCGTGGGGAGCACTGTGTTGTTTGTCAAGAAAAAGGGCGGTTCGATGCGGATGTGTATCGACTACCGCCGATTAAACAAGTTAACGATCAAAAACAAGTATCCGTTGCCTCGGATCGATGACTTGTTTGACCAATTGAAGGAGTGCAAATGGTTTTCTCGAAGATAGATCTTAGGTCGAGTTATCATCAACTTAAGGTGAAGGAGGTGGATATGCACAAGACGGCATTCCGTACTCGGTATGGGCATTACGAGTTTTTGGTGATGCCATTTGGGTTGACCAACGCACCTGCAGCGTTCATGGACTTAATGAATAGGGTGTTTCAGCAGTACTTGGATCAATTTGTCGTGGTGTTTATAGACGACATATTGGTTTATTCAAAGACGGAGGAGGAGCATGATATGCATTTCCGTATAGTTCTACAAGTATTGAGGGAGAAGCAGTTCTATGCCAAATTCAGTAAGTGCGAATTTTAGCTTAGGGAGGTGGCTTTCTTAGGTCACGTGGTATCAGCTGAAGGGATTAGAGTGGATCCTCGCAAGGTTGAAGCGGTATTGGATTGGAAACCGCCTAGGTCAGTGGTATTCGCTTTGAAGATATGGAGACATTACTTGTATGGGGAGAAGTCGATAGTCTACACGGATCACAAAAGTCCGAGGTATCTTCGACTCGAGAAGGACTTGAACTTGAGGCGTCGATGGATTGAGCTGTTGAAGGACTACGATCGCTCAATTGAGTACCATCCGAGCAAGGCTAACGTGGTGGTCGACGCGCGTTGAGCCGAAAGGTCGTGACAGACTTAAGAGCGATGTTTGCTCACCTCGAGTCTATCTGATGATGGAAGTCTTTTGGCGAAACTTCAAGTTAAGCCAACTTGGATTGAGGAGATTAAGGAAAAGCAATTGGTGGATGATGGTTTGAACGCATAGGAAGTTTGCAAGTTCAAGATGGTGGTTTAGAAGGGTATAGTTTGACCGATGATGGTGTACTATGTTTTCAAGGGCGGCCTTGTATGCCAAAGGATGTGGAGTTGAGGCAAAGAATTCTTCAAGATGCACATAGCGGCCCATACGCTATGCATCCCGGAGGTAGTAAGATGTATGGAGATTTGCGGAAGCGATTTTGGTGGCGTGGTTGAAGCGTGAGGTAACCGAATGCGTCGGTAAGTGTCCGGCGTGTCGGCGGTTAAGGCTAAACATCGGTTGCCATCGTGGTTACTTCAACCGGTGAAGATCCCGCAGTGGAAATGGGAGAGGATTACTATGGATTTTGTCGGTGGGCTACCCCTCACGCCCGGCAAGAAGGGACCTTGCTTTGGGTGATTGTGGACCATCGACCAAATCACTCACTTCATACCGGTGAGAGTGGATTACTCACTTGAAGCTAGCTAAAGTCGTATGTGTCGAAAATAGTGAGGTTGCATGGAGTGCCAAAGATCAATCATCTCGGATAGGGATCCTAGATTTACGTCAAGGTTACGAAAGCGTTGCATCAAGCTTTGGGTACACGATCGGATTTCAAAGATGCCTTTCCATCCACACGATCGGCAATGATCGAAAAGGGTCATACAGATTTTGGATGATATGCTAAGAGGATGCGTTTTGGATTTCAGTGGTAGTTGGGAGGAGTATCTACCATTGGCGGAATTTGCTTATAACAATAGTTATCAAGAAAGTATTCAAATGGCACCGTACGAAGCACTGTATGGACAAAAATGCCGTACTCCGACATGTTGGACGGAGTTAGGTGAACGACAAGTTCTGGGTCCAGAGTTGGTGATGGCCGAGGACAAAGTCAAGGTGATTCGGGCTCGTCTCAAGGAGGCATCGACAGCGCGAAGTCTTATACTGATCTTAAGCGTAAAGAAATGGAGTATGCGGTAGGAGATAAAGTCTTCCTGAAAGTGTCACCTTGGAAGAAGGTGTTGAGATTTGGGCGAAAAGGAAGCTAAGCCCAAGGTTCATTGGCCCATATCTGATGTTGAAGCGAGTGGGACCGGTAGCTTATCACCGAATCGCCGGCAGTTGAGTCGATTCATGACGTTTTTCATGTATCAATGCTTAGACGGTATCGGTCGATCCATCACACGTTGTGCCGATGGTGAGATTGAGGTAAACTCGGACTTATCTTTCGAGGAAGAACCGATTCGGATCTTAGATCGAGATGTCAAAGTTCTGCGTAGGAAGTCGATCATCGTTGGTAAAAGTACTATGGCGAAACCATGCTTGCGGAAGAAGCTACGTGGGAACCCGAGGATGTGATGCGGCGACAATACCCCACCTCTTCTAATCGGGTAATTTCGAGGTCGAAATTATTTTTAAGGGGTAGAAGCTGTAACATCCTAAAATTGAGGCTATTTGAGATTGAATTATTTTTTTGTGTGTTTGAATTGTTTGTGATGTTATTTATGGAATAATAAGGCCTAATTAGGGGTTTCGAGTAGGCTCGGAATAGGAGAAAATTTAATTTGGTAAGCTTTAAGGTAGGGAGCCTTAGTAGGAAGGGGTTACAAGAATAAATGGAGGATTATCTGACACTAAAAAGACCTTGGAAAAGTGGCAAAAGGAAGGCCACTTGGGAGCTGGAAGTGACGCCACAATGAGCAAGGGAGAGCACATGTTCGAGTCGCGAAAATCCCTCTTTTTGCTCTTTGAATGGGATGGCATAGGGGGAGAGATTTTCTCTCTTTAAACTCTTTTTTTTGATAATAAGGATTTAACTAGATATTATGTGAATAATCTAAAAAGGTGGCAAGAGAAAAAGTAGGCATGTGTTAATTCAAATTCTTTTGAATTATTTCAAATTAGTGGCCAAGAGAGAAACAAGGAGTTGGCCGAAATTTGAACTCCTCATGAGAGGAGTGGACGGCATGTATAGGGGGGATAGTGCCGAATTTTTTTTTAAGTCTTTCCTTTCTAATTTTCGACTAGTCTTCATCTCTTTTGTTTTTTTTTTTCATTCTCTCTCAAACCGAAAACACCATTGCCATCTACCTCTCTTATTCTTTTTGACCCTTAGCCGAAACACCTACTCTCTTTCCCTCTCTTTTTCTTTTCTTTTCTTCTCAAAACCGAATCCCTATCTCCCTTTTCTCACTATTTTCTTTTCACTTTAGCCGAATTCTTTTCTCGTTATTTTGTGAAGTCTTGGCCGAATATCAAGCAAGGGTAATCCCTTTTTAGTTTTTCCAATCGGTCATAGAAGAAGGTAAGTATGCCGAAACTCTTCTCCCACATTCTTTTCTCTGTCGACTATCAACAAGGGTAAGAGCCGATTTCGGCATTGGATTGCAAGTATGAATCACCTGATTCGGAATCGGTTGTTGTAGGGCCTTCGAGGTGTTGATCTAGTGAAGCCGTCACCTTCGAGTAATTGGTTGGTAAGTAGTGGTAAGGATGTGGTAATAGTTTAATCTCTTTAGTATTATAAGCCGAAGGCTGATAAGTGGCTACTCATGGTTGCCGATTGTAGGTGGAAGCAGAGGTGTAAAAGTGTACTAAGATTAGTACCGAAGGTATTAGGTAAGGTTTTGGGTTCAATAATTAACCCTTTGGATGTTGTGGTTTGGCCGAATGGCCAAGGGCACTAAACCTTTGAGTTTGGCCGAATATAGGGACAAGAGAGCAGGGAGGTGGCGATTGACTCTTTGGGATTTGGAGTTAGCATTTGAATCAGGTGTGTACATACACACTTTATGACTAATTAAAATGCTAAGTATTCTGTGTATGTTAACTCTGATTTGTAGATTTGGGATTTAGTACCATAAAAGGTATAAACAAGGAATTCAGGTAAGTCCTTGTTGTTATGATGCTTTTGGGAAGCATGAAATATGTGGCTATGTGGCATATAACATATGGTTGTTGATAAATCTGTTCGATGATTGCTAAATAAACCTATGGGCATGAAATCTGTTAAGTGCATATTATTGATTGATGTGGGTTGCTGAGAGGAGGGGGAAGTGATATTCGTGTCGACGGACACCAGTGGTTTGGTACCACATTGTGACTACGGTCACCAGAGGTTTGGCACCTCCAGAGGTTTGGCACCTCATAGCGTCTCGTCCCGCTGGCTTAGCACCACGATGGGTTGGCCCCACATTTACATTATGGGATTGACGCTAGTGATTTGGTATCACCACGATGGGTTGGCCCCATCATTTGATTTGTGACTTCGGTCACCAGTGGTTTAGCACCACCGGTGGTTTGGCACCACAATATGACAGATTTCGTGACTTTAAGTCACCAGTGGTTTGGCACCACCGGTGGTTTGGTACCACACGGGTAGAAAGGGGTTTGGATGGCTAGGTTGGGTGCATGGTTTAGTGCATGTTAATTTGTTATAAATTGTGTATGTTGTTGCACTAAATGGGGAAGGGTTACACATTGAGTCTTGGTGACTCACCTTCTCCTTAACATTTTTCAGGTGACACGTAGATTGCGGATGAGGAGCCGGATGGACTCGAGGTGGCCATGCGAAGGGATTTGAATTTAATGAACTTGAATTTTAGTTTATTTTATTTTTATTGTTGGTTTTATTTTAATCAAATTGTAATAAGGCCTCCTAGAATTATTTTTATTATTTTACATGTTTGAATGATTTGTTTCAAACTATTTAATGATATTAAAATAAGTCCACATGTTTTCTCAAAATTCCTACATAAAAGTGTTTTATCGTGCCATCGGTACATTTAAAATCTATAATAACCCGACTTAATAAATATTATTTTTAAACAAACTAAGTGTGGTTTTAGCAAGATAATTGAAAATGAAGATGATTTCATCAAAACTCAAATCGGCTAAAGGGATTTTCAAAATGGTTTTCTCTGTGACATATCAAATTCGGTCGTAATGTTTGGGCCGAGTTTGGGGTGTTACACAAAACATGAAATTAAGAGATTAGGAGCATTGAATTCATCAAATCTAATGGATATTCATCCAAAATTAAGCTGAGCATGGGGTTAAAATATGTGTAAATTATGGTTTGTCAGTTTGGTAGTTCTGATTGAATTGTATTGAGTTGAACCGTATTGAATGGATTGATGAGTTATACATTTGATATACGAAATGCTCACCATGTTATTGTGGAATGTCGTGTTAGGAAATTAATTTAAATTAGTTATTTCAGTATATGTATTTATGAAATGAGGTAAGTTTATTGTTTAAATACCTATGAGCTTACTAAGCATTTGTGATGCTTACTTCGTTATGTTTTCCTATCTTGTAGTTGTCTTTTGCGGAACATCAAGATCGAATCAAATTAGAGTTCACACTATCCAGTATTTGATTTGGTAGTCTTTTATTTGTTCTAGAATCAGTTATGTGGAATGTGTATAGGTTTTGATGTGAATAAGTGTTTATGTTTGAAGCTGTTGAAATGGTCCTTATATAATGTGTGTTTGTAATGTTTATATGATTTGTATATAATCCTTGAATTATATATGTGTTTACTTGGAGTGTTCATGAGTTTGAACCAAGAATGTGGTTGGCTGTGGATTCTTATTATGATGTTTAAAAGGTGCATAAGGACATCATGGTAAGCTATGGTCGAAGCTTATAAATGATCAATTTTAATGGTGAAAAGGTTGAGTTAATGTGATGATAATGGTAGGATGATTTTGATACAATTATATGATGGTATCCATTTACTTGAATGATATGTAATGTTCTTATGACCTTTTTGTATAATGGTGCCAATGTGGCATATTGGTTAGATGTTTAGGAGGTTGATATATGATCTGTTTTAGCTGGGTTATGGTATGCTTTGAACAGGTTTAAAAGTTTCCAAATGCATCTTTGAGGTTACCTTTATAGGTTGGTTTTAAAACAAACACCAAATGGCCTATACTTGTACCACATGGGTTGGCCACACGGCCGTATGATAGACACGGGCTGGTGGTACAGCTTATGGTAAAAGGGAGTTTTTGGAGCCACATGGTTCCTATTTGTTATACGGTCTGGCCACATGGTCGTGTGTCGCACATGAGTTGATGACACGACCGTGTGACTACTGGAAGAATTGATTGATTTTTGTCTACACATCTACAGTGAGTTACAAGGCCTGGGCACATGGTCGTGTGACCCCCTTTTTTTACGTAGTTGCTTTTTATTTTGAAAAAAATTCCATTTTGGTCCTAGTTTGATTCCTAGTCAACTTTAGAGATTTTGTAAGCTCGTTTGAGGCTCGATTTTGATTGAAATTTGTATGATGTATGAAATTATGATATATTTTATTGTTTAATGAAATATTAAAGCTTGTTTTTTATGAGATTTGTTTCAATAATTGTAGTAGTATTCCGTAGCTCGGATCTAACGAATAAATCAGGTAAGGGGTGTTACATTTAGTGGTATCGGAGTTACAGTTTGGTTAATTCTAGGACTGAACGTAGTATGTATCAAGTATAGAATATACATGACACAATAACCTGTGACATTGTGATGCCATATGTGTAACAGCCCGATTTTGGGGCTAATAGGAACAGTGGTTTCGAAACCACTAATTTGAGGCTCGAGAAATTATTTTTAATATTATTTTATGTGTTATATCATGATTATATGAGTGCACGAAAATTTTGGCGAATTAATTGTAGTGATTACTTGCTTAATTTTGAAAAAAAGACTAAATCGCATGAAAGGCAAAATTTGTGTTCTACTAATTTGAAGTGTCATATAGCTAGAGAACCTTAAATTAGAGGTCCTTAATGTGCAAATAGGCCTTATTTAGGGTGATGGCCGGCCATAGGGACAAAGAAATGAATTTGGTCAATGGTTAGGTGTAGTATTTGGTGACTTAATTGATAAATAAAATAAAATAAAGAAAAGCTATCATCTTTTCCATCTTCTTCTTCCTCCACCGAAAATATCAACAAAAATAGGGGTTTGGAAACTTGAAATTTTCAGCAACTTACACTCCTTGCAAATCAAGAAGAACTTGGAATCAACCTTGACCGAGGAAAAGGCAAGGTTTCAGACTAAACTTCAAATTGACATATTTTGTATCGAGGTCAGTTTATATGTAAATGATACATCATTTTTACTTATGTCTTTACATATTAATGTATTATGTGAAATATGAATGAATATTATTGATATCTATTAAAATAATAGAAAGTGAAGAAATTTTCGGATGAACCTTCGGAATAGGAAAACGATACGGATAAAAACCATGAATAAGTGATTGTTAGTGGGCTGTGTGCGATACCATCGTATTTATTATTATTGGTGGGCTGCGTACGATACCATCATGTTATTTATTAATGGTGGGCTGTGTACGAAACCACCGTGTATCCGGTATTACTCCGAAGTGTTCATCGAGAAACTTTAACTAAGTAAAATTTTATGTGGCTATATGGTGACAAGTGTAGGGTATAAGTGCATGTAAACGTGAGCAATGTTTATGATATGTATTTGGAATGTGGTAAGATTTGAAATGAGTAAGTACAACTACTAGAATCTGAATTGTTCTTGATTAGTATGTAATGTTCTTGATTGATAAGTATGTGGTATGATGTTCATTGTTTACATATAGACTTGCTAAGCTTAAAGCTTACTCCCTTCTCTTTTCCCTTATTTTATAGTGTCAAGAAGCCAGCTCGGGATACGGAGACCGTAGGAGGATCACCCACGCTATCCACACATTTTGGTATATTGAGATTTACATTGAATTATGGCATGTATAGGGACTTGATCTTTTTGGTTCTATGTCATATTGGTTTAGCCAAATGTGTTGGCTTAGGATGATATTTGATTCATTTTGTAAAAGGTCATGAGATGTGGCTCATAATGATTATTTGGATGTAAATCTATTCATATATGCATGTATGTGTCATTGCCATTATGATATGGCCTATGATTATTGATGGTTGAATGATGATATGTTGCATGTGATTATGGATGTTTGATGATGGTGAAGCATTTAGTTATGCTATATTAAGTTCCTTGAATTTATATGTATATATTTGGATTAGTGTGGTTTTGATGTTGTGTAGGTTTGTGCAAGTATGGGTGGCAAAAAGGCTTGGTAAATAGCCTTATTTTGTCCACATGGGTAGACACACATGCATGTGTCTAGGCCGTGTGTGACACACGGTCTACCCCATGGGCGTGTGGTTTGGCCGTGTGTCCCCCTGCATCCTAAGTTGGCAAAACAGAATGCCCAGTAGTAACCACACGGGCTAAGGCACGGCCGTGTGTCTCAACCGTGTAGAAGACATGGCCATAGGACATGGGCACGTGCCCAGGCCGTGTGAAGTATGCACTTGATTTTAGGAATTTAATTCGCCACACGGCCTAAGGACACGGGCGTGTGTCTTGGCCGTGTGACCTTATTTGGGTGATGATGTCATAAACAGAATGTCCCCTATTTTTGACACGGCCTGAAGCACGGGCATGTGATATGCCACACGGACGTGTCCCTTCTGCCACACGGGCGTGTGGACCGTTTTGATGAAAATTTTCTAAGTTTTCCCAGAAGTTTCTAAATTCTCAGTTTAGTCCCGAACCACTCATTTTGTATGCTTTGGGCCTCATAGGCTCGTTTAAGGGGTGATATGAATGTTTATGAAAAGTTTTAAATTTGAGTGGGAAGTCATGTCTCAGTTTTGTTTGATTGCTTGCATATAAGTCCGGTAACACCTCGTACCCTGTTCCGGCGTTGAATACGGGTTAGGGGTGTTACAATATGTTCCAATCTAACTCTGTTTTCTTATAGATATATTATTTTGGTCGTGTATAATTGTGTTGTATTAGATGAGGTAAATGGTAATGTTCCCGCTTTCGATCAGAGAACTAGTCATAGTGCGCCCATTCTACAAGGGCCAGATAGTGAAATGCAAGATGTTTTCTTTTAAAAGATGAACCAATGGTTCTTAGAGTTTATGTGAGCTAATCTTGTGGCTATACAACCTCCACCCCCGACTATGCCTCCCACAACACCCCCTTATCCTCAAAATTCAGTAAATGTTCACAAACCTCTAATTGATAAGATTCAAAAACATAGAGTTGAATAATTCAGGGGTAAAATTGATGATTATCCGGTCAGAGCTGAATACTGACTGGAAAATACTCAACGAGTTTTTGATAAAATGGTACGTTCGTCTGAAGATAGTCTGAGATGCGTCATGTCAGTTTTGAAATATGAAGCTTATCAGTGGTGGACAACTTTGACAGTAATTGTTTCTAATGATTGAGTAAATTAGAATTTCTTTTAATCAAAGTTCAAAAAGAGATAAATTAGTAGACTGCACTTAGAAATAGAGAATGTCTAGAGTTGAAACAGAGAAACATGTCTGTAATAGAGTATGAACGAGAATTTATCAAACTCAGTAAATATGCCAGAAAGATTGTACCAACAAAAGCTAAAATGTGCACTTGTTTTGAATAGGGTTTGAACAAAGACATACATATATTAGAGGGAGCTATTGCAATAGCCCGATTTTGGGGCTAGTCAGAATAGTGGTTTTAGAACCACTAATCTGAGGCCGGAGAAATTATTTTTAATATTATTTTATGTGTTATAGCATAATTATATGAGTACATGAAAACTTTGGTGAATTAATTTTAGCGATTTCATGCTTAATTTTGAAAAAGGAATGAATCGCATAAAGTGCGTAAGTTTTGTTCTACAAGCTAAAGGTGTTAAATAGCTATGGAACACTGAAGTAGAGGTCCTTATTGAGTAAATAGACCAATGAAATTATGGTGGCTGGACATGGAAATTTTAATTGGAGACAAAGTCATAAAATTAGGTGACATTAGGTGACTTGTCTAATAAAAAAATAAAACAAAAAGAGAGGAGGCTATCATCTTCTCTTCACCACCGAAAATATCAGAAAAAATAAAGGTTTTGGAAGCTTGAAATTTCAGCCAAGCTTTTCTCTTGCAAGTAAGTGATTTTGGTGGTTATTTTTGTTAATTTTTGTGTTTTTGGAACCCCTATAGCTTAATCTAGCTAACGAGGGGACTATTTTGCAAAATGGTTGAGAGTCTAGGGTCTTTCCATGAGAGTATTTATATTGATTGCTGAAATTTTATGGAAGAAAATGAATCTTGGTTGTTAAATAAACAACTTTTGTGAAAAGGGTTTTCATGAAAACACCTAAAAGGACCATTTTGTGAAGTTTATAAAATAGGTTGTAAATGTGTGAAATAATTGAAAATTGTGAGTTGCTATAAGAGTATTAAAGGTTCGGCTAGGCTTGGTTAATGAAGAAATTTGATGAAAATCGTTTTACGAGCCTAGGGGCAAAATTGTAATTATGTGAAAGTCTAAGGGTAAAATGGTAATTTTTCCCAGGTATGCATTATGAATTGTCTTGATTAATGTAGTGATTAAATAAGTGAATTTGTCATTATAGATCAAGAAAATGGAGTTCGGACCTAGATCAGGGGAAAACCAAGCTATTGGACTAAATCAAACTAGTCGCCCATATTTTGTATACCGAGGTAAGTTGTACGTAAATAATACAACTTTATTATTATTATGTATTGAAAAATTAATATGGCATAAAGTGTATGATTATTGTTGTGAATATGCACGATGAGAATTGATGTAGTAAAAACTCCCGGTTGAACCTTAGGAATAGATTGGATATCCATGCCATGACATTTGGGTGATATGTGTGCTAGTGTAAGACCATGTCTGGGACATGGCATCGACCACATTATGAGAACCAGTGTAAGACCATGTCTGGGACATGGCATTGGCGTTGATTTGTGTGCTAGTGTAAGACCATGTCTGGGACATGGCATCGGCCACATTATGAGAGCCAGTGTAAGACCATGTCTGTGACATGGCATCGGCATTGAGACGAGAGCTAGTGTAAGACCATGTCTGGGACATGGCATCGGCCTCGACAGGTGAGCCAGTGTAAGACCATGTCTGGGGCATGGCATCAGCATTTTACCCTCTTGTGTGAGGCTTATAGGATATCCTTTAGTATTCCAAATGGTTCCACGGGTTATTTAAAGCTTATGATAAAGATACGAAAGGATATGATCATGTTGTGAGTGGTACAGGTTCTTACTCGAAACTCATGAGATATTAGCTTAGTTATGATGCCTTAATGGTAAGGATGAAAATGAGTAAGTTTTATCTATGAGAATGATTTCGGAACGATCTTGAAAACTTTGGCTTGTACTTGTGATGTTTAAATATGTAGTAAATCTACCATTGTTAAATCAAGAATGTTGTGCTGGTTTATAATATGCTATGTGTTTAAAGATGCATGGTTGATGTTGTTACTTATTTACATGCAACTTACTAAGCTTTATGCTTACTCCCTTTTCTTTCCCTTTTCTTATATTATCGCCAAGCTAGCTCGAGGATCAAAGGATGTCGGAGGCTCGATCACACTATCAATCTAAACATTTGCTATAGTTAGATTTATCATTTTGAGTATGGCATGTATAGGGACTTGGTTTTTTTTTTTGTAAAGTGTCATATTGTTTTGGCCAAATGTGTTGTCTTGTCTTGAAGATTGATTCATTTTGTATAAGGCCATGGGTGATGGCTAATACTTGTTATTGATATATGCAAATGATGATGTTTTTCATGAATGTGCAATTTGCATGGTGAAATATGTGATACGTTTTGCATGTGAATGGAGTGTAGTGGTCTTGATGTGTGTATGTCTTGGTTGTGGCTTATGTTGGTGCAAGTAAGGGTGGCAAAAGGGCTGGGTAAATAGCCTTGTTTTTTTGACCACACGGGTAGACACGGCCATTGTACATGGGCATATGCCCAGGCTGTGTGAAGTCTGCACCTTAAATGCGAAATTAAATTCACCACATGGCCTAGCACACGGGTGTGTGCCTTGGCCGTGTGACCCTAAAATGTTGCTGACATCAGAAATAGAATGTCAAGGTTTTAACCCACGGTCTGTGACACGGACGTGTCATGGCCGTGTGAGGGACATGGGCCATGGGCACTGGCGTGTGCCAGACCGTGTGAAAGCCCCTGTAGGTTTGAATTGAGAAATAAAGCCACACGGGCAGGGGACACGGGCATGTCCCTATATGCTTAAGCCGTGTGAGTTACACTGTCCTTCAACATGGCCATGTTATGAGATCACACGGGCGTGTCGCCCTTCCACACGGACGTGTGCCCCTGTTTTTAGTGACATTTTCCAAAGTTTTCTAAAGAACTCGGTTTGGTCCCGAACCGTTTCTAAAGTATGTTTTGGGCCTCGTAGGCTCATATTAGAGATTTTAAGACAAAGTTTGAAAAGTTTTAAATTTGAACGAACTTTTATGACTCGGAAATGTATGTTTTTATGTGTTTAAGTTAGGTAACGCCTCGTACCCTGTTCCAGCGTCAACACAGGTAAGGGGTGTTACATTTAGTGGTATTAGAGCTATGGTTTAGTCTATACTCGGACTAACCTGGCCTGTGTACGAGTCTAGCTATAATTTCCATATATGAATTATGATAGTGTGACGACTCCAGACAATTTAAAATGTGTTTTTATATAGTAAATGGATCCCGATGGAGAAGTGGCGGATGATGTCGAAAGTAATGCGCCGGCTCCCGCAGAACGGACCGCACCAGTCGAAACTGGGCCCGTGATACTGAGTCAGGGCGTAAGGGCTAGAGAAGCTTTCCTCCATATGATGAATGCTTGGTATTCAGAGTTTGTTCGTGCAAATCCGAACGCTCCACCTCCTCCACCCCCTCAGCCTGCTCCTACAACTCCCCAAGTAGTGGAAATGATTAGAAGGGAAAAACCTCCGGTAGATAGAATTCAAAATTAAGGGGCTAAGGAATTTAGAGTGAATATAGATGATGACCCAGAGAGGGCAGAGTTCTGGCTAGAAAATACCATTAGGGTATTCGATGAATTGTCTTGCACACCTGAGGAGTGCATGAAGTGTGTTGTGTCACTCCTGCAAGACTCGGCCTACCAATGGTGGAACACCCTTGTGTCGGTTGTACCAAGGGAAAGGATTACATGGAAGTTTTTCCAAGAAGAATTCCGAAAGAAGTATATTAGTCAGAGGTTTATAGACCAGATGATCGTGTGTCACAGTCTTAAAAATTTATAAAATGAATGATCTAGCCTAGAAACTAACTGTGACAATGATTGAGGCAAGCGCACCTATCGAACAGTAGTATAGTTTAGTGGCAAGACCGGAATATCGAACCCAAAGGAACCAAAAGTACTAATACTAACTTTCTTTCTATTATTTAGCCTAAGAATTGAAGTGAATTATTGTTTAATTTAAAATTAACTAAATTCTAAGCTAAAGACGCTAAGACAAAGAGAATGAATTGGGGAAATACTTGTGGGAAAAACCAATTGATTAAGACAATTCCCAAGGAAGAATCCACCTAGACTTCACTTGTTATCTAACTCTGAACCAGATGATTTATTCACTTGACTTGATCCGTAGGATTCCCTGATGTATATTAATACCTCCGTCGAGGCTACTAACGTCTAACCCTAGGTTGATTAATTGAAATCTCTTTCTAATTAAAACCCCTAGAATTGCATTAACTCGATCTATGGACTCCCATATTAGGTTTGACCCTAATCCGGCAGATTTTTGTCATCCCATGTCTAGGGTTTCCATCAACTCCGCTTAACTATGCTAGATCTACTCTTAGACAGGGACTTTTGCTCCACTACCTAAGCACATCAATACTTGAATCAATACCCTGAAATATCAAAGCAAGAATTAAGAACACATAATTAAGAACAAATCAAGTATTTATCATATAGTTCAAAAAACAATAACAAGATCCGTCTTAGGTTTCATCCCCTCCTCAGTATCTGAGGTTTAGTTCATAATTATAAAAGAATACATCTCGAAGAAAAGATAAAACAAAACATAAGAAAACCCTAAAACCCCCTGAATGAATTGAAGGAGAGATCTGCCGTCTTGAGTATGATTCTGGCTTCTTGAGATGAATCAACTGGCTTTCTTTGAGTAAATCCCACGATTCTAACCTCTCTGGCTCGGCTCCTTGGCCTAGCTGGACGCCCCCTTAAAGGTTGGCCTTTAGTGTGTTTATATAGGCTTTTGGAATGACTTTCTTTGCCTCTAAGTACCCTATTCCGAGTGAAATTCCTCTTTGTCACGGCAGGGACACGCCCGTGTGAATCGACTTCAGGCCGTGTTCGAGCCTGCTAAAGAGGCACGGCCGTGTGCTTTGGGCCCAGGCCGTGTTGATTTCCTACTTTGGCCCATTTGGCCCGTTTTAAGCCCGTTTTCCATTCTTTTCTTCCTCCTATGCTCTCCCGTGTATAAAACATGAAATTAAAGGATTAAGAGCACCAAATTCCATAATTCAAGGGATAAATCATCCAAAAGCATGCTAAATGTGGAGATAAAATATGTTACTATTACGGTTTATCAAATACCCCCACACTTAAGCTTTTGCTTGTCCTCAAGCAAAATTCTCAACTCACAATTAAAACAAAATTTCCTCAATTCATAACCTTCATCAACAGTGTTTCATCATAATTCATAGGTAATTCATACATTGATAATTTAACCGGAAGGTTCTTAAAGATTCAAACAATCAAAGTCATAGTTTTTATAGTATGAAAAATAGGTGTTTCCCCTTACCTAAATAATTACCTCTGATTCAAAATCGAATAAAATTGGCATCCTCACTAAAGATTCACTCAAATCACTAGAAGTGTTTAAGGTTCAGAAATATACACTCAGAAGTCGAACATGAAAAGTTAATCCCATAGGCTTGCATGAAAATCAAATCTCCACCACTGTAAAATGATATGATACACAAATCAAAAGGTCTTTTATGGGTTTTTTGTAACACCCCTTACCCGGGTTCTACACCGGGAACCGGGCCCGAGGCGTTACCAAACTCAAACCGCTAAATCGCCACTTAGGCTCAACGTCATTACTCGCTATAACCTCATTCTCGACTTACGAGGCCTCACTCATACACACGAGGGCTCTCGAGACTAATCCGAAACTTTTACGATCCTTAAAATTTTTCTCTTTTATACAAGTCTCACACGCCCGTGCAAGATTAGACACGCCCGTGCATGAGCACACACGCCCATGTCCCTAGACCGTGCCTAAAAACCCAAGCATTCTGTCAAATGCCCCACGGCCATGGCACGCCCGTGCTCTCCAACCGTGGTGAACACTGACTTCCCTCGCACGGCCTAGAGTCTAGACACACGCCTGTGTGGCTAGCCTGTGGCCAACACTGATTAATCCCACACGCCCTTGTGACTAGTCCGGGGTCTATTCTGTTTTCAAATATTAACATGCAGGGGACGCACGGCCACAACACACGCCCGTGGGCTGACAGTGTGTCACACACGGTCTAGACAGACGCCCGTGTGTCTACCCACATGGTCAAGAACAAGACTAAGTGTCAAGTTCTTTTCACCCTTCTAAGATACACAACATATACTCATCTAACACCATCATAATCAACTCAAATTGAAGTGCATTCTCACATAGAAGACTACATCTTTCTTTCATATAATGTAATAGCCAACAACCATGGCATTATACAAAATAAGCTATCCATCTATAGGCCAACACATCTTAGCCATTTACAACAAAATTTACTAACTTATCTAGCCCCTATACATGCCATATACAAAACATTAAGTTTCATGTACCAAAGTGTGCTGATATGTGGGCTATCTTCTGATGATCCTCGTATCTCGATTCAACGCTTTAATCTATAAGACAAGGGAAAAGAAAGAGAGTAAGCTTTGAGCTTAGTAAGTTTACACATAAACAAATAAGCAACATAGTATAAGCTAAGCAACTATTAGCATTATACCAACAAGTAATTCACAACTATTCTTACTCTTTCTATCCCTTACCACATTTCCAACACATCATGAGTCACATACTCATAACCATTGAAATGCACCCATGCATTCAATATCACATTTACGTAATATACAACACATCATTATTTATCGTAATAAATCCACACAGCTAGTTTACATAACTAATCCACACTACTCATCCACACAGTTAATACACACAGTCAATCCACACAGCCAATATCTCGGTGGTTTCGCACTTAGCACACCACATTTGATTAATAAGGTGGTATCGCACTTAGCCTACCACAATGGTATTCGTAGTGATTCAACACATAGCTCACTAGATGATATACCTCACGATAGCATCGCACATAGCTAGCTCATCGTCAATATGCATTAGGATGGTATCGCACTTAGCCTACCATCTAGCATTATCACAACACATGCACAAGTCTACTTAAACCTCATAGATTCCCAATCATTCTCGATCATACATTCATTCACCATTTCTACTACATTCATTCTACTTGAACCACATAGGTTCTAAATCAATCTCGAATTAGTTACACACTAGCTATCATCAACAAATTGTAAGTATGAATGCATTGTTTATGCATAGACTTACCTCAATACTCAAAAGTATTAAAATGTGCAATTTAGTCCACCACCTTGCTTTTGCCTCGGTTTCGATCCGGGCTTCATATTTTTTGATCTATAATGAATAAATCAGCTTATTCAATACACACATTGACTAAATTGACCCACATCTCATACTTTAGCAAAATTACTATTTTTCCCCTAAACTTTTTCATATTTACACTTTAGTCCTAAAGGCTCGTAAAGTGATTTTTATTCAACTTTCTACTCTTTCATGCTTAGCCGAACCACTTACTCAACTAAAGCATTCATCAAATCTCACTAAATCACCCATGTATGACCAAACTTAAGATTTTCACAACTAAGTCCCTACATGCATTTTCATGGAAAATCACTTAGCAAAAGATGTTTCTACTACATCAAGCCTTCATATTCTTCCATAAAACATCAAAATACATGCATGTCATACATATGTACATTTTTGAACATCCATGATAGCTCACCAAATAGCTATAAATAGCTTACTCATGCTACCGGGACTTCAAAAATACGAAGAATATAAAAAACCGGGCTTAGGAGCACATACTAGCAAGCTTGAAAAATTGAAAGAACCCTAACAATGGCTTCTCAAATTTTCGGCAGCTATGGAAAGAAGATGAATGAATTTCTATCATCTTTTCACCTATTTTAATCACTTAATTGATAAATGACCAAAATGCCCTTTTTGATAAATTTTTAATTTTAACTCATCCATGCCCATTTTTGTCCAAAAATTAGAATTTGGATAAATTGCTATTTAAGGACCTCTAATTAATAATCTAAAGCTATTTCACACATATAGCTTCTAGAAACACACATTTTGCAACTTTTGCAATTTAGTCCTTTTGGACAATTCAACCACAATTTCACAAAATTGCTTCATGAAACTTTCACACTAG
Source organism: Gossypium sturtianum (assembly GCA_025698515.1). NCBI lineage: Eukaryota > Viridiplantae > Streptophyta > Magnoliopsida > Malvales > Malvaceae > Gossypium > Gossypium sturtianum. Next base: position 53,189,849 of record CM046949.1, on the reverse strand, counting down.
CATGCATACATAATATAAGCCTCAAAAACTCATTCATGACCCTCAGATTTGTGGTCTCGAACCACTATTCCGACTAGGCCCTAAACCGAGATGTTACAATTCTCCCCCCTTTAGAGATTTTCGTCCCCGAAAATCTTACCAGTAAAGAGATTTGGATGTTGTTCTCTCATAGCTTCTTCTGTTTCCCACGTAGCCTCTTCCACACCATGTTTCTACCATAACACTTTCACCAGTGCTATGCTCTTATTTCTCAACTGTTTCACTTCTCGAGCCAAGATCTTAATCGGCTCCTCTTCATAAGACATATCCGGTCTTATCTCAATTTCCGTTGAAGGAATCACATGTGAAGGATCAGAGTGATACCGTCACAACATCGACACATGGAACACGTTATGAATCTTTTCTAACTCTACCGGCAAAGCCAACCGATAAGCTACAGGCCCAATTCTGTCTGTAATCTCATACGACCCTATGAACCTTGGACTCAATTTCCCTTTTCGTCCAAATCTCATAATCTTATCTGAACTCAACTCTTCAGCCTTACTTTCCCTCTTAACTAATACCACGAATTCTTTCAACTCCGAAATGCCAACTAGGAGTTTGATATCCTCATTCAGCCCATCTTCGAACCTTTTGCACAAGATGGTCTCTGTCGACACATATTCTTGAGCGTATTTGCTAAGCCTAACAAACTCACGCTCGTATTCAGCTACTGTCATCCTTCCTTACTTCAACTAAAGGAATTATTTCCTCTTTCGGTCAGTAAACCTCTGGCTTATGTACTTCTTCTGGAACTCTTCCAGAAAGAAGTCCCACGTTACCTGCTCTCTCGAGACCACTAATGTCAGCGTCTTCCACCAATGGTATGCTGAGTCTCTCAGCAAAGATACGGCACACTTCAAACTTTCCTCAGGTGTACATGAGAGCTCATCGAACACCCTCATTGAGTTCTCCAACCAGAACTCTGCCCTCTCAGGGTCGTCATCTACCTTAGCTCTAAACTTCTCAGCCCCGTGTTTCCTAATCTTATCCACCGGGGGTTTCGATATCCTCACTACATCCATACCTTGAGGAGCCACAGGATTTGGCTGAGGTATAGGAGGAGGTGGAGGAGGTTGAGCATTAGGGTTCACTCGGACATAATCCGAGTACCAATTACTCATCATATGGAGAAAGGCTTTTCGTGCCTCTTCCCATTGACCCCTCGCCTCGGGTCCACTTTGCACCGGCACGGTTCCTTGCTCAGGAGCCGGTGCATTGCTAGCTGCTTCATCAGCAGTCAATGGATCAGAATCCATATTCTATATAAAGTAAGATTTAAAATCATCAGAAAGCACCACACTATCATCATACACTTATGGCATGTATAGCTAGACTCTTACACTCGCTACAGTAGTCCTAGAACTGACTAAACCATAGCTCTGATACCACTAAATGTAACACCCCGGTTCTCGGCGTAGAACCCGGGTAAGGGGTGTTACAGTTGTAACGGGGCTTGGGTTAAAGGTGTGGATAAAGGCTGTATTAGAGGGTTAGAATCGAGATTGAATTGACAAATTACCTAACTAAAAAGTTGTACTTAATAATTACATCACTGAAACTTAATACTAATAACATGAGCTTCTTCCAAAGATAATGAAATTAACAGTTTGAGCTTAAATAACATAGAACTAATAATGAATATACTTCGTTTGTTTTAGAACAAATCATAAAGAAATTAACAACTGAAATGGAAAGCATATTTTAGCTAAGTAATCTGTTCAAATCAGACCTCGACTTAATGTGGGTCAAATTAATTAAAGGGATTTCAACAATAATTGTTTTTGGTTAATGTTGAGGGTGAGTCAATAAAAGGGTTGTTAGGATCAAAAGGGGTTCACGAGGGGTTAATTGTGAGGGTAGGCTTTTAGTAGAGTAAGTGGGTTAAAACCTAGGTGCCTTTATCATCTATGTATATCAAATCAAAGGTGTGGTCTCGACATGTATAATCGAAGCAAGTTCTAGAATAACAAATCAATTTTGACACACTCATAATCAATAAAGTGAGCAAGAAAAAAAAATATGCTCTGAAAGGCTCAAAATCTCACAAAAATTATGGGCTTTTTGATATCAACCTTGTAAATTTCAAACTTCAAGATAATCATTAGATTCAGGTAGACAACCTAACAAAAAATTTTAATTCTGAAAGATAGACTTATCATGCTTGATTCTCTAGTCCCCTAAAGTTTAAATCATGAATGCACAATTAACTATGACTGAATCCAAAACATATCAATGAAAATCATAAATCAAAGGAAGTTTCATTTTAATCATAATATGAGAAAATTATTTAAGAACAAGGCATAATTCAGGGATTTTCAAATAATACTGTAGTTAACCCCCCCACACTTAAGATGTACATTGTCCTCAGTGTATAAAGATAGATAATAGCAATATAGTAATAAAATCATAAGATAGGGAGAGAAGTGAAACTTCCTGAATTTTGGATTGAGTTAATTAAAAGAAATGGTAAAGTTGGGGAGAGGTGAAGGTGGGGAGGATACTCCGGTGGTAGTGTGGTCGTTCGTTAACAGCCCCTTGAACCTAAATTAAAGAAGTGAAAATATAATAATATAAATTAAAGACGAGAAAGATAAAAGAAAAGAAATTAAAAGTGAAAATAAGAGAAAAAGAAAAAAATAATGGACTCAAAGGTCCCACGGGCGTGTCGCACGCCCGTATAGATTTCTCAGTTTCGACCACGGCGGAATCGCACGGCCGTGGTGTTTTATCGCAGCCCGTGATTTTGGGAAAAGTTTTGCCCTGTTTCCTCACGGCCACAACCATGCCTATGTGGAAGGCCATGTGGGCAGGGAAACCTGCGCCTAAAAATTTGGTTAGTTTTTAGTTAGGTGCTAAAAATAAAAAATATGAAAATTAATGGTGTTAGTGCTCGGGTTGCCTCTCGAGAAGTGCTCGTTTAAAGTCTTGAGCTAGACTTACCTGTTATTCGTATTGCCATGGTGGTTTACGGATTCGAAACTCCTTTTTCGTACTATCAATTCTATCAACATATGGTTTGAGTCGGGTAATATTTACCTCAAAAGTGTCGAAATTAGAATGTGTTACCTCGACCGTTCCGTATGGAAAGACCTTAAGTACCGTAAAAGGAGTCGCACCATTTGTATTAAGTTCTGAAGTGACTATTCGAGGGTCGGTTGTATCTGACAGTACCTGGTCCCCAACTTTGAAGTGATTGGTTCCACCTTTAATACTCGATGTCCTAGCCGTGTCAAGAACCTGAAGAGTGATCGTTTCGTCACTTACACGAAATGTGAGCTCACGTGGTAGTTTATTTCGTAGAATTACTGAGCACACTACGTTTAGCTCCAAATGCGACGTATCGTCTAACTTCTGTTTGTTCGTCAAATAATCATTTGAAAATTTCCTTAAATCTGGCATCTACGAAAGAGCTTCAAGAAACGACAAGTTAATATATAATTTCTTTGGAAGTTTAAGAAATTTATCGAATTGTTCCTCTGTGTGGTCTTTCTTCATCTCATTGGGCTATGGCACACGAGGTTGGTACTCTGTAATTACCGGGTTTGGTTTATCATGGCTTACCTCAACCTTACCTTCCTCTACCACATTCTCTTATTTCAATTTTGGTTCATCTAACCCTTCACTATCGTGAGCAGTTATTGTTTGAGGTTGCTCTCTTGGGTTAGTTTCGGTGTTGCTAGACAAGATACCTTGTGGTCTTTCTGAGATCAGCTTAGCAAGCTGACCTATTTGATTCTCGATCTCTTGAATCGACGCTTGCTGATTTTTAAGTGCTGTTTCAGTGTTTTGAAAGCGTGTTTCTGACACCGAGATAAATATCGTTAGCATCTCCTTAAGGTTCGGCTTCTTTTCCTGCTGGTAAGGTGGTTTTTGAAAACCTGGAGGAAGTTGCGATCCTTGACCACCCCACGAGAAATTGCGATGGTACCTCCAACCTGCTTTATATGTGTTACTATAAAGATTATTTTGAGGTCTAGAATAGTTAACCATATAGTTGACTTGTTCCTTCTTTATGCTAGGGTTGTAGGATAGATATTTTGCGTTGTTCACCCTTCGTCCATTTGTATCGCACTGTATTACCGGATGTACCTGCGTAGAACCATACCAACCATCAATTTTTTTATTTAAAAGCTCTACCTGGTTAGATAACATGGTTACTTCGTCAAGGTTGAAAACACCGGCTGCTTCATTAGGCTTTGTCCTCATGAATTGCCACTGATAATTATTCAGTGACATCTTTTCGGTTTCTGCGAGCGGTATGTTTTATTTCACTTTCAAAAATCAAGGGCCCTGACGGGTTTCTTCTAGTCATAAACTAGAAATACCTGCCAGAAGCAAAGAAAGAGAAAATTTAGCAAAGTTAAAATAAAATAAAAAATAAAAATAAATTACAAATAAATAAAATGGCTAAAGTAATAAAAATTAAGTGTTCTTAATATTTTAGTTCCCCAGCAACGGCGCCAAAAACTTGATCGTGTGTCAGAGTCTTAAAAATTTATATAATGAATGATCTAGCCTAGAAACTAACTGTGACAACGATTAAGGCAAGCGCACCTATCGAACAGTAGTATAATTTAGTGGCAAGACCGGAATATCGAACCCAAAGGAACTAAAAGTACTAATACTAACTTTCTTTCTATTATTTAGCCTAAGAATTGAAGTGAATTATTGTTTAATTTAAAATTAACTAATTACTAAGCTAAAGACGCTGAGACAAAGAGAATGAATTGGGGAAATACTTGTGGGAAACACCAATTGATTAAGACAATACCCAAGGAAAAATCCACCTAGACTTCACTTGTTATCTAACTCTGAACCATACGATTTATTCACTTTGAAACACCCCAAACCCGGCCCACGAGCCTTGACCGAATCCGGTATGTTTCTCGAGTAAAGCAGTTAAAAATTCGTTTGCTTCTTTGGAAAACTTTGGGTGATTTTGGAGAAAACTTAATTTGTGTTGGGTTCAGTTGAAAATCATTTGCGTTTAGGTGTCAAAATATTTAGCGTTTGTTTTAAAAAAAAATTTCTTAAGCGTTAATTTAATAAAATTTGTATCGTACCAAAATAATTAAAATGCTTGCGTAAACAGTTCATACTATAGCCTTATTACATCATAATAAAAAACTGAATAAATTCAAAATACTTATAAGAAAATGGAGAGTCCAAATTGAAAATAATCTTTGTGCTGAGCATGGCCACCACTAAGCTCCTGCCGACCCTGTCCATCACTGAGTGTCACCTGAAAAATATTCCCACAACGGGGTGGGTCAAACAGACTCAGTGTATAGCAACCACACTAAGCCCTAATGATTCAGGCATATCAGATCATACACATACATATCACAATTTACAAATAATGATGCATTCCCGAACCCAAACCTAGATGCCATCCGCTACACATCACCCGTACCAACCATCACACCGTGGGGACTACTAAGTCAACCCTCCATCCGCTACACATCATCGAAGCGATCAGCTGCAGACGACGTGCTCATCGCCCTTATATATTGTGGCATAGCCACCGGATAATTTACTTTGTGACATAAGTTACCACATTCAAATTATGCGACCGAAGTCACCACATTCATATATTGGGGTATAAAATCACCAATCACTTCCCCTTTCCATATAACCCATATGCCCATGTCATACAGAACATGCAATATCATGCCATATTCTTTATTCACATTCTTATAGTTTCACATATGTGCCATACAGATATTTATCATATCGTACTCATAGAAGGAGTAGGTTTATGTACCTGAGTACTTAGTACCATTGCATCTTACCTTAGCCATAATTTTCACATTCTTAATAACACATGCATTAAAACAACACCATAAATCTATTAAAACTTAGGGTAGGGCTACACACCTGGTATTACCGCTTTACCGAAATCCCGAAAACCCGATCTACTGATTTAGATCTCAAGTTCCTACATTTAGTCAATCGCTTAATGTTTAGCAAAAGCCTATTCGGCTATATGACCAAATCCCGAAGGATTAACATAACCAACTTCTTACCTTGCTGCCGATTGATTACTAACCAAATCCCGAAATTTTGTAGTGTTTTCTCCCTTGCAATCGGCTAACACTCAATCACTACATAAGTTAGTTTCAGCTTTTATACATTTAAGAAACAAATCGGAATCTCTAAGTATGGCTTTGGCCGAATGCACATATGTACTTACCTTGCGATCTCAAATCCCGAAAAGTGCTATTTGGTTGGGTATCTGTCGAAGTCACTATGGCATGTGTTAGATCTAACTCTAGCATTTAATCTTAATAAAGGGCCCTTGGCCGAATACATGACTTACCTTAGATCTGAAATCCCGAATGATCTTCTATTGTAGTCGACTTAACAGAAATCCCGAGATTCTCCTTCAATGATTCGGCCAAAGATTATTAATGGTGTTAGAGTTTTGATTTCGGCTTTAAGGAAAGGAAATAATATGACAACAATCGAATCGTTACCCTTAATGTTGTAGTCGATTTATACCTTTACCAAAACCCACGAAATATTCGGCTAGGAGTACTTGTTGATCACCCAAATTCCAACTTTTGAAAAGAAAGAATCGGCTCCCTTCTCTAAAAGATGCAATCGGCTATGGGCACCAAACAGAGATTCGGCTTTTGAAGATGATTGAATCGTGATAAGATGGAGAAGAAGGAAACTAAGTTTTGAGAGGTTTTCGGTTTTCTATTTCACAAAAGAAGAGAGAAAGGGAATGGAGCTTTTGGAGGAGAGAAAAATCACAAAATATGCCTATAGCTACACTAAATAAATTCAGCACCTTGCTTCCCTTGAATGGCCGAATTTTTGCCCCCCTAAAGTCCCATATGCAGCCAACTCCCTTCCCCCTCATCTAATCCCTTATTTTTCTCTTATCACCCCATTTAAAAAAATAAAATTAATCCATCATTTATCCCCTTATCTAGCCGAATTTAAAAAGGATTAAACTCATCCCTTTAGTGCCTTAATGCCGCCCACTCATGCTCCTCCTGTAGCCAAAATAAAACTCTTTTATTTTGCTTCCCCGTGGCTCAACCCAAGCCCTTACACCTTGCATATAGCGTCACCACCTGAGGCCCTAAGTGGCGCCTTCAAGCCACTTTACCAAGCCCTCTTTAGTGTCTAATTTTCCCTACAATTTCTCATAAGGCCACTTTGCTTCAGTTCCCTCTTTTAGATTTAAAATCTAATAATTTCTAAGGCATTTTCCTACATTCTAAGGTTCTCAAAAATTCATAAAACACATTTAACACACACATAGACATGCTTTCACATTTATTTAAGCACAAATGCATAAACCCAAAATCCAGGATATTACACACTTGACTTGATCCGTAGGATTCCCTAATGTATATTAATACCTCCGTCGAGGCTACTAACGTCTAACCCTAGGTTGATTAATTGAAATCTCTTTCTAATTAAAACCCCTAGAATTGCATTAACTTGATCTATGGACTCCCATATTAGGTTTGACCCTAATCCGGCAGATTTTTGTCATCCTATGTCTAGGGTTGCGATCAACTCCGCTTAACTATGCTAGATCTACTCTTAGACAGGGACTTTTGCTCCACTGCCTAAGCACATCAATACTTGAGTCAATACCCTGAAATATCAAAGCAAGAATTAAGAACACATAATTAAGAACAAATCAAGTATTTATCATATAGTTCAGAAAACAATAACAAGATCCGTCTTAGGTTTCATCCCCCTCAGGTATCTGAGGGGTTTAGTTCATAATAATAAAAGAATACATCTCAGAAGAAAAGATAAAACAAAACATAAGAAAACCCTAAAACCCCCTGAAGGAATTGAAGGAGAGATCTGCCGTCTTGAGTATGATTTCAGCTTCTTGAGATGAATCAACTGGCTTTCTTCGAGTAAATCCCACGATTCTGACCTCTCTAGCTCGGTTCCTTGGCCTAGCTAGACGCCCCTGACAAAAGTCACCTTTTTGGTGTTTATATAGGCTTTGGAATGTGTTTCTTTACCTCTAAGTATCCTATTCCGAGTGAAATTCCTCTTTGTCATAGCAGGGACACGCCCGTGTGGCACGCTCGTGTGAATCGACTTCAGGCCGTGTTCGAGCCTGCTTAAGGGGCACGGCCGTGTGCTTTGGGCCCAGGCCGTATTGATTTCCTACTTTGGCCCATTTGGCCCATTTTAAGCCTGTTTTTTGTTCTTTTCATCCTCTGATGCTCTCCCGAGTATAAAACATAAAATTAAAGGATTTAGAGCACCAAATTCCATAATTCAAGGGATAAATCATCCAAAAGAATGCTAAATGTGGAGATAAAATATGTTACTATTACGGTTTATTACCAGAAGAGGAAGGGATTTCTAGAATTGAAGCAAGGCCGAATGACAGTAACGGAGTATGAGCGTGAGTTCGTGAGGCGCAGCAAATACGCTAGGGAGTGCGTATCTACTGAAGCCATCATGTGTAAGAGATTTGAGGACGGATTGAATGAGGACATTTGACTTTTAGTTGGCATTCTAGAGCTCAAGGAATTTGTGGTGCTCGTTGAGAGAGCTTGCAAGGCCGAGGAATTGGCCAAAAAGAAAAGGAAGGCTGATATTGAGTCTCGCGACTCAAAGAAAAGACAGTTGGGATAATCTTTTCAGTCCTCATCCAAGAAATCGAGAGAATTCACTACCCGATCAAATGCTTCAGTGGGATTCTCGAGTAGAAATAAGAATAAGCAGTACACGACGTCTAAAGCTCAAACCACTTCTATTGCAAGTGTTAGTCGTGCTCGACCAAATAAACCGGAGTGTTCGCAGTGTGGTAGACGACATTTCGGTGAGTGACATATTTTATCTCTACATTTAGCATGCTTTTGGATGATTTATCCCTTGAATTATAGAATTTGGTGCTCTTAATCCTTTAATTTCATGTTTTATACTCAGGAGAGCATAGGAGGATGAAAAGAACAGAAAACGGGCTTAAAACGGGCCAAATGGGCCAAAGTAAGAAATCAACACGGCCTGAGCCCAAAGCACATAGCCGTGCCCCTTAAGCACGCTCGAACACGGCCTGAAGTCGATTCACACGGGCGTGCCACACGGGCGTGTCCCTACCGTGACAAAGAGGAATTTCACTCGGAATAGGATACTTAGAGGCAAAGAAACACATTCCAAAGCATATATAAACACCAAAAAGGCAACTTTTGTCAAGGGCATCCAGCTAGGTCAAGGAGCCGAGCCAGAGAGGTCAGAATCGTGGGATTTACTCGAAGAAAGCCAGTTGATTCATCTCAAGAAGCCGAAATCATACTCAAGACGGCGAATCTCTCTTTCAATTCCTTCAGGGGGTTTTAGGGTTTTCTTATGTTTTGTTTTATCTTTTCTTCTGAGATGTATTCTTTTATTATTATGAACTAAACCCCTCAGATACCTGAGGGGGATGAAACCTAAGATGGATCTTGTTATTATTTTCTGAACTATATGATAAATACTTGATTTGTTCTTAATTATGTGTTCTTAATTCTTGCTTTGATATTTCAGGGTATTGATTCAAGTATTGATGTGCTTAGGCAGTGGAGCAAAAGTCCTTGTCTAAGAGTAGATCTAGCATAGTTAAGCGGAGTTGATCGCAACCCTAGACATAGGATGACAAAAATCTGCCAGATTAGGGTCAAACCTAATATGGGAGTCCATAGATCGAGTTAATACAATTCTAGGGGTTTTAATTAGAAAGAGATTTCAATTAATCAACCTAGGGTTAGACGTTAGTAGCCTCGACGGAGGTATTAATATACATTAGGGAATCCTACGGATCAAGTCAAGTGAATAAATCGTCTGGTTTAGAGTTAGATAACTAGTGAAGTCTAGGTGGATTCTTCCTTGGGTATTGTCTTAATCAGTTGGTTTTTCCCACAAGTATTTCCCCAATTCATTCTCTTTGTCTTAGCGTCTTTATCTTAGTAATTAGTTAATTTTAGATTAAACAATAATTCACTTCAATTCTTAGGCTAAATAATAGAAAGAAAGTTAGTATTAGTACTTTTGGTTCCTTTGGGTTCGACATTCCGGTCTTGCCACTAAACTATACTACTGTTCGATAGGTGCGCTTGCCTCAATCGTTGTCACAGTTAGTTTCTAGGCTAGATCATTCATTAGATAAATTTTTAAGACTCTGACATAACGATCAAGTTTTTGGCGCCGTTGCCGGGGAACTAAAATATTAAGAACACTTGATTTTTATTACTTTAGCCATTTTATTTATTTACAATTTATTTTATTTTATTTTAACTTTGCTAATTTTTCTCTTTCTTTGCTTCTGGCAGGTATTTCTAGTTTATGACTAGAAGAAACCCGTCAGGACCCTTGATTTTTGACAGTGAAATAAATCATACCACTCGCAAAAACTGAAGAGATGTCACTGGATAATTATCAATGGCAAGACATGAGGACAATGCCTAATAAAGTAGCCGGTGTTTTCAACCTTGACGTGGTCACCATGTTATCTAACCAGGTAGAGCTTTTAAATAAAAAATTTGATGATTGGCATGGTTCTACGAAGGTACATCCGGTAATACAGTACGATACAAATGGAGGAGGGGTGAACAACACAGAATATCTATCCTACAACCCTAGCACAGAGAACGAACAAGTCAACTATATGGGTAACTATTCTAGACCTCAAAATAATCCCTATAGTAACACTTATAATGCAGGCTGGTGGAACCATTCCAATTTCTCGTGGGATGTCCAAGGAAATCGGAGACAACAACCCCTCCCAGGCTTTCAACAACCACCTTACCAGAAGGAAAAGAAGCCGAACCTTAAGGACATGCTAACAAAATTTATCGCAGTGTCAGAAACCCGTTTTCAAAACAACGAGACAATGCTCAAAAATCAGCATGCATTAATTCAAGGGATCGAGAAACAAATAGGTCAGCTTGCTAAGCTGATCTCAGAAAGACCACAAGGTATCTTACATAGCAACACCGAAACTAACCCAAGAGAGCAAACGCAAGCAATAACTGCTCACGATAGTGAAGGGTTAGATGAACCAAAATTGAAGCAAGAGAATGTGGTAGAGGAAGGTAAGGTTGAGGTAAGCCATGATAAACCAAAATCGGTAGTTACAGAGTACCAACCTCGTGTGCCATACCCCAATGCGATAAAGAAAGAACACACAGAAGAACAATTTGGTAAATTTCTTAAACTTCCAAAGAAATTACATATTAACTTGCCGTTTCTTGAAGCTCTTTCGCAAATGCCAGATTCAAGGAAATTTTCAAAAGAGTTTTTGACAAACAAACGGAAGTTAGACGATACGTCGCATGTGGAGCTAAACGCAGTGTGCCCAGCAATTCTACAAAATAAACTACCACGTAAGCTCACATTTCGTGTAAGTGCCAAAAGGATCACTCTTCAGGTTCTTGACACAGCTAGGACATTGAGTATTAAAGGTGGAACCAGTCACTTCAAAGTTGGGGACCAGGTACTGTCAGATACAACTGACCCTTGAGTAGCCACTGTAGAGCTTAATATAAACTGTGCGACTCCTTTTACGGTACTTAAGGTCTTTCCATACGGAACTGTCGAGGTAACACATTCTAATTTCGGCACTTTTGAGGTAAATATTACCCGACCTAAACCATATGTTATAGAATTGATAGTAAGAAAAAAGAGTTTCGAATCCGTAAACCACCATGGCCATACGAATAACAGGTAAGTCTAGCTCAAGACTTTAAACGAGCGCTTCTCGGGAGGCACCCCGAGCACTAACCCCACTGACGTCCATATTTTCGAATTTTAGCATCTAACTAAAAACTAACCAAATTTTTAGGAGTAGGTTTCCATACCGCACGGCCTTGCACACGGGCATGGCTGTGGCCGTGTGGACCCCACGAGTATGCATATCGGCGTGGCGAATATCGTGCAGAAACAGGACGATAATTTTCCCCAAGACACGGGCTCCGACTAAATGTCACGATCGTGCAATGCGGCCGTGGTCGAAACTGCCTAAAGAACACGGGCTGAGATAAATCCACACGGCCGTGCGTGGCGGCCGTGGTCGATATTATCAGCTTTTTCACATATCGCCGCCACCACCACCTCAAGATCACTCCGATGATGAGGACCTTTGAGTCCTTTTTATTTTCTTTCTTCTTATTCTTATTTTTATTTATTTATTTTTATTTTAGTTCATTTTCCTTTATTATTAAACTCTTTAAATTTTTAAGTATAATTTAATTTCTTTTATCCCTAGCTGTTTAACTCTCGAGTAACTATAACAAACATCCATTAAATAAGAACTCCATAAAAACTTTACTGATGACTTCGCAGTTTAAAAAGGTTCAAGGTGCCACTCAAGGAACGAACACACCACCGGAGTATTCTCCACCACCTTCACCTATGCCTAGTCATCATGTTCATCATTGATCATCCTCCAAGGATTTCATCCATAATTCAGGAAGTTTCACTTCTCCCTCTCTTTTGATTTTCTTAAAATATTGTTCATATATATCTTTGTACATTGAGGACAATGTACATCTGAAGTGTGGGGGGTGAATTTTATCGTGAAAAAGTGCCTAACTTTTTGCATTATTCTCAAATTCCTGAATTATGTCTTATTCTTAAATAATTTTCTCATATTACGATTAAAATGAAACTTCCTTTGATTTATGATTTTCATTGATATGTTTCAGATTAAGTCATTGATAATTGTGCATTGATGATTTAAACTTTAGGGGACTAGAGAATCAAGCATGATAAGTCTATTTTTCAGAAGTACAAATTTTGTTAGGTTGTCTACCCGAATCTAATGATTATCTCAAAGTTTGAAATTTACAAAGTTGATATCAAAAAGCCCATAATTTTTCTAAGATTTTGAGCCTTTCAGAGCATATTCTTTTTCTTACTCACTTTATTGATTATGAGTGTGTCAACATTGATTTGTTATTCTAGAACTTGCTTCGATTATACATGTCAAGACCACACCTTTGATTTGATATACTAAGATGGTAAAGGCACCTAGGTTTTAACCCACTTACTCCCAAAAAGCCTACCTCCATAATTAACCCCTAGTGAACCCCTTTGATCCTAACAACCCTTTTATTAACTCACCCTCAACATTAACCCAAAACCAACTTTGTATTTGTTATCACCATTTCTCTTGACTACCCCTATATCGAGATTTGTTTTGATCGGTTACTTAACTATTTTCTTTATATCAGTTGTTAAATTCTAGCTTATTATTATTGTATGTGACTTGATTTGTTCTTAAAAAAAATGAAGTATATTCATTATTAGTTCTATGTTATTTGAGCTCAAACTGTAATTTCATTATCTTTAGAAGAAGCTCATGTTGTTAGTATTAAGTTTCCGTGATGTAATTATTAAGTACAACTTTTTAGTTAGGTAATTTGTCAATTCAGTCTCGATTCTAACCCTCTAATTCAGCCTTTTTCCACACCTTTAACCCAAGCCCCGTTACAACCCTTTTTAAAAACCTTTTGATTTGTGCATCATATCATTTTACAGTGGTGGAGATTTGATTTTCATGCAAGCCTATGGGATTAACTTTTCATGTTCGACTTCTGAGTGCTTAATTTTGAACCTTAAACACTTTGAGTGATTTGAGTGAATATTTAGTGAGGATGTCAATTTTTATCGATTTTGAATCAGAGGTAATTATTTAGGTAAGGGGAAACACCTATTTTTCGTACTATAAAAACTATGACTTTGACTGTTTCAATCTTTAGGAACTTTCCGGTTAAATTATCAATGTATGAATTACTTATGAATTATGATGAAACACTGTTGATGAAGGTTATGAATTGAGGAAGTTCGTTTTAATTGCAAGTTGAGAATTTTGCTTGAGGACAAGCAAAAGCTTAAGTGTGGGGGTATTTGATAAACTGTAATAGTAACATATTTTATCTCCATATTTAGCATGCTTTTGGATGATTTATCCCTTGAATTATGGAATTTGGTGCTCTTAATCCTTTAATTTCATGTTTTATACTCAGGAGAGCATAGGAGGATGAAAAGAACAGAAAATGGGCTTAAAACAGGCCAAATGGGCCAAAGTAGGAAATCAACACGGCCTGGGCCCAAAGCACACGTCCGTGCCCCTTAAGCAGGCTCGAAAACGGCCTGAGGTCGATTCACATGGGCGTGCCACACGGGCGTGTCCCTACCGTGACAAAGAGGAATTTCACTCGGAATAGGATACTTAGAGGCAAAGAAACACATTCCAAAGCATATATAAACACCAAAAAGGCAGATTTTGTCAGGGGCGTCCAGCTAGGCCAAGGAGCCGAGCCAGAGAGGTCAGAATCGTGGGATTTACTCGAAGAAAGCCAGTTGATTCATCTCAAGAAGCCGAAATCATACACAAGACGACAGATCTCTCCTTCAATTCCTTCAGGGGGTTTTAGGGTTTTCTTATGTTTTGTTTTATCTTTTCTTCTGTGATGTATTCTTTTATTATTATGAACTAAACCCCTTAGATACCTGAGGGGGATGAAACCTAAGACGGATCTTGTTATTGTTTTCTGAACTATATGATAAATACTTGATTTGTTCTTAATTATGTGTTCTTAATTCTTGCTTTGATATTTCAGGGTATTGATTCAAGTATTGATGTGCTTAGGCAGTGGAGCAAAAGTCCCTGTCTAAGAGTAGATCTAGCATAGTTAAGCGGTGTTGATCGCAACCCTAGACATAGGATGACGAAAATCTGTCGGATTAGGGTCAAACCTAATATGGGAGTCCATAGATCGAGTTAATGCAATTCTAGGGGTTTTAATTAGAAAGAGATTTCAATTAATCAACCTAGGGTTAGACGTTAGTAGCCTCGATGGAGGTATTAATATACATTAGGGAATCCTACGGATCAAGTCAAGTGAATAAATCGTCTGGTTCAGAGTTAGATAACAAGTGAAGTCTAGGTGGATTCTTCCTTGGGTATTGTCTTAATCAATTGTTTTTTCCCACAAGTATTTCCCGAATTCATTCTCTTTGTCTTAGCGTCTTTAGCTTAGTAATTAGTTAATTTTAGATTAAACAATAATTCACTTAAATTCTTAGGCTAAATAATAGAAAGAAAGTTAGTATTAGTACTTTTGGTTCCTTTGGGTTCGACATTCCGGTCTTGCCACTAAACTATACTACTGTTCGATAGGTGCGCTTGCCTCAATCGTTGTCACAGTTAGTTTCTAGGCTAGATCATTCATTAGATAAATTTTTAAGACTCTGACATAACGATCATGTTTTTGGTGCCGTTACCGGGGAACTAAAATATTAAGAACACTTGATTTTTATTACTTTAGCCATTTTATTTATTTATAATTTATTTTATTTTATTTTAACTTTGCTAATTTTTCTCTTTCTTTGCTTCTGGCAGGTATTTCTAGTTTATGACTAGAAGAAACCCGTCAGAACCCTTGATTTTTGATAGTGAAATAAAATATACCACTCGCAGAAACTGAAAAGATGTCACTGAATAATTATCAATGGCAAGACATGAGGACAATGCCTAATAAAGCAGTCGGTGTTTTCAACCTTGACGTGGTCACCATGTTATCTAACCAGGTAGAGCTTTTAAATAAAAAATTTGATGATTGGTATGGTTCTATGCAGGTACATCCGGTAATACAGTACGATAGAAATGGAGGAGGGGTGAACAATAAAGAATATCTATCCTACAACCCTAGCACAGAGAACGAACAAGTCAACTATATGGGTAACTATTCTAGACCTCAAAATAATCCCTATAGTAACACTTATAATGCAGGTTGGTGGAACCATTCCAATTTCTCGTGGGATGGCCAAGGAAATCGGAGACAAGAACCCCTCCCAGGCTTTCAAAAACCACCTTACCAGAAGGAAAAGAAGCCAAACCTTAAGGAGATGCTAACAAAATTTATCGCAGTGTCAGAAACCCGTTTTCAAAACAACGAGACAATGCTCAAAAATCAGCAGGCATTAATTCAAGGGATCAAGAACCAACTAGGTCAGCTTGCTAAGCTGATCTCAGAAAGACCACAAGGTATCTTGCCTAGCAACACCAAAACTAACCCAAGAGAGCAAACGCAAGCAATAACTGCTCACGATAGTGAAGGGTTAGATGAACTAAAATTGAAGCAAGAGAATGTGGTAGAGGAAGGTAAGGTTGAGGTAAGCCATGATAAACTAAAACCGGTAATTACAGAGTACCAACCTCGTGTGCCATACCTTCAATGCGATAAAGAAAGACAACACAGAGGAACAATTCGGTAAATTTCTTAGACTTCCAAAGAAATTACATATTAACTTGCCGTTTCTTGAACTTCTTTCGCAGATGCCAGATTCAAGGAAATTTTTAAAAGAGTTTTTGACAAACAAATAGAAGTTAGAAGATACGTCGCATGTGGAGCTAAACGCAGTGTGCCCAGCAATTCTACAAAATAAACTACCACGTGAGCTCACATTTCGTGTAAGTGACGAAAGGATCACTCTTCATGTTCTTGACACAGCTAGGACATTGAGTATTAAAGGTGGAACCAATCACTTCAAAGTTAGGGACCAGGTACTGTCAGATACAACCGACCCACGAGTAGCCGCTTTAGAGCTTAATACAAACGGTGCGACTCCTTTTACGGTACTTAAGGTCTTTCCATACGAAACGGTCGAGGTAACACATTCTAATTTCAACACTTTTGAGGTAAATATTACCCGACTCAAACCATATGTTGATAGAATTGATAGTAAGAAAAAGGAGTTTCAAATCTGTAAACCACTATGGCCATACGAATAACAGGTAAGTCTAGCTCAAGACTTTAAACGAACGCTTCTCGAGAGGCACCCCGAGCACTAACCCCACTAACGTCCATATTTTCAAATTTTAGCATCTAACTAAAAACTAACCAAATTTTTAGGCGTAGGTTTCCATACCACACGGCCTTGCACACGGGCGTGGCCATGGCTGTGTGGACCCCACGAGTATGCATATCGGCGTGGCGGATATCATACAGAAACAGGACGATAATTTTCCCCAAGACACGGGCTCCGACTAAATGCCACGGTCGTGCAACGCGGCCGTGGTCAAAACTACCTAAAGAACACGGGCTGAGATAAATCCACACGGCCATGCGAGGTGGCCGTGGTCGATATTATCAGCTTTTTCACATATCGCCGCCACCACCACCTCGATATCACTCTGATGATGAGGACCTTTGAGTCCTTTTTATTTTCTTTATTCTTATTTTTATTTATTTATTTTTATTTTAGTTCATTTTCCTTTATTATTAAACTCTTTAAATTTTTAAGTATAATTTAATTTCTTTTATCTCTGGCTATTTAACTCTCAAGTAACTATAACAAACGTCCATCAAATAAGAACTCCATAAAAACTTTACTGATGACTTTGCAGTTTAAAAAGGTTCAAGGTGCCACTCAAGGAACGAACACACCACCGGAGTATTCTCCACCACCTTCACCTATGCCTAATCATCATGTTCATCATTGATCATCCTCCAAGGATTTCATCCATAATTCAGGAAGTTTCACTTCTCCCTCTCTTTTGATTTTCTTAAAATATTGTTCATATATATCTTTGTACATTGACGACAATGTACATCTGAAGTGTGGGGGTGAATTTTATCGTGAAAAAGTGCCTAACTTTTTGAATTATTGTAACATCCCGAAATTGGGCCTCGTAGAATTGGGCCCAATGGGCCTTGAGCGTAGAAGCATTTTAAAATTCATGGGAATTTGAGAACGGCATTATTTCAAGTTGGACTTATTAGTTAAGTGAAATTGGAAGGTTACGAGGTTTCTATGAAGTTCCGGGTTCAAGTTGGGCCTTAGTAAAATTTTGTGTTTAAGCCTATTAAGGAGAGATAGTAAGTGGCATCAAGGCTTATGGAAATAAAAGAGTAAATTGCTAGCATAAATGAGCAATTGGTATAAGGGTTATGACGCCACATGTAGTACCTTGAGGGAAGAGGTTTGAATCCCTTTGTGTGCAATTTTGACTTTTATTTTTGCATTCCTTCCTTAGTGTCGGCCAAGGTATATATATGGCAAGGTTGACTTCTTTATTTTTGGTATGGTGGCTAAAGGAATTAAGGAAAGGTTGAGGTTGGGGAAAGGAATCAAAAGGAAAAGGCAAGTAAGGGGAACAAGTGTCTTATTTCATGGAGAATGTTATGGAAAGTATGGTTGGCAAAATTTTGACCCTTATGGCTATGCATGTGGACGGTTTTGGGGGTAGATAGGTAGCTGAAATTTTACTTTGGCTTTTGGTAAGGTTTTGGTATTGTTTTGGCCAAAAATCCCATTTGCAACTTTGTGTCATTTTCTCCCAAATTGCTACTCTCTTTGCGAAATCTTCTAGCACAATAGTGCATTTTTCTTCTCTTTGGATTGGTCACATATTCATCTTTTGACCATCTTCCTTGATAGCCGAAACTTCAAGTTGATATTAAACAAATTCTTCTTCTTTCTTCTTGATTTCCGAAACTCTAAAGCCATTAGTGAGTACTTTTCTTTCTTTGTTTTGCCGAAACCACCTAGCCTAATTGATCATCTTCTCCATCTTCCAAGTTGGGTTTTTCTTTCTTGATTAAACCGGTAAGTGTTTTTATTCAAATCTTTTCATTCTTTTTCTCTTTAGCCGAATGAGAGTCCCTCATTATTTGGTTGTTTCATCTTGATTCTAAAACCGAAATGGTGTTCTCCCTTACTCCCTCACATCTTGATAATCTTTTAGTATTCTAGTGGATTGGCCGAATACCACATCATTGCCTAATCATCTCAAGTCATAAGTCAATTGGTGGGAATTGGGATTATCATCGATTAAGGTAAGGAGTCATTTCATAGTCCATTCGATATCACTACTCGGTTATTGTGTTAATCGGATCAAAGTTTCGACTAATCGATTATGTTTTAGGGACGAAATCACTCGATATGTTCTACCTTTGGACATAGTGGTAAGTGATTCAAGTGTAAGTGATACGAAATCTTTTGGAAATCCGAGGCTAACTTTTGGTTGGTATTGTTCTAGGTCATCGACGAGTGGTTCGTTAGGAAATCAAAATCAGGTGTGTAATCCCGTACCTTCCGAATACATGTTTGATATGCTGTGTAATCTCACATATCTCTCAAATTTTGTATGATATGTTCTGTGATTTGGTCAAAATACCGAAGAAAATCGAAAACTGGCATCCGTGATCACTCGGGCGTGCGCATGATCGTAGTAGTAATTGTATGTTGTAATAAAACAGTTTCAGTCAGAAACAGTGATGTGTATTTCAAAAACCACGAAAAATAGGAGAAAAGGAATTACAAAGTGAATAAGATATTAGATTGAATCTTACGGTGTCTATTTTGATATGGAAGAAACGGAGAAGGAAAAGGAATTTTATATTTTCAGATATCGTAATTTTAGTGAGACTGGATCTACATGACTTCGTGGTTCCCTGATCTGTCTTGGAAAAATCTTATAAAATTGTACAAAGTGAATTATGAGTTATATTTTATATGTACAGATTCCTTAGTGAGTCTATTTTCAATAGAAACAAGTGGGAGCAACATATGAAAACTGTACAGTGAGATATTTAAAATTTAGTTAAGAGAGGTCAGAATCGTTGGACAGTGAAACAAGGGAAAATTTAAGGAATAAACTGTACTAAATTGTTAATTCAAAAATTATGGAAAAATTATAGTAAAAAGATATATGAGTCTAGTCTCAAGGAAAATTTACGGAGTTAGTTTTCGAGATTTCTAACTCAAGTTATAGTCAATTTAGTTAGTACGACGCAGATGGACAGTTTCGATTTTTATGCTCCACATTAGTAGTTAAGTCTAGGTTGCGAAATTTCCAAAATACCCTTAGGTTTCGAAATTACCGAATTACCCTTAGTGGGTAAATTATCAAAATTACGAAAATGCCCCTAAAGGGCCGAATTACAAAATTGTTTAATGGGCCGATCTGGTATTTTTCTATATGGGCCAATCTGATATTTTGATAAATGGGCCGATCTGATATTTTGCTATATGGGCCAATCTGATATTTTGCTAAATGGGCCAAATCTGATATTTTGCTTAATGGGCCTTTTGATTAATTGTTATAATGGGCCATAATTTTGTAATAAATATCCGAATAAATTACTGTTATTATATTGTTATTTGTTATGCATTATATACATGATTTGCATGGGATGGGATAATGATGAAGAGAAGTTCGTAGCTCTGCTACATAAATCGTGGCTCGCCACAAATCAAAAATGGCAATGCCATGTAAATTCTCATTAATCTGGTGGCTTGTCCACAAATCTGATATAAATGGCTTAATGCCTACGTTTGGTGTGTTAGCGGGGTGGGTTGACTAAAGATCACCCACAGTGTGTGTTGGTTGGTACGGGTGGTGTGTAGCGGATGGAAAACTAGGTTTGGTTTGGGAATTGCATATCATATGCATATTATATTTGATACATTATTGTTGTTGTAAATGGGCTTTGGCCCAAAATATTGCTAATTGGGTTTCGGCCCAATGAATAACGGTAAGGGGATTTCACACTGAGTTCTTGTAACTCACCCCCCTTTCTCTTAACCCTTGTAGGTAATGCTTGATGATATGGACTTGGGCTATGGATGACTCAAGGGAGACCATACTTCGGAAATGGTTTATTTGGACTTTAGACTTCTTTCTCGTTTATTTTATTACTTTACTATTTTGAGTTAAATGTTATAATAAGGCCTCTGGACTATATTTTATTTTTGCTTTTTGGTTGGGATGTTTTTATTATTTTTCTTAAATTGTTTAAAAAGGGGAATTTTCTAAAAACTTAAACAATGGTTTCCAAAATCGATTAACAAATGGATTTCAAAATAAACTTTTACAAATATTTTTAACACGGATATTTTCTCTCGAACTATTGACGATATTTTCAAAAGTCATGGTTTTGTAAGATCATTAGTTCAAGTTTATAGATTTATCAATCAAATCTTTGAGGTTAGTAGTATTTTATCAAATCAAACTTCTTTTCTTGATTTTTAACAAAGAAATATTTTATTACGAACAAAAAGGGTTTAACATGTTTTGCTCGTGTGACATACCAAATCCGCTCATAACGCATGGGCCGGGTTTAGGGTGTTACATTTTATGGTATCAGAGCCCAGTTGCAAAACTCGGCCGTGGTTTGGGTTCAAAAGCGTTTTCCAAAGCTGTTTAGAATTTTGATTTATAAATATATGTTCTAAAGGAAGTATGGCACCACGAGTATCTGACACCAAGTCAAGTAAGTATTTGTTTTCATTTTATGATTATTGTGTTATTACTGTGGTACGAAAATTCTACGAAATAGAATACTCTAGAACTGTTAGCTTTAGGAGTTGAAACTATAGAGATTGAGACTCTAGGATGCGGATTTGACACTCGAAAACAACTTTTCTACTCATACTCTATAAAACATCGTTTAATAAACATCGAATAGTATACTTATTCATAAAACTCGTAATCAAGATTAAATCGACTTAGTGAACATGAACGCTAGAAGATGTGGACGCGGTAGACGTGGACGTGCTAGAGGCCGAGGTGCTAGGACTAGATCTTCAGCATCGGGGCGTGTGCCTGAAAGGGAGGAGTTGGCATCGCCAGTGGCTGAGACGGGATCTTATGATCGAGCTGGGGTTAATGAGCTGACTCAGATAGTTAAGATGATATTGAAGGAGGTTAAGGAGATCAACGAAGCACTTCGAGTTGGGTCTGTGGACTGTAAGAAGAAAAGAGATTGCGGTTCTTTTGGGTCGCAGTCTCGTTCCGTGAAGCATGTCAAGGTACGACCAAACTTCCCGGCTTGTGATTATTGCAGAAGGCGTCATCTGGGAGAATGCCGGAGGAGGTTAGGAGCATGATTGAGATGCGGGTCTAAGGAGCATAAGGCTCGGGATTGTTTCATCACCATCAAGTCAGGTATGTTTTGGTTGGACGTGATGATTGAATGTAGAAAATTCTAAGTATAAATGGTAGATAACTGTTTGCTTCTGTGGTTAGACGTTTGGTTGTGTGAAAGAGGATTCAAGATTATGTTAAAGGTACATTAGTGTTATTAAGATCAGAGTGCGCAGCGAAAGCTTTGTGGTGTGATTTGAGCGATGCGTTTAGTAGCTGGTTAGAAATTTCGAGGACGAAATTTCTTTAAGGAGGGTAGAATTGTAACATCCCGAAATTGGGCCTAGTAGAATTGGGCCCAAAGGGCCTTGAGCGTAGAAGCGTTTTAAAATTCATGGGAATTTGAGAACGACATTATTTCAAGTTAGACTTATTAGTTAAGTGAAATTGGAAGGTTAAGAGGTTTCTATGAAGTTCCGGGTTCAAGTTGGGCCTTAGTAAAATTTTGTTTTTAAGCCTATTAAGGAGAGATAGTAAGTGGCATCAAGGCTTATGAAAATAAAAGAGTAAATTGCTAGCATAAATGAGCAATTGGTAAAAGGGTTATGGCGCCACATGTAGTACCTTAAGGGAAGAGGTTCGAATCCCTTTGTGTGCAATTTTGACTTTTATTTTTGCATTCCTTCCTTAGTGTCGGCCAAGGTATATATATGGCAAGGTTGACTTCTTTATTTTTGGTATGGTGGCTAAAGGAATTAAGGAAAGGTTGAGGTTGGGGAAAGGAATCAAAAGGAAAAGGAAAGGAAGGGGAACAAGTAGCTTATTTCATGGAGAATGTTATGGAAAGTATGGTTGGCAAAATTTTGACCCTTATGGCTATGCATGTGGACGATTTTGGGGGTAGATAGGTAGCTGAAATTTTACTTTGGCTTTTGGTAAGGTTTTGGTATTGTTTTGGCCAAAAATCCCATTTGCAACTTTGTGTCATTTTCTCCCAAATTGCTACTCTCTTTGCCGAAATCTTCTAGCACAATAGTGCATTTTTTCTTCTCTTTGGATTGGTCACATATTCATCTTTTGTCCATCTTCCTTGATAGCCGGAACTTCAAGTTGATATTAAACAAATTCTTCTTCTTTCTTCTTGATTGCTGAATCTCTAAAGCCATTAGTGAGTACTTTTCTTTCTTTGTTTTGCCGAAACCACCTAGCCTAATTGATCATCTTCTCCATCTTCCAAGTTGGGTTTTTCTTTCTTGATTAAACCGGGTAAGTGTTTTTATTCAAATCTTTTCATTCTTTTTCTCTTTAGCCGAATGAGAGTCCCTCATTATTTGGTTGTTTCATCTTGATTCTAAAACCGAAATGGTGTTCTCCCTTACTCCCTCACATCTTGATAATCTTTTAGTATTCTAGTGGATTGGCCGAATACCACATCATTGCCTAATCATCTCAAGTCATAAGTCAATTGGTGGGAATTGGGATTATCATCGATTAAGGTAAGGAGTCTTTTCATAGTCCATTCGATATCACTACTCGGTTATTGTGTTAATCGGATCGAATTTTCGACTAATCGATTATGTTTTAGGGACGAAATCACTCGATATGTTCTACCTTTGGACATAGTGGTAAGTGATTCAAGTGTAACTGATACGGAATCTTTTGGAAATTCGAGGCTAACTTTTGGTTGGTATTGTTCTAGGTCATCGACGAGTGGTTCGTTAGAAAATCAAAATCAGGTGTGTAATCCCGTACCTTCAGAATACATGTTTGATATGGTGTGTACTCTCACATCTCTCTCAAAGTTTGTATGATATGTTCTGTGATTTGGTCAAAATACCGAAGAAAACCGAAAACTGGCATCCGTGATCACTCGGGCGTACGCATGATCGTAGTAGTAATCGTATGTTGTAATAAAACAGTTTCGGTCTGAAACAGTGACGTGTATTTCAAAAATCACGAAAAATAGGAGAAAAAGAATTAAAAAGTGAATAAGATATCAGGTTAAATATTACGGTGTCTATTTTGATATGGAAGAAACAGAGAAGGAAAAGGAATTTTATATTTTGAGATATCTTAATTTTAGTGAGACTGGTTCTGAATGACTTCGTGGTTCCTTGATCTGTCTTGGAAATATCTTATAAAATTGTACAAAGTGAATTATGAGTTATAGTTTATATGTACAGATTCCTTAGTGAGTATATTTTCAATAGAAACAAGTGGGAGCAACATATGAAAACTGTACAGTGAGATATTTAAAATTTAGGTAAGAGAGGTTAGAATCATTGGACAGTGAAACAAGGGAAACTTTAAGGAATAAACTGTACTAAATTGTTAAGTCAAAAATTCTGTAAAAATTATAGTAAGAAGATATATGAGTCTAGTCTCAAGAAAAATTTACGGAGTTAGATTTTGAGATTCCTAACTCAAGTTATAGTCAATTTAGTTAGTACGACGCAGATGGATAGTTTCGATTTTTATACTCCACATTAGTAGTTCAGTCTAGGTTGCGAAACTTTCAAAATACCCTTAGGTTGCGAAATTACCGAATTACCCTTAGTGGGTAAATTATCGAAATTACCAAAATGCCCCTAAAGGGCCGAATTACGAAATTGTTTAATGGGCCGATCTGATATTTTGCTAGATGGGCCGATTTGGTATTTTTCTATATGGGCCAATATGATATTTTGATAAATGGGCCAATATGATATTCTGATAAATGGGCTAATCTGATATTTTGATAAATGGGCCGATCTAATATTTTGCTATATGGGCCAATCTGATATTTTGCTAAATGGGCCAAATCTGATATTTTGCTTAATGGGCCTTTTGATTAATTGTTATAATGGGCCATAATTTTGTAATAAATATCCGAATAAATTACTGTTATTACATTGTTATTTGTTATGCATTATATACATGATTTGCATGGGATGGGATAATGATGAAGAGAAGTTCTGGTAGCTCTGCTACATAAATCTGGTGGCTCTGCCACAAATCTGAAAAATGGCAATGCCATGTAAATTCTATTAATCTGGTGGCTTGTCCACAAATCTGATATAAATGGCTTAATGCCTACGTTTGGTGTGTTGGCGGGGTGGGTTGACTAAAGATCACCCACAGGTGTGTTGGTTGGTACGAGTGGTGTGTAGTGGATGGAAAACTAGGTTTTGTTTGGGAATTGCATATCATATGCATATTATATTTGATACATTATTGTTGTTGTAAATGGACTTAGGCCCAAAATATTGCTAATTGGGTTCCGGCCCAATGAATAACGGTAAGGGGATTTCACATTGAGTTCTTGTAACTCACCCCCCTTTCTCTTAATCCTTGTAGGTAATGCTTGATGATATGGACTTGGGCTATGGATGACTCGAGGGAGGCCATACTTCGGAAATGGTTTATTTGGACTTTAGACTTCTTTCTCGTTTATTTTATTACTTTACTATTTTGGGTTAAATGTTGTAATAAGGCCTCTGGACTATTTTTTATTTTTACTTTTTGGTTGGGATGTTTTTATTATTTTTCTTAAATTGTTTAAAAAGGGGAATTTTCTAAAAACTTAAACACTGGTTTCCAAAATCGATTAACAAATGGATTTCAAAATAAACTTTTACAAATATTTTTGACACGGATATTTTCTCTCGAACTATTAACGATGTTTTCAAAAGTCACGGTTTTATAAGATCATTAGTTCAAATTTATTGATTTATCAATCAAATCTGTGAGGTTAGTAGTATTTTATCAAATCAAACTTGTTTTCTTGATTTTTAACAAAGCAATATTTTAGTACGAACAAAAAGGGTTTAACATATTTTGCTCGTATGATATACCAAATCCGCTCATAACGCATGGGACGGGTTTGGGGTGTTACAATTATTCTCCAATTCCTGAATTATGTCTTGTTCTTAAATAATTTTCTCATATTACGATTAAAATGAAATTTCCTTTGATTTATGATTTTCATTGATATGTTTCGGATTAAGTCATTGATAATTGTGCATTGATGATTTAAACTTTAGGGGACTAGAGAATCAAGCATGATAAGTCTATTTTTCAGAAGTAAAAATTTTGTTAGGTTGTCTACCCGAATCTAATGATTATCTTGAAGTTTGAAATTTACAAAGTTGATATCAAAAAGCCCATAATTTTTGTGAGATTTTGAGCCTTTTAGAGCATATTCTTTTTCTTACTCACTTTATTGATTATGAGTGTGTCAACATTGATTTGTTATTCTAGAACTTGCTTCGATTATACATGTCGAGACCACACCTTTGATTTGATATACTAAGATGATAAAGGCACCTAGGTTTTAACCCACTTACTCCCAAAAAGCCTACCTCCATAATTAACCCCTAGTGAACCTCTTTGATCCTAACAACCCTTTTATTAACTCACCCTCAACATTAACCCAAAGCCAACTTTGTATTTGTTATCACCATTTCTCTTGACTACCCCTATATCGAGATTTGTTTTGATTGGTTACTTAACTATTTTCTTTATATTAGTTGTTAAATTCTAGCTTATTATTATTGTATGTGACTTGATTTGTTCTTAAAAAAAATGAAGTATATTCATTATTAGTTCTATGTTATTTGAGCTCAAACTGTAATTTCATTATCTTTAGAAGAAGCTCATGCTATTAGTATTAAGTTTCTGTGATGTAATTATTAAGTACAACTTTTTAGTTAGGTAATTTGTCAATTCAATCTCGATTCTAACCCTTTAATTCAGCCTTTTTCCACACCTTTAACCCAAGCCCCGTTACAACCCTTTTTAAAGACCTTTTGATTTGTGTATCATATCATTTTACAGTGGTGGAGATTTGATTTTCGTGCAAGCCTATGGGATTAACTTTTCATTTTCGACTTCTGAGTGCTTAATTTTGAACCTTAAAAACTTTGAGTGATTTGAGTGAATCTTTAGTGAGGATGTCAATTTTTGTTGATTTTGAATCAGAGGTAATTATTTAGGTAAGGGGAAACACCTAGTTTTCGTACTATAAAAACTATGACTTTGACTGTTTCAAACTTTAGGAACTTTCCGGTTAAATTATCAATGTATGAATTACCTATGAATTATGATAAAACACTGTTGATGAAGGTTATGAATTGAGGAAGTTCGTTTTAATTGCAAGTTGAGAATTTTGCTTGAGGACAAGCAAAAGCTTAAGTGTGGGGGGATTTGATAAACCGTAATAGTAACATATTTTATCTCCATATTTAGCATGCTTTTGGATGATTTATCCCTTGAATTATGGAAGTTGGTGCTCTTAATCCTTTAATTTCATGTTTTATACTCAGGAGAGCATAGGAGGATGAAAAGAACGGAAAACGGGATTAAAACGGGCCAAATGGGCCAAAGTAGGAAATCAACACGGCCTGGGCCCAAAGCACACGGCCGTGCCCCTTAAGCAAGCTCGAACACGGCCTGAAGTCGATTCACATGGGCGTGCCACATGGGCGTGTCCCTACCGTGTCAAAGAGAAATTTCACTCGGAATAGGATACTTAGAGGCAAAGAAACACATTCCAAAGCATATATAAACACCAAAAAGGCGGCTTTTGTCAGGGGCGTCCAGCTAGGCCAAGGAGCCGAGCCAGAGAGGTCAGAATCGTGGGATTTACTCGAAGAAAGCCAGTTGATTCATCTCAAGAAGCCGAAATCATACTCAAGACGGCAGATCTCTCCTTCAATTCCTTTAGTGTAACAGCCCAATTACGACCCTAATTGGAACGGTGGTTTCGGGACCACGAATCCGAATTAGAAAAGTATTTTAATTATTAATTTGATATTTATGTTATGTGGTCAAGCATGTGTTAAATTATTATATATTAATTTGTTTGTTTGAGTGACTAATTTAGATGAAAGGATTAAATTACATAATTAGTGAAATAGTTAGTCATTATAAAGGGGTGGCTAAATTGAATTGTTGCTTGAATTAAGGGACTTGCATGTCAAGTTGCCCTAAAATAATGCTAGTGGACGGCAACATGATGAGAAATTATTAAAATTGTTTATTTTATAATTATATTAAGTTAGTGGGATGATAATTTATTCATTGATATTAGTAAATAAGAAAAGTAAAATTTTATTATCTCTTTCTCTCCATCTTCTTCTTCACGAAAACACAAAGAAAAAGGGAAGCTAACATCTTTGTTTCATTCGGTCATTTCATGTCAAATTGAGGTAAGAATTAAGCTCGATTCTTTGTAAATTTTAGCGCTTTTAAGCTAGTCATCTTGAACACTATCAAGCCCATATGAAAATTTTGGAACATTCACCATGATCTAGGTTCGGCCATGGGAGGATGTTTTGATTTTCTTTTGTTTAATGATAGAATGTTAAACATAGGTTAGGAATCAACATGTTTGAGTATGAAAATTTATATGAAATGGATGGGTGATGGTTTAGCTTATAAGAAAATTTTATGAATGAAGGTCTAAATGCTAAACATACGGTTTGTTTAGTCTAGTATAGTGAAGAGGAAAATTCGACCCTCATGTAATAAATTCAAATTTTATATGAATTGAGTGTTCTTTGCTTTGGGAATTAAATTACAAAAAGGTTAAAATGGTGGGGACATAATGGTAATTTAGGAATTATATGTTATGATAGAATTTAAGAATATATGATGACTTGAATAAGAAAAAGAAGCATTCGGCTTTAGTTTAATAAAGTATAAATTGTTATATTTTCGAATGATTGGGAAATTTGAAAATTTTCCAATTGTGTATTTTGAGCTAGAATGAATGAAGCCTTATTGGAATGAGCTCTTTTGAAACTATTTTAGATCAAGGACGGACAGAACCGGAGAAGGATCGAGGGAAAGCTAAATTAGACGAGTAGCCGAAGAATCTTAACTCATCATTCACTAAAGTAAGTTTATAAGTAATTGAATTTAAGCAAAATAATTCCTATAATGAAATACTTACTCTCATTCGAATGTTAACTATATATATGGATCTCAATTGCCGAATGACTATGAAATTTTAATAGTGATGGTTGATTGTAATGTTATCAAATGCATAATTTTGATTTGTTGGATCTTTTGATTTGTTGAATTGAATATGATGGTGTAAAAATTTCCGAATGTGGCATGGTAGGGAAACATATAATTGTATTGAACACATAATGATAGATGGGTCGGTAACAAAAATGTGATCTCTAAATTAGGAGCTGAATGTAATGGAATATTTATTTATGTATCTCAATGAAGAGAACGAATGAAATGATAGATATAGGAAGAAGAGTTGAATTCGAATATATTTATTTGTGTATGACATTGTACTGAAATATTATGTAATGGCTCTGTGTGAGTGATACGTTACTGGAAGTTAGCACTAAGTGTGCGAAATATTAAGTAACGGCTCTGTGTGAGCGATACGTTACGGGAAATTAGCACTAAGTGTGCGAAATATCATGTAACGGCTCTGTGTGAGCGATACGTTACGGGAAATTAGCACTAAGTGTGCGAAATATTATGTAACGGCTCTGTGTGAGCAATACGTTACGGGAAGTGGGCACAAAGTGTGCGAAATGTTATGTAACGTCTCTGTGTGAGCGATACGTTACGGGAATTGCTTAAAGTACGCAGGTCATCAGGTTTCATAATTGATGAAAACTCTTAATGTAAGTATACATAAGTGTCAGGTATGTATGAATAGCATGTTAGATTGTTAAATTTGTAAGTTAGATAAATCCTTAAGAGATGATGTTTAATACGTAAATATTAGATTATACTTTGGAGAATGAACGAATATGATATGAGGGTTTAGAAATTTTGTAGGTGGATTGGTGCTATAAGTTGATCAATGATTGAATTGAGCTAAATAGAAACTTATAAAATGCTCTGTTATACTTACTTTCTTTTACTTATAACTTACTAAGCTATTATAGCTTATCGGATGTGTTTTGTTTGTTTGTTTTAGATCTGAGGATTTAAGCTCGCACTCGGGAATCTCGGTCAAAGTCTATCACACTATCAAATACTTTTGGTATTTTTGTTAATGTCCATTTAGTATAGAACCTTGGAAATTATGGCATGTATAAGCTTGAATATTTTGATTTCTTTTGGTTAGAAATGTATATAAATGCCATGCGAATGTGGCTTCATTTCTATACTTGGGTTGAATTGTTATGCTTGGGATGATGTATAAATGAGTGTGCATCTTCAATGAATATATATGGATACACGTTTTGCTATGTATGCTATGTGAAGTTTAAAAAGGGGTGTAATCTATACATTTCGAATGAATATATATATGAATGAGGTAGAATAAATTTAGTTTAATTTATTTTATTGAATATGACTTAGTCATGCTTGACTTTGGTTATTTATTGAGTATATTTGGATATGTTATAACTTTAACTTGGAGGTTATATCAAATCACGTATGTATGTGTTAAGCATGGTAATAAGCTTGGTTTTAATAAGGTATATATTACCTCTTTGATAATGAGTATATACATTTTGCTTTAATTTGTAGTTACATATAATTCAAATTATGAAAGAATTAGGTTATACTTTGTATATATATGACTAACGAATGTATCATATTATTGAATGAGTTGAAGTATGTGCATTTGTAAGTATTTGGCTATCTATGAAAATTTACCAAATGAATATGTTATGTTAATTGATAGCAAATCATTTCATTTATGTTGATGTTATCATTGGTGACATGTTCATTGATACTCTGATAATTTGAAAGTATGTATATGTTAAATCGAGAAAAAAAAAAGAAAAAAACATAGAGCGGTCCGTATTTATTTTATGAAACAGTTTTTATGGTGGAGGGACTTGGGTTTGTTTTAGTAATACCCGTAACAGTAATCCGGCGACGGATACGGGTTAGGGGTGTTACATTCAGAGGGTTTTAGGGTTTTCTTCTGTTTTGTTTTATCTTTTCTTCTGAGATGTATTCTTTTATTATTATGAACTAAACCCCTCAGATACCTGAGGGGGATGAAACCTAAGACGGATATTGTTATTGTTTTCTGAACTATATGATAAATACTTGATTTGTTCTTAATTATGTGTTCTTAATTCTTGCTTTGATATTTCAGGGTATTGATTCAAGTATTGATGTGCTTAGGCAGTGGAGCAAAAGTCCCTGTCTAAGAGTAGATCTAGCATAGTTAAGCGGAGTTGATCGCAACCCTAGACATAGGATGACGAAAATCTGCCGGATTAGGGTCAAACCTAATATGGGAGTCCATAGATCGAGTTAATGCAATTCTAGATGTTTTAATTAGAAAGAGATTTCAATTAATCAACCTAGGGTTAGACGTTAGTAGCCTCGACGGAGGTATTAATATATATTAGGGAATCCTACGGATCAAGTCAAGTGAATAAATTGTCTGGTTCAGAGTTAGATAACAAGTGAAGTCTAGGTGGATTCTTCCTAGGGTATTGTCTTAATCAATTGGTTTTTCCCACAAGTATTTCCCCAATTCATTCTCTTTGTCTTAGCGTCTTTAGCTTAGTAATTAGTTAATTTTAGATTAAACAATAATTCACTTCAATTCTTAGGCTAAATAATAGAAAGAAAGTTAGTATTAGTACTTTTGGTTCCTTTGGGTTTGACATTCCGGTCTTGCCACTAAACTATACTACTGTTCGATAGGTGTGCTTGCCTCAATCGTTGTCACAGTTAGTTTCTAGGCTAGATCATTCATTATATAAATTTTTAAGACTCTAACATAACGATCAGTGAGTGTCGAGGAAATTATAGAGGCTGTTTCAAGTGCGGTTCAATAGACCACTTCATTCGAAACTGTCCTGAAATGGATGAGAAAGACATAAAGCAAGATGTGCGAGCGAGTACTACTCATTCTAGAGGTAGACCACAGAAGAACCCAAGAAGTGGGGATAGCAGTAGAGGTTCGCCTAGAGATTCCACTGTGAGATCAGAGGGTAAAGCTCCTGTAAGGACTTATGCCATTCGTGCTCACGAAGAGGCTTCATCCCCAGATGTGATTACGGGTACTTTTTCTCTTCCTGAAATCTCTGTTGTTTCTTTGATTGATCCGGGGTCTACCCATTCATATGTTTGTATGAAATTGGTGTTTAGTACGAATATGCATGTTGAGTCTACCAAATTTGTGGTAAAAGTGTCAAACCCTTTATGCAAGCATGTGCTAGTTGACAAAGTGTGTAGAAATTGTCCCTTGACAATTAGAGGTAACTATTTTCCGGATAATCTTATGCTACTACCGTTTGATGAATTTGACGTGATTCTTGGTATGGACTGGTTAGCAGCTCATGATGTGATAGTGAATTGTGGGAGAAAATTTATTGAACTGAAGTGTGAAAATGGGGATATCCTTCGGGTTGAATCAGGTGAATCGGATAGCTTGCCTATAGTGATTTCTTCTTTGGCGGCTAAGAAATGTTTAAGAGAAGGGTATGAGTCTTATCTCGTGTTTCTGTTGAATACTCAAGTGTCGGAAGTAAAGATTGAGTCAGTGCTTATGGTATGTGAGTACCTGGATGTGTTTCCGGAAGAGTTGCCTGGATTGCCTCCAACTAAGGAAGTCGAGTTTGGTATTGAGTTGGTCCTTGGTACGGCACCTATTTCGGTTGCCCCTTATAGGATGGCACTGTTGGAGTTAAAAGAGTTGAAGGTTTAGCTACAAGAGTTAATGGATAAGGGTTTTGCGAGACCGAGCCATTCTCCGTGGGGTGCTCCGGTACTTTTTGTGAAAAAGAAAGACGGGTCGATGAGATTATGTATAGACTACAGACAGCTCAACAAGGTGACTGTGAAGAACAAGTATCTTTTGCCAAGGATCGATGATCTGTTTGACCAATTGAAGGGAGCCACAGTGTTTTCTAAGATAGACCTGAGGTCCGGTTATTATAAGCTGAGAGTTAAGGAACAAGATGTACCGAAAACTGCATTTCGGACGAGGTATGGCCATTATGAGTTCCTCGTTATGCCCTTTGGCTTAACGAATGCTCCTATAGTATTTATGGATTTAATGAACCGTATTTTTCAACCATACTTGGATAAGTTTGTAGTTGTTTTTATTGATGACATATTAATTTATTCTCGTGATGAAAGTGAGCATGCGGAGCATTTGAGAACTGTCTTACAAACTTTAAGAGATAAGCAGTTGTATGCTAAGTTTAGGAAAAGTGAATTTTGGCTTCGAGAAGTCAGATTCTTAGGACACATCGTGTCGGGTGGTGGAATTAGAGTTGACTCGAGTAAGATATTGGCTATCGTTGATTGGAAATCGCCGAGGAATGTATCAGAGATTAGAAGCTTTTTGGGCTTAGCCAGATACTACAGACGGTTTGTTAAAGGATTCTCCATGATTGCTACACCGATGATGAGGTTGCTACAGAAAGATGTCAAGTTCGAATGGACAGAGAAGTGCCAACAGAGTTTCGAGAAGCTAAAGGCGTTGTTGACTGAAGCTCCAATTTTAGTGCAACCGGAGCCGAGAAAAGAATTGTAGTGTATAGCGAAGCATCCTTGAATGGATTGGGATGCGTGCTCATACAAGAAGGCAAGGTAATAGCATATGCCTCGAAACAACTGATGTCGCATGAGAAAAACTATCCGACTCACGACTTAAAGTTAGCCGCCATAGTGTTCGTACTGAAGATTTCGAGACACCATTTGTATGGCGAAAGATGACGAGTATTCACCCACCATAAAAGTCTAAAGTATTTGATGACTCAAAAGGAACTGGACCTTCTCCAACGGAGATGGCTAGAGCTCATAAAAGATTACGAACTGGTGATCGACTATCACCCGGGGAAGGCGAACGTGGTTGCCAATGCTTTGGGTAGGAAGTCATTGTTTGCCTTGAGAGCTATGAACACTCAGTTGTTAGTAACCGAAGATGGTTCGATTTTACCCGAGTTGAGAGTGTAACATCCCCAAACCCGGCCCATTCACTACGACCGAATCTGGTTATGTCACTGGGAAAGACGGATTGGAAATCTTTGACTTTAGAATAACCCGTGAAAATTTATTATCTCTGAAAATCATGTCTATTTAAAATTTAATAAATAATATAGGCTTGTTGAAAACTTCCGAATTGAAACATTATTATAAGTTGCTATAATATGAATCTTTTGCGAAAATACTACTAAGTGTAGTGTAAACTTCAACATTAATAAATAGAGTACTTTAAATCAAAGAGGCCCTTATCAAATAAAATTCCAAAATACTGATAATATAAAATACTTAAAATAAAAATATTCAAAACGTCTACTTCTGCATGAAAGTCTGCTTCTGCATGGGCCACCTTGTATCCACTCCAACCCGTCCACTAATCACGACTCACCTGTGATGATTAAAAAGTTGGGTGAGTCATACAGACTCAGTGTGTAAGTTAACCACTGAAATCCACCCACATGCTAGCCACATAATATCCCAATTATCAAATGCAACAAGTGTATATATATTCATTTTAACAATTACCACAATGCTGGCTTGGCCCATATTCAAATCATACTCAAATCTTGGGCTAGGCCCATTTCTCAATAAACCACATATCAACTGGCTTGGCCCATTTCCACGTATGTTCCCAAAACATACCTATCCACATGCCATATTGGGCTTGGCCCATTTCCATATTATTACAAAAATAATGCAACATGATTCCCAACCCAACCTAGGGTCCATCCGCTACACACCCCCTTATCCAAATACCACACACCGGGGACTATCGAGTCACCCTCTCCTTTTCCTCCAAAAAGGCAACCAATGCCATCCACGATGTAGCGTATAGCTAACATCAAACCACGATGGAGCACACAAGCAATCCATCAAGCCACGATATGGCATAAAGCCCATATCAATCAAGGTAACCACGCTTGAACTAAATCGCAAAGATCCACAACGCGACCTCAGTCAGCGCCAATCCACGATGTAGCACAAAGCTGACATCAACCACGTACTCGAAGTACACCCATACCTTCTTTCAAAACCCACCCATGCACATGCCACATAAAATATAATCGTGATCATGCATGCACATGCTTTTAATGTCCATAAACATACTCATAAACAAATAATCACACTGCAATAGATCCGATACTAACCTAGTCATCGCTATACCCTTTAGGGGTATATATGGCACACTTATTACTGCACTTGTTAGTAAAACATATAACACATAAAACCCGGAAACAGTAGGCTAATTACACACCTTATTACTAGACTCTCGATCCTCGACACTATCGTTTAGCGAAACTACGGCTTTTTGCCTAACGTTTTCTGCTGTTGGCCCACACCCTGGTGGCCAATCTCGTCTGTGCCAGAAACGGATCTTTTCTAAACTTTGGGATGGGAACTTTCCTTGCCCACTTTGACTAGTACTACTCGCATCCACGTCCATCGTAATCACTTAATCGAACCCTTTTGGTTAAACATCATAATACAAGATCTCGAAAGCGAATAACTACAATTTAACTTACTTACCAAACGATCTAAAATCTCAAAGGCTCCTCTGTACTTCATCATCGATTTGCCCTTAGGTGATCGAATCCAAGAGACTTCCTCAATGCTTCCCTCTTTCGGCTACACACAAGAGAACATACTTAATGGCACTATGACATTCGGCCATGCCAAAACTAAGGCCAACCATTCGGTTTTGGCCACTAAAACAAGGAATTCATAAATCGATTACTAAGGCGTAACATACTTACCACTCTTATTTAAGATTCGGCCAACCACACTAGGACATCAAGGGAGATCAAAGACCACTCTACTATTCGGCCAAGATGACACTAAAATAGGGAAGGGAATTTCGGCACACCAAGAGGGAGAGGCAAAAGACTTGATGAATAATTAGCACTCTACCCTCCCTATTTATAGGATTCGCCAACCCCCTTGAAGACTCCAAGATTCGGCCAACACCCTCCTAGCCACTAATTCAACTCCATTTGAATTAGTTCAATTCAAAACAATTTGAATTGTTCTACTATTATCCCACTTATCGCTTAAAAAAACCAAATAAATAATAATTATCCTCACTTAATCTAATTAATAATAATAAATAAAAAAACATAATCCTCATCCAAATCAAAGTCTTCTAGCCGTCCCAACACTTTCAAATTGCTGCCCAAAATAACAAAAAAAAACTAAAACTCCATTTGCCATTCTCCGAGTTCAACTGGGACCAATCTACCGCACACCTTGCTCCCCAACGCCCAGAGCCACTCGGCCACTTTGATTTTTATGCTAGAAACCCCCAACATTTTATTTTAAACCCTCTCTAATCAAGCCCATAACCACCAACAAAAATTAAAACGCCAACTGCAACTCCAGGCGCTCGAACCCGCGCCTTATCACTCCTCCAGCGCCTAAGTGCCGCACGAGCCACTCTACCACCCCATCTTTCTTGTCCGAATT
The DNA here is from genome assembly GCA_025698515.1 of Gossypium sturtianum. Lineage (NCBI taxonomy): Eukaryota > Viridiplantae > Streptophyta > Magnoliopsida > Malvales > Malvaceae > Gossypium > Gossypium sturtianum. The sequence continues at coordinate 53,153,584 of CM046949.1, read as the reverse complement.
CCTCACCATATATTTTTAAGGCCTACCTAGCCCAGTCCCTTGACGCAAAAATAAAAACAACATCTTTGCCCGCTTGGACTCGAACCCAAGCCCTCAAAGGCGCTACTTCCAGCCCCCTTAAGCAGCGCATGAAGCCACTTTGCCAAAGCCTCTCTTGTGCCTTAAACGCCCAATTAATTCTTTTAAGGCCTCCCAAAGCCAAGCTCCCCTTTATTACTTAAAAAAAACCAAGAATTTTCTAAGGCATTCCTTGCCTTCTAGGGTTCTCCAAACCCCTAAAAAAATTCCTCCAACATGACCATAAGCCTACTAACTGCTCGAGTTATGCTCCAAGTGCATAACCCCTAAACTAGGGTGTTACAATTCTACCCTCCTTAAAAATAATTTCGTCCTCGGAATTACTTTACTAACAAACGTCCATACAACCTTTCTTACCACCTTACGCTTATGCTGCGCAACTCTGATCTTACTAAGGCTATCGTACCTACACAATCTCTAAGTTCGCGCTCAACATTCGAAACACCTCTCTTAGCAGCACAGAAAAGGCTAACTTATAAGCAAGCAAAGTAATTAAAGCATGTACCAAAGCAAATGAGCTTACCTAATATCACATCCTTGGCTGACTCCGACTAGAACCATTCCTTCCATGACTTGAACCACGACCCCTCGTCGCTCGAGGACAATTCTTAACTAAATGTGCCTTAGATCCGCACCGAAAGCATTCTTTACTATTTCCCCAACACTCTCCTGTGTGAGGTCTTCCACATCGAACACAAGAACGATTCCGATCCACTGGTACAAGTGCACTTACAGGGTTCTCGATCCTTGGTCTTTTCTGGACATTACCAAACGATGCTGACGGTCCAATATCTCTCTTATTCTCGCTCCTATTCTTCTCTCGGTTTTCTCTTATAGCCTTCTTAACCTCCTCAGCGATCCGAGCTTTCTCCACTAGCACCGCGAAGTCTCTCTCCCTCTGCGGAGCAATCACCATTCGAAGTTCATCTCGCAATCCGTCCTCAAACCGGACGCACCTCTCATAATCAGTGGCCACAATTCCCTTAGCATACTGGCTTAACCGCACAAATTCCGCTTCATACTCAGCTATCGACTTACTTCCTTGCACTAGATTTAGAAACGCTTTCCTTTGCGAGTCCAAATAACTTGCTCCTACGTACTTTCCTTCAAACTTTTCCTTAAAGTACTCCCAATCCAACCGATCTGCCGGTACACCTTGTTTGACAGCAAGCCACCAACGATAAGCTTCGTCGCGAAGTAATGAAACAACACCTTTCAGCTTTTCTTCGTTGGTACAGTCCAAATCGTCCATGATTCTCTCAACTGCTTCTAGCCAATACTCCGCTACGTTCGGAGCTACTCCAGACACTCCTCTAAAGATCTCGGCTCCGTTCGATCTAAGCCTTTCCGACACTGACTTCCGAGTTCCATTTCCTCTACTAGCTCCTGCTACACGTTCTAGAATTCGTAACATGGCCCGCGACACTGCGTCATCTTCACCTATCTGATCTTGCTCTTCTACGTCCACAGCTGGCGGCACTTCACTTTCTGACTCATGGCCAGACCCTACGGGTTCCGAAGCTGCCATTCTACCTCTACCGCGTCCCCTAGAACTCATCGCTATCGTCGCGATTTAATCTGATTAAGGAGTTTTATGCATTAGTAATTTTGTTCCACTATTTAATCGCGAGCAAATTTTTATGAAAGAAGGGTATTTTAAGGTAGTTCTTTCGATCACACAAAGTCTCAGTTCGAGTTTACTACTCTAGTTCAAGAATCACATTCACACACACATCCGTTCATCATCAAAACCACATTCCTTCCTCAGTAAAGGCACACTCAGTGGTATCCACCACACACCTTCACTATCCAGACATTTCTGCCCGTTCCTACCCCAGGGGTATTTCCGTCATTTTGTCCTACAGGGACATTTTCGTCATAAACCAGAGTGATTCAAAACTTTAGTAAGTCAGGATCTTTTGAAATTCCCAAAATTGAAGAGTATTTTTGAAAATTTCGCAAATTGAAGGTATAACAGATTTTGGTAACTGTGGGTATTTTGGTAATTTTGACAATCGTGGTAATTTTGTAAATTTCAAAGTCGGGTTATTATTGTTGCCATACAGAAAATTGGGTACTTTTGCAAAGTAAGAAAATTTTATTAAACTTGGGGTTAAACCAAAATTTTAAAAGTCGTGGGCATTTTAGTAATTTTCCACACAGGGGTAATTTTGGAAATTTTAAAACTAGGGGTTTTAAAACAAGTAAGGCTAATCCCTTTCGGGTTTTAATAATTGGTTTAGCCTATGAACAAGTCCTCTTGGTTAAGGTGAACCGTAGCTACGCACTGCAGGATTCCAAATGAAGAGGAGGTGAGTCACGAGGACTGCTTAAGTACCAGCTCTTCTTAGGATCACTCCTGACACATGCGCACAATGGTTGCCACACCTTAACTCGGCGACTTAATCACAGGTTTGTTTAGTAATTTTAAGTCTTATGCATGTGTTTGAGTAGACTAGTCCTAGGGTTCAACAGCCCTAATATTCTAATCTACGAGCCCAACTAAGCCCATAACAGTTCATATAATACAGCACTTCAAAAGTCCGGAGTACTTACCTGGTGGACTCGGGTCGGAGGTACAGGTGCCATGCCAGAAAACCTGAAATATTTCTTAAAAGCCCATTTTGAAAATGTTTTTGGGCCCAAAACCCTCAAAGCCGAGTTTTGAACCGGGCTCTGATACCAAACTGTAACATCCCCAAACCCGGCCCATTCACTACGACCGAATCTGGTTATGTCACTGGGAAAGACGGATTGGAAATCTTTGACTTTAGAATAACCCGTGAAAATTTATTATCTCTGAAAATCATGTCTATTTAAAATTTAATAAATAATATAGGCTTGTTGAAAACTTCCGAATTGAAACATTATTATAAGTTGCTATAATATGAATCTTTTATAAAATACTACTAAGTGTAGTGTAAACTTCAACATTAATAAATAGAGTACTTTAAATCAAAGAGGCCCTTATCAAATAAAATTCCAAAATACTGATAATATAAAATACTTAAAATAAAAATATTCAAAACGTCTACTTCTGCATGAAAGTCTGCTTCTGCATGGGCCACCTTGTATCCACTCCAACCCGTCCACTAATCACGACTCACCTGTGATGATTAAAAAGTTGGGTGAGTCATACAGACTCAGTGTGTAAGTTAACCACTGAAATCCACCCACATGCTAGCCACATAATATCCCAATTATCAAATGCAACAAGTGTATATATATATTCATTTTAACAATTACCACAATCTGGGCTTGGCCCACATTCAAATCATACTCAAATACTGGGCTAGGCCCATTTCTCAATAAACCACATATCAACTGGGCTTGGCCCATTTCCACGTATGTTCCCAAAACATACCTATCCACATGCCATATTGGGCTTGGCCCATTTCCATATTATTACAAAAATAATGCAACATGATTCCCAACCCAACCTAAGGTCCATCCGATACACACCCCCTTATCCAGCCTACCACACACCAGGGGACTATCGAGTCACCCTCTCCTTTTCCCTCCAAAAAGGCAACCAATGCCATCCACGATGTAGCGTATAGCTAACATCAAACCACGATGGAGCACACAAAGAATCCATCAAGCCACGATATGGCATAAAGCCCATATCAATCAAGGTAACCACGCGAACTAAATCGCAAAGATCCACAACGCGACCTCAGTCAGCGCCAATCCACGATGTAGCACAAAGCTGACATCAACCACGTACTCGAAGTACACCCGTACCTTCTTTCAAAACCCACCCATGCACATGCCACATAAAATATAATCGTGATCATGCATGCACATGCTTTTTAATGTCCATAAACATACTCATAAACAAATAATCACACTGCAATAGATCCGATACTAACCTGGTCATCGCTATACCCTTTAGGGGTATATATGGCACACTTATTACTGCACTTGTTAGTAAAACATATAACACATAAAACCCCTAAAACAGTAGGCTAATTACACACCTTATTACTAGACTCTCGATCCTCGACGCTATCGTTTAGCGAAACTACGGCTTTTTGCCTAACGTTTTCTGCTGTTGGCCCACACCCTGGTGGCCAATCTCGTACAGCAGAAACGGATCTTTTCTTAAACTTTGGGATGGGAACTTTCCCTTGCCCACTTTGACTGGTACTCGCATCCACGTCCATCGTAATCACTTAATCAGAACCCTTTGGTTAAACATCATAATACAAGATCTCAGGCGAATAACTACAATTTAACTTACTTACCGAAACGATCTAAAATCTCAAAGGCTCCTCTGTACTTCTGTCGATTTGCCCCTTAGGTGATCGAATCCAAGAGACTTCCTCAATGCTTCCCTCTTTCGGCTACACACAAGAGAACATACTTAATGGCACTATGACATTTGGCCATGCCAAAACTAAGGCCAACCATTCGGTTTTGGCCACTAAAACAAGGAATTCATAAATCGATTACTAAGGCAGAACATACTTACCACTCTTATTTAAGATTCGGCCAACCACACTAGGACATCAAGGGAGATCAGCACCACTCTACTATTCGGCCAAGATGGCACTAAAATAGGGGAAGGGAATTTCGGCACACCAAGAGGGAGAGGCAAAAGACTTGATGAATAATTAGCACTCTACCCTCCCCTATTTATAGGATTCGGCCAACCCCCCTTGAAGACTCTAAGATTCAGCCAACACCCTCCTAGCCACTAATTCAACTCCATTTGAATTAGTTCAATTCAAAAACAATTTGAATTGTTCTACTATTATCCCACTTATCTCTTAAAAAAAACCAAATAAATAATAATTATCCTCACTTAATCTAATTAATAATAATAAATAAAAAAACATAATCCTCATCCAAATCAAAGTCTTCTAGCCGTCCAACACTTTCAAATTGCTGCCCAAATTAACAAAAAAAAACTAAAACTCCATTTGCCATTCTCCAGGTTCGAACCTGGGACCAACTGCCGCACACCTTGCTCCCCAATGCCCAGGCCACTCGGCCACTTTGATTTTTATGCTAGAAACCCCCAACATTTTATTTTAAACCCTCTCTAATCAAGCCCATAACCACCAACAAAAATTAAAACGCCAACTGCAGACTCCAGGCGCTCGAACCCGCGCCTTATCACTCCTCCAGCGCCTAAGTGCCGCACGAGAGCCACTCTACCAGCCCATCTTTCTTGTCCGAATTCCTCACCATATATTTTTAAGGCCTACCTAGCCCAGTCCCTTGACGCAAAAATAAAACAACACTGCTGCCGCTTGGACTCGAACCCAAGCCCTCAAAGGCGCTACTTCCAGCCCCCTTAAGCAGCGCATGAAGCCACTTTGCCAAAGCCTCTCTTGTGCCTTAAACGCCCAATTAATTCTTTTAAGGCCTCCCAAAGCCAAGCTCCCCTTTATTACTTAAAAAAAAACCAAGAATTTTCTAAGGCATTCCTTGCCTTCTAGGGTTCTCCAAACCCCTAAAAAAATTCCTCCAACATGACCATAAGCCTACTAACTGCTCGAGTTATGCTCCAAGCGCATAACCCCTAAACTAGGGTGTTACAGAGAGCAAAACCAATGTTTTTGCAAGAGATCTGCGAAGCTCAGAAGGGTGATAAACAATTGCAAGCTAAGATAACTCAGTGCAAGACGGGTATAGAATCAGTGGTTTTGGGGCTAGTCGAAACAGTGGTTTCGGAACCACTAATCTAAGACTGGAGAAATTATTTTTAATATTATTTTATGTGTTATAGCATAATTATATGAGTACATGAAAATTTTGGTGAATTAATTTTAGTGATTTCATGCTTAATTTTGAAAAAGGACTGAATCGCATAAAGTGCGAAAGTTTTGTTCTACAAGCTAAAGGTGTTAAATAGCTATGGAACACTAAAGTAGAGGTCCTTATTAAGTAAATAGACCAACGAAATTATGGTGGCTGGACATGGAAATTTTAATTGGAGACAAAGTCATAAAATTAGGTGACATTAGGTGACTTGTCTAATAAAAAAATAAAAAGAGAGGAGGCTATCATCTTCTCTTCACCACCAAAAATATCAGCAAAAATAAAGGTTTTGGAAGCTTGAAATTTCAGCCAAGCTTTTCTCTTGCAAGTAAGTGATTTTGGTGGTTGTTTTTATTAATTTTTGTGTTTTTGGAACCCCTATAGCTTAATCTAGCTAATGAGGGGACTATTTTGCAAAATGGTTGAGAGTCTAGGGTCTTACCATGAGAGTATTTATATTGATTTCTGAAATTTCTTGGAAGAAAATGAATCTTGGTTGTTAAATAAACAACTTTTGTGAAAAGGGTTTTCATGAAAACACCTAAAATGACCATTTTGTGAAGTTTATAAAATATGTTGTAAATGTGTGAAATAATTGAAAATTATGAGTTTCTATAAGAGTATTGAAGGTTCATCTCGGCTTGGTTAATGAAGAAATTGGATGAAAATCATTTTACGAGCCTAGGGGCAAAATCGTAATTATGTGAAAGTCTAAGGGCAAAATGGTAATTTTGCCCAGGTATGAATTATGAATTGTCTTGATTAATGTAGTGATAAAATAAGTGAATTTGTCATTATAGATCAAGAAAAATAGAGTCCGGACTTAGACCGGGGGAAAACCAAGCTATTGGACTAAATCGAACTAGTCGCCCATATTTTGTATACCGAGGTAAGTTGTACGTAAATAATAGAACTTTATTGTTATTATGTATTGAACAATTAATATGGCATTGATAAACCGTAAAAGTAACATATTTTAATCCCACATTAGGCATGTTTTTGGATGAATTATCCCTTATTTTATGTAATATTGGTGCTCTTAATCCTTTATTTTCATGTTTTATAGTCAAGAAAGCACCGGAGGATGAAAAGAACAAGAAACGAGCTTAAAACGGGCCAAATGGGCCAGATCACGAAATCGGCACGGCTTGGACCCAAGACCACACGGTCATGCCTCATTAATGAAGTCCAACACGGCCTGGCCACGATTCACACGGGCGTGTGCCATGGCCGTGCCCCTGCCGTGGCAAAGAGAAGTTTCATTCGGATTGGGATACTTAGGGGCAAAGAAACACATTCCAAAAGCCTATATATACACCCTAAGTATGACCTAAAAGGGGGAGCCCAAGGCTATCGTCTAGGGGCGTATTGCTAGGCCAGAGAAGGCAGATTTGTGGGGATTCACTCGAGGATAGCCAGTTGATTCATCTCTAGAAGCCGAAATTATACTCAAGACGGAGGGATTCTCCTTCAATTCCTTCAGGGGGTTTTAGGGATTTCTTATGTTTTTTTTTTATTTTTTCTTCTGAGATGTTTTCTTTTATTGTTATGAACTAAACCCTCAGATACCTGAAGGGGATGAAACTTAGATGAATCTTGTTATCGTTTACTGAACTATATGATAAATATTTGACTTGTTCTTAATTATGTGTTCTTAATTCTTGTGTTGATATTTCTGGGATATTGATCCAAGTTTGATGTGCTTAGGTGGAGGAGCAAAAGTCCCTGCCTAAGAGTAAATCTAGCATAGTTAAGCGGAGTTGATCGTGCGCCTAGAGATAGGGTGATGAGATTTTGCCGGATTAGGGTGAAACCTAATATGGGATTCCATAGATCGAGTTAATGCAATTCTAGCAGTTTTAATTAGAAAGAGATTTCAATTAATCAACCTAGGGTTAGACGTTATTCGCTTCGAGAGAGGGCTTAATATACATTAGGGAATCTTACGGATTAAGTCAAATGAATAAATCGTCTAGTTCAGAGTTAGATAACAAGTGAAGTCTAGGTGGATTCTTCATTGGGTGTCGTCTTAATCAATTGGTTTTTCCTCAAGTTATTTTCCCAAATTCATTCTTCTTTGTCTTAGAGTCTTTAGTTTAGTAGTTAATTAATTTAGATTAAACACACAAATTCCCTTTATTTTAGGCTAGTTAATAAAAAAGAAAGTTAGTATTAGTACTTTTAGTTCCTTTGGGTTCGATATTCTGGTCTTGCCACTAAACTATACTACTGTTCGATAGGTGTGCTTGCCTCAAATCGTTGTCATAGTTAGTTTCCAGGTTCGATCATTCTTTTTATAAATTCTAAGACTTTGACATCGCGAAAACAACAATCAGGCATAAAGTGTATGATTATTGTTGTGAATATGCATGATGAAAATTGATGTAGTAAAAACTCCCAGTTGAACCTTAGGAATAGATTGGATATCCATGCCATGACATTTGGGTGATATGTGTGATAGTGTAAGACCATGTATGGGACATGGCATCGTCCACATTATGAGAGCCAGTGTAAGACCATGTCTGGGACATGGCATCGACCACATTATGAGAGCCAGTGTAAGACCATGTCTGGGACATGGCATCGGCATTTTACCTTCTTGTGTGAGGCTTATAGGATATCCTTTAGTATTCCAAATGGTTCCATGGGTTATTTAAAGCTTATGATAAAGATACGAAATGATATGATCATGTTGTGAGTGGTACATGTTCTTACTCGAAACTCATGAGATATGAGCTTAGTTATGATGCCTTAATGGTAAGGATGAAATTGAGTAAGTTCTATCTATGAGAATGATTTCGGAACAATCTTGAAAAATTTGGCTTGTACTTGTGATGTGTAAATATGTAGTAAATCTACCATTGTTAAATCAAGAATGTTGTGCTATTTTATAATATGCTATGTGTTTAAAGATGCATGGTTGATGTTGTTACTTATTTACATGCAACTTAGTAAGCTTTATGCTTACTCCCTTTTCTTTCCATTTTCTTATAGTATCGCCAAGCTAGCTCGAGGACCAAAGGATGTCGGAGGCTCGATCACACTATCAATCTGAACATTTGGTCTAGTTGGATTTATCATTTTGAGTATGGCATGTATAGGGACTTGGTTTTTTTTTTGTAAAGTGTCATATTGTTTTGGCCAAATGTGTCGGCTTGTCTTAAAGATTGATTCATTTTGTATAAGGCCATGGATGATGGCTAATACTTGTTATTGATATATGCAAATGATGATGTTTTTCATGAATGTGCAATTTGCATGGTGAAATATGTGATAAGTTTTGCATGTGAATGGAGTGTAGAGGTCTTGATGTGTGTATGTCTTGGTTGTGGCTTATGTTGGTGCAAGTAAGGGTGGCAAAAGGGTTGCGTAAATAGCCTTGTTTTTTTGTTCACACAGGTAGACACACGGGCGTATGTCTGGGCCGTGTGTGACACACAGTCTGCCCCGTCGGCGTGTAGTCTGGCCGTGTGTCCCCTGCACCTTAATTTTGTAAACTAGAATGCCCAGTAGTAACCACACGGGCTGAGGCATGGCCGTGTGTCTCAACCGTGTGGAAGACACGGTCATTGTACTTGGGCATATGCCCAGGCCATGTGAAGTCTGCACCTTAAATGCAAAATTAAATTCACCACACGGCCTAGCACACGGGCGTGTGCCTTGGCCGTGTGACCCTAAAATGTTGCTGACGTTAGAAAAAGAATGTCAAGGTTTTAACCCACGGGCTGAGACACAGACGTGTCATGGCCGTGTGAGGGACACGGGCCATGGGCACGGGCAGGTGCCAGGCCGTGTGAAAGCCCTTGTAGGTTCGAATTGAGAAATAAATCCACACGGGCAAGGGACAGGGGAATGTCCTTATATGCTTAAGCCGTGTGAGTTACACTGTCCTTCAACATGGCCATGTTATGATATCACACGGGCGTGTGCCCCTATTTTTAGTGACATTTTCCAAAGTTTTCTAAAGAACTCAGTTTGGTCCCGAACCATTTCTAAAGTGTGTTTTGGGCCTCGTAGGCTCATATTAGAGATTTTAAGACAAAGTTTGAAAAGTTTTAAATTTGAACGAACTTTTATGACTCGGAAATGTATGTTAGTATATGTTTGAGTTAGGTAACGCCTCGTACCCTGTTCCAGCATCAACACGGGTAAGGGGTGTTACAGCTCTAGAATACATATGCAATGAAAGGAAGCAAGTCAAGTTGAATCTTCGAGACTCTGGTAAACAGAGTATGTCTAGATAATTTTTGACTCCTCCACCAAAGAAATCAAGAGATGTTCATAGTCGTTTCACTTCACCATCAGAGTTTTCCAGAAAAGATAAATCGAATTCGAGCAACTTGAGATCCCAGACTATACTAGCAGCCAGCGTAGGTAGTGTTTGTAAAATTAATAAATCAATTTGTATTTACTGTGGAAAAACTTATCGAGGTGAGTGCCGATTAAAAAGTGGGGCTTGTCTTTTGTGTGGTTCCAAGGAACATTGGATGTAACAGATCGAATTTGACCCTAATCGGAACGGTGGTTTCGAGACCATGAATTCGAGTCCGAGAAATATTTAAATATTATATTTTGTGTTTATTATATATGAATTAATGTGTGTGAAAGTTTCGTAGAAAAATTTAATTGTTTGTGTGCTTAATTAAATAAAAGGACTTAATCGCGTAAAGTGTAAAAGTTACAAACTATAGTAAAAAGTGCTTATTTGTTAGTGGTTTCTTAATATGAAGTCCTTAAAGTAGAAATATTCCATAAATATGATAGTGGATGGTTGATTGACGGTTTTAGACATAGTTTATATGTTATACTTATTTTATTATAAAGGTTAAATAAGTAAAATAATTAATAAGTAATATTAAACAAAACCAAAGGCCATTATCATCTTATTTTTCTTATGACCGAATGTAGAAGGAGGAAGAACTTAGAGTTTCTTCAACATTTCGGCATTTTGAAGCTTGATTAAGGTATGGTTAGTTTTCGGTTTTTGATAATTTTTACGTTTTTGAGATCGTTGCTTCGAACAGTAGCTGACCCATGTTAGAATTTTTAAATTTAAGCATTTTGATGTTCGGCCATTGACATGTTCTTGGGGTTTTTTGATGTTTGATGATTTTATATTAAAGATATGTTAAAAATTAGCATGTTTTGTATTTGTGATTTTAGTGAATTTGGGTATTTTGGGCTAAATTGCAAAAATGAATTTTTGAGGGGACCAAAATGCAAGATAAATGAAAGAAATGGACTTGTATAGTCCCTATAAACATTCGTCCCTAAGGGGTTATAGTGAAATTTTGTGTATTTTGTGTTTTGTACAAATAGGACTAAATTGTAAAAATGTGAAACATTAAGGGTAAAATGGTAATTTGCCCATTTATGTGTTTTGGGACTAAATTGAGATGAAATGTGCTTGAATGAGCTAAATTTTAATGTGTTTAGATCAAGAACAAAGAAAAACGGATTTGGATCGGGGAAAGGCGAATGTTACCGAATAGCTGGACTACGTTGTCCGTCGACAGTCGAGGTAAGTCCTTAAGCAAATAAATGTCAAAGAATTAATTATGAACTTAGTAAATGACGAAATTTGGAAATTTAAAGCATAAATATAGGAGATGGCTGAATATGAGGGTATGTTATTGAAGTGAATTTATTTTGTTTAATGTAATGTGAATAAGTATGATCGGTTGGATATGTGAAAGTAATATAAAGTATATGAGATGTTGTGATTTCAGTATTAAGTAATGTGTATTGAAATGTTAAAAGTGTTGATATTCGGGCTTTGAGCCTAGCAGGCCTTGTGCCGGTGATTTATATCGGGCTTAAATGCCTAGCAGGCCTCGTGCCGGTGAATTATTTCGGGCTTATTGCCTAGCAGGCTTAATGCCGGTGTTCAAACTTCGGACCTTTGGTCTAGCAGGCTCAATGCCGGTGTGTAATTCGGGCTTAAATGCCTAGCAGGCTTAATGCCGGTGATATGCTATAAATGGAGAATCCGAGAATTAAACGAGGTGAGGCATATATTTAATGCAATGTGCCATTAGCTCGGGTAAGTGTTATTCTACTAGTGTAGTAAGGAATGTAGTGAGTAAGTATAATATCAATTGAGTTAAGTATTGTGAGATCAAGTTGATAATTCAAATAGAATTTTTATTATGTGTAATTGAGCTTAATGTATATATTACTTTGATGAATCTGTTATAAGTGGAATTGTTAATGGAAAGTGAATTTGTATGTGTTTGCACATATGGAAAAAAAAATGAAATGTGATTGATATGCATGATATTTTCATTCGACTTGGAATATATAGATACTTATGATTAATATGTGATTTAATGGTGTATACATTTATGGTAGAGAAATGTCAATACTTAGATTAAGGGTATTAATGATATTCGGCTATGAATAATTTACTTAATATAATGTTTATAATCTTTGCCATAAATTGAATGATTAAAAGTTTAAATGTATGAATATTATTTTGTATTTGCTTAAGACTTACTAAGCTAGTAAGCTTACTCCGCTTATGTTTAATGTTCTATTTATAGATTTTGGTCAAGCTACGGGCTCGGGAAATCGTCAAAGAAAGTCAACCACACTATCATCTTTTTGGTACACCTTTATTTTGTCTTATTTTGGATAAAGGCATGTATAGGATGGTAAATGTCTTTGTTTGAGTTGAAAACTTTGTTATTATATATAATCTAGCCATACGAATATGGCTTATATTTTATGTTAGTTGAAGTGGAAATATACAGTTTATCTAAGTGATCAAATAGTGCATATGGATATGTTATTATGAGGCATGGATGATATGGATTTTATTTGGTTATATTCGACTATGGTCTGATCCTTTTGGTGAAGTATATGTATTGTGAATTTGATGTAATTACTTGTTTATAATGCTAATGTTTGAGTTGGTTTAGTCATGTATTTTGGTCTTTAGATTAATGGTTGAATTTCATTTAAAAGCTAATCGTTGCATGTGCTAGGTCACGGTTTGAAATGTTGTAAAAAAAAAATTATCCATGGCTATACTTTTGAGATGGTTGTTTGGGTAAATTTCTAATTAATGGAAATGCTAAGGTTAGTTAGCTTTGTAAATAAATTCATTTGGGATTCGCATATATGATATGGTTTAAGTGTAATATTTAAATGAAAAGAGAATGCGAACAATCTATGATTTGGTTATGTATTTTACCAATTATTTTGGTTACTTGTAATAAATGTATTATTAATGGTACATGTGTACAAGATGCTTAGAACCACCATGGTATATAAATATACATATATATGCATAACCATGAAATGCTTTAAAATGATAAAGTATACGAAAAGTTTGGTATACGTTCTTTGGATTGATTATAAAGCAAACGAGTTTGGTATGATATGAATTATTCTTTATGTTCATAAATGTATTATGTAATCATATAGGTATGCAATGTATGTACCGCATAGACATCTTAGATTCATTTATATGCATGCAAATGAGTTCATGTAAGCTTTGAGTTGTTGGACTATTTGGCTTATTCTGAATTTTGGTATGAACTATTAGTTGGTTATTGGGAGATTAAATATGCGTTTTCGGATTTGATAAATGTATGAATTGCGATAAATGCCTGCGATATTCTGAGTCTAGTTCAGTAATGCCTCATAACCCTAATCTGGCGACGGATACGGGTTAGGAGTGTTACATTTGATTGGTATCAAAGCTTACGATTTAGTCGATTCTAGGACTACCGTAGCACGTGAGAGTCTAGCTATACATGCCTTTATTATATATACGATAGTGTGGTGACTTCTGACATTTCAAACTGTGTTTTATATAGTAAATGGATCCTGATCCTGACAGAGTCATAGCGGATGATGTAGAGAGTGTAGCGCCTGATCTCGCACGCGGGACAGCGCCGGTAGACTCTCGACCTATCTCGGGTAGCCATGAAGGGGAGGCTAAGCAAGCCTTCTACCAGATGATGAACGAATGGTTTACCCAGTTTATTCATACTAACCCGGCTGTACAACAACCTCCATCCCCGAATAATCCAACTCCGATACCCCCAACACCTCTGATGATAGATCCGATGAGATCTGGTAGGCCTCCTATTGATAAAATCAGGAAATATGGGGCCGAAGAATTCAAAGCCAATGATGATGATGACGTAGAACGAGCTGAGATGTGGCTTGATAACACTATTCGGGTACTTGATGAGCTATCCTGTACTCCAGATGAATGTCTGAAGTGTGCTATATCTTCACTGCGGGACACTGCATATCACTGGTGGAATACACTAGTATCGGTGGTTCCAAAAGAAAAAGTGACTTGGGATTTCTTCCAGATCGAATTCCGTAAGAAATATATTAGGCAGAGGTTCATCGATCAGAAACGAAAAGAATTTTTGGAACTAAAACAAGGTCGTATGACTGTGACGGAATATGAGCGGAAGTTTGTCAGATTGAGCCGTTATGCCCGAGAGTGTGTATCAACTGAAGCCATTATGTACAAAAGATTTGAAGACGGTCTGAATGAAGACATAAAGTTGCTTGTGGCCATTCTTGAGATCAAAGAGTTCGTAGTACTTGTCGAACGAGCTTGCAAAGTTGAAGAGCTTGGGAAAGAGAAAAGAAAGGCTAAAATAGAAGCTAGAGACACTCGAAAAAGATCATTGAGTAAGACTTTCCATTCAGCGTTTAAGAAGTTCAAAGATGACTTCAGTCGACATAAAGCTACTTCAGACCTGTCTAGACGAGATCGACCTCCAGTGAGTTCCCGAGCCACTTCGATGGCTAGTGTTGGTAATGTTCAGCAGAACCGGGCTGAGTGCAAGCATTGTGGAAAATGGCATTCTGGGCGTTGTAGATTCCATGATCGGTCCTGCTTTAAATGTGGATTGTCGGACCATTTTATTCGAGAGTGCCTGATGCTAGCCGACCAAAATACGGTTCAGAACACTAAACCGAGCAACACGTCAGCACGAGGCAGACCACCCAGACTGTAACACCCCAAACCCGGTCAACACACCACGACCGAATCTGGCATGTTACAGAGTGAAAACGTTTTGAAGAAAACAAGTTATTTTCATTGAAAACTCTTTTATCGCTTTGAGTTTGGAGAAATCTCTGTATGCATAGTTGAAAACGTTATGTTGCCTTGAAAACCTGAAATCTCTTTTTGAAAACTCGTTTGTCGTTCTTAACTTTAGAAAAACATTCAAATCTATTAAAACCCGAGTGAATTGAACTTAGTTAATTTAAAATCATTTGTATTTGAGCTTGGAAAACTTAGGTTTGAAAATCATTCAAGTTTACTTTATTATCATCTTGTGAATATTGTTACCCGATGGTAAGGTTTGAAAATCCCGATAAGGAGTATAGTTTTAAAACGTTGCTTTTTTACCGGTTATTTAAACATGCAAACTTGTTTAACATATGCATAATATATCTAACATAAAATCAAGTAATCAAAACCCAAAATAATAACTTAGCGGCCTTATTACAAGTCCAAAACCAAATTTAAAGAAAATAAAAATCGAAATAGTAATTTAAAGTCAAAACCCGAAAATAAGTTGCATGGCCACCTCGAGTCCTCCCCGGCTCCAAATCCGCGATCTAAGCCTCATCTGTAAAATATAGGGGAAGGGGTGAGTCACCAAGACTCAGTGTATAAATCCCCAACCCAATAGTGCAAACACTTACGCAAATCATCAAGAAAACATGCAAATCATGCAACCCCATGACCTAACCATCCGATCTCCTTTATCTACCCCGTGTGGTCAAAACCACCGTGGTCAAAACCATCGTGACCAAGTCACAAATATATATAAGTGTGGTTAAAACCACTGGTGACCGTAGTCACAAATCAAGTGATGGGGCCAACCCATCGTGTGGTCAAAACCACTGATGACAATCCCGTAATCAACATGTGGGGCCAACCCACTATGGTACCAAACCACTGGGACGAGTCACAATATCCATATGTGGTCAAAACCACTGGTGACCGTAGTCACAAATATCATCAATGTGGTCAAAACATATGGTGGTCAAAACCACTGGGACTTAGTCACAAATAATAATATCAAAGACAGGGCCAACCCGTCGTGTGGTCATAACCACTGGTGACAGTCCAAATAATTCTTCCCCCTCCTCTCAACAATCCCACCATCATGTCCATATCAATCGTGGCATAATAATGTATGATGATGCAAATAACACATGGCATAGCATTAAACAATGACATGATAGCATATATCGAGATCCATAATCAGGGGACTTACCCAGAGTCCACGCTTATGCCCACAAGGCATAACTACCGGTTTCAATGGCTATTAACAGTAACATAATAAACATATCATACTAACAAAGTGTGTAAGTGTTACACACCTGACTATTCGTAGATCTAAGTGAAATCCCGAAACTACGCGAAACTAACGAGATCCCGAAACGTTTGCCTTCCCCCCTTTCCTACAATCGGCCAACACTTGTTAGTAACCAAAAGCCTATTCGGCTCAACTAGAAATCCTGAAGGATGAAATAACGCACAATAAGACCCTTACCAAGATCGATTACACCCGAGCCTTTAGGCTTAAATCGCAAGCCAACAAATCCCGAAGATCTACTGAACACGGCTACCCTCCTTCCTATAATCGGCCAAGTACCACTATCATTGGATTAAAGCCTTCGGTATTAATCACAACAGGAGATATCGAAACCGTAAAACACTAACCCCTTTAGCTTACTAACAGATTCGGCCACTAATCACCAAAGTTCGGCACACCCTAGTGATATTTGGGGATTTCGGCTACCTCACTAATATAGAACAAGAAAAGAGTTTAAGATCCCGATTTATAACGAATGGAGAAATAGGAAAAGAGAATGGCAAGTGAGATCCGGCATTAACCAAATCAATCGAGAAAAGAAGAATAAGAAGTTATACTTACCAGGAGATTCGGCTATGACCCAAAAGAAAGAGATAGATTTCGGCACTTCAAAGGGGATTAAAACACGTGAGAAGAGAAGAAAAATAGGCTAAGGGTATTCGGCCAATCATTTTGATGGAAACAAAAGAGAATAACAAGACTTTCAGCTTTTTGAAGATAAAAGAGATAAAGAAGAAAAATGGAATGGTATTGAAGGGATTCGGCAAAGGAGAATGGAAGAAGATTCGGCACAATGAGATTTGAAAGAAAGAAAAAGATGAAGTAGAGAGAGTTGATTTCGGCTTTTGAGCAAAATGGAAGAAGGAAAAAGGAAGCAAGTTTCGGCTCACCAAAGAAGTAACACAAGTGATTCGGCCAAGCCCCCTATTGCCAAAAAGAGAAAGTAAAAATGAGAAGATAAGTGAGAGGGGTTTCGGTTTATGACCCTAAACGCAAGAGAAAGGAGCTCTCCCAACTAGCCGAAATGTTCCCCAAGACCACCACCACGGACATTCAAAGACACCCCTTCCCAAGCACCAAAACCGAATGCTTCCCAACCTCACTCCACAACCCAAAAATTAGGCTACACAACCTACTCCTACTCAAACACCTGCCGTCCCCTTCATCCCTCATTGAATTCCTCTCATCCACTCATTCAAACGAATTTGAATGAGTCCCACTCCTATAATTTCTCTTCTCCACATATTTTAAATCTGTTAACTTAATCCACATCCTCCCAACAGAGTCCCTTCTGAGCACACCTCCTTCTCAACTTGGCGTGAAAAAGAATAAGCAGAAAGTGGGATTTCTGCTGCTCGAACCTGAGCTCTCCTTCCCTGCATGTGGCGTCACCTTCCTGGTACCTTAGTGGTGCCTCCTTTGCCACTTTGCCACTAGGTTCTTTGTGTCACAACCCTCCAATAATTTCTTTTAACCCCTAACTTCCTTAGCTCCCTCTTCCTAATTACTAAAACAAATTTTTTTTGCCATGTCTCAGGCCTAACCCGAGGTCATACCTAGACCCCAAAACACCCTAAACTAGCATAGTAGGCATATCAACACATGCAAACACACAAAATGCAGAGACCTCGGTTTAAGGATATTACACAGACATTCAGGCAATGTTGGTGGCAGTCAGAGAGGGACGAAGGACACTGCAATTCGATCAGAGGCTCGAGCACCAGCTAGAGCTTATGCTATACTGAGCCGAGAGAGGATGCTTCTTCCCGGATGTCATTACCGTACTTTCACACTTTATGATACTACTGTGATTGCATTGACTGATCCGGGTTCGACTCATTCTTATCTGTGTGAAACTTTAGTAACCAGTAAGACTCTGCCTGTTGAGTCTACTGAGTTTGTGATCCGTGTGTCCAACCCCTTGGGTAGATGTGTTCTCGTTGATAAAGTATGTAAAGTTTGCCCGTTGATGATTCGGGATTCATGCTTCCCAGCTGATTTAATGTTGTTGCCTTTCAACGAATTTGTTATAATTTTGGGAATGGACTGGTTAACTTTGCACGATGATGTGGTGAATTGCAAAAGAAAGACCATAGAATTGAAATGTCAGAACGGTGAGATCATCTGGATTGAATCTAATGACTTGAATGGGTTACCGGCAGTAATATCCTCGATGTTAGATCGTAAGTATGTGAGAAAAGGATGTGAAGCTTACTTGGCTTATGTGTTGGATAATAAAGTGTCTGAAAAGCAGATTGAATCCGTACCAGTTGTATGTGAATACCCAGAGGTGTTCCCTGAAGAATTGCCGGGTTTACCACCAGTTCGAGAGATAGAGTTTGGTATTGAATTAGTACCGGGGACAACTCTGATTTCGATAGCTCCGTATCAGATGGCACCTACTGAATTGAAAGAGTTAAAAGCACAGTTGCAAGAGTTGATAGATAGGGGCTTTGCACGACCGAGCTTTTCTCCTTGGGGTGCACCAGTTCTATTTGTGAAAAAGAAAGA
The DNA here is from genome assembly GCA_025698515.1 of Gossypium sturtianum. Taxonomy (NCBI): domain Eukaryota; kingdom Viridiplantae; phylum Streptophyta; class Magnoliopsida; order Malvales; family Malvaceae; genus Gossypium; species Gossypium sturtianum. The sequence goes on along the minus strand of CM046949.1, from coordinate 53,134,859 downwards.
TGGAACTATGCGAATGTGTATTGATTATCGGCAGCTGAATAAGGTGACTATAAAGAATAAATACCCGTTACCTCGGATTGATGACTTGTTTGATCAGTTGAAAGGGGCTTCAGTGTTTTCGAAGATAGATTTGAGATCGGGTTATTATCAGTTGCGAGTCAGAGATTCCGATGTGCCAAAGACTGCATTTCGAACGAGTTACGAACATTTTGATTTCCTAGTCATGCCTTTTGGACTTACTAATGCACCTGTTATTTTTATGGATTTGATGAATCGGGTGTTTAGACAGTATTTGGATCAGTTTGTGGTAGTGTTTATAGAGGATATCCTAATCTACTCCAAAGATGAAACCGAACATGTCAAGCATTTGAGATTGGTGCTACAAACTTTGCGAGATCAACAGTTGTATGAAAAGTTTAGTAAGTGTGAATTTTGGATGAAGGAAGTCAGCTTTTTGGGTCATGTCGTTTCAGCATCAGGTATTCGGGTTGATCCAAACAAAATATCGGCTATACTTGATTGGAAGCCACCAAAGACTATTTCTAAAATTTGAAGCTTTCTGGGACTTGCAGGATACTACAGGCGATTCGTCAAAGGTTTTTCCATGATAGCTACACCTTTGACAAAGCTACTATAGAAAGATGTCAAGTTCGAGTGGTCGGAAAAGTGTCAGAAAAGTTTCGATCAGTTGAAAGCCCTTTTGACCGAAGCTCCAGTATTAGCTCAGCTTGAATCGGGTAAAGAATTTATTGTTTATAGTGATGCTTCTTTAAATGGTTTGGGTTGCGTTCTGATGCAGAAAGGCAAAGTCATAGCCTACGCTTCGAGACACTTGAAGCCTCATGAAAGAAATTATCCGACTCATGTTTTAGAATTAGCAGTCATTGTTTTCGCATTGAAAATATGGCGTCATTACTTGTTCGGCGAAAAATGCCATGTTTATTCAGATAACAAAAGTCTGAAGTACTTGATGACTCGTAAAGATTTGAACTTGAGACAACGCAGATGGTTAGAGTCATTGAAAGATTATGAATTAGTAATTGACTACCATCCGGGAAAGCTAACGTTGTTGCGGATGCTTTAAGTCGAAAATCATTGTTTGCTCTTCGTGCGTTGAATGCACATATGGTTATGTCTGGTGATGGTTCGATCATAGCCGAGTTGAAAGCAAGATCGATGTTTATTCAGCAAATTTGTGATGCACAAAGAATTGACAAAGACATGATTGCTAGACGAGTTCAGTGTGAAAATGATACAGAGTCAGAGTTTCGAATTGATGCAAATGATTGTTTGAACTTTAAAGGCCGAATATGTGTTCCGAGGAATGTGGATTTGATTCAGATGATTTTGAACGAGGCTCATAATAGTCGGTTATCGGTACATCCGGGTAGCACGAAAATGTACAATGACTTGAAACAATTCTATTGTTGGCTTGGCATGAAACGGGATATATCTGAATTTGTTTCAAAGTGTTTAATTTGTCAGCAAGTAAAAGCCGAGCATCAAGCGCCTTCTGGGTTACTTCAGCCGATCATGATACCTAAATGGAAATGGGAGAGAATTACTATGGATTTTGTAACCGGTTTGCTTACGACACCGAGCAAGAAAGATGCAGTCTGGGTTATAGTGGATAGATTGACCAACTCAGCTCACTTTGTACCAGTTCGTACAGATTTTTTGCTCGATAAACTTGCTGAGTTGTATGTATCACAAATTGTGAGGTTACATGGTGTGCCGAGTTCTATTGTTTCAGAAAGAGACCCGAGATTCACATCGCGGTTTTGGAAGAAGTTGCAAGATGCTTTAGGTACTAAACTCCATTTTAGTATAGCCTTTCATCCGCAGACAGACGGTCAATCTGAACGAACCATTCAGATACTTGAGGACATGATGAGATGTTGCGTCCTTGAGTTTGAAGGTACTTGGGAAAGATACTTACCTTTGATTGAATTTGCTTATAATAACAGTTTTCAATCTAGTCTCAAAATGGCACCATACGAGGCTCTCTATGGTCGCAAGTGTCGTACACCGTTGTATTGTACTGAGCTCAGTGAAAATAAGATACATGAGGTTGATTTGATTAAAGAGACTGAATAGAAAGTGGCTATAATCAGAGATACCTTGAAAGCTGCATCGGATCGCCAAAAGTCCTATGCTGATTTGAAACGTAAAGACATTAAGTTTCAAGTCGGAGACCGAGTATTTTTGAAAGTTTCTCCGTGGAAGAAAGTACTCCGATTTGGTCGAAAGGGAAAACTAAGTCCGAGATTCATCAGACCATATGAAATCATCGAACGTATTGGGCCTGTTGCTTATAGATTGAAGTTGCCTTCTGAATTAGAAAAGATACACAATGTGTTTCATGTTTCGATGCTCCGTATATACAGATCAGATCCATCACATGTGATTTCTCCGTCTGAAATTGAAATCCGATCCGATATGACGTACGATGAGGAACCGATTCGTATTTTAGCCCGAGAAATGAAAGAGTTGAGAAACAAGAAAATTCCGTTAGTGAAAGTGCTATGGAATCGTCACGGAGTTGAAGAGGCTACGTGGGAGCCTGAGGATTCAATGAGGCAACAATATCCGACTTTGTTTAACGGTAAGATTTTTGGGGACGAAAATCCCTAAGGGGGGAGAGTTGTAACAGACCGAATTTGACCCTAATCGAAACGGTGGTTTCGAGACCACGAATCCGAGTCTGAGAAATATTTAAATATTATATTTTGTGTTTATTATAGGTGAATTAATGTGTGTGAAAGTTTCGTAGAAAAATTTAATTGTTTGTGTGCTTAATTAAATAAAAGGACTTAATCGCGTAAAGTGTAAAAGTTACAAACTATAGTAAAAAGTGCTTATTTGTTAGTGGTTTCTTACTATGAAGTCCTTAAAGTAGAAATATGCCATAAATATGATAGTGGATGGTTGATTGACGGTTTTAGACATAGTTTATATGTTATACTTATTTTATTATAAAGGTTAAATAAGTAAAATAATTAATAAGTAATATTAAACAAAACCAAAGGCCATTATCATCTTATTTTTCTTATGACCGAATGTAAAAGGAGGAATAACTTAGAGTTTCTTCAACATTTCGGCATTTTGAAGCTTGAATAAGGTATGGTTAGTTTTCGGTTTTTGATAATTTTTACGTTTTTGAGATCGTTGCTTCGAACAGTAGCTGACCCATGTTAGAATTTTTAAATTTAAGCATTTTGATGTTTGGCCATTGACATGTTCTTGGGGTTTTTGATGTTTGATGATTTTATATTAAAGATATGTTAAAAATTAGCATGTTTTGTATTTGAGATTTTAGTGAATTTGGGTATTTTGGGCTAAATTGCAAAAATGAATTTTTGAGGGGACCAAAATGCAAGATAAATGAAAGAAATGGACTTGTATAGTCCCTATGAACATTCGGCCCTAAGGTGTTATAGTGAAATTTTGTGTATTTTGTGTTTTGTACAAATAGGACTAAATTGTAAAAATGTGAAACATTAGGGGTAAAATGGTAATTTGCCCATTTATGTGTTTTGGGACTAAATTGAGATGAAATGTGCTTGAATGAGCTAAATTTTAATGTGTTTAGATCAAGAACAAAGAAAAACATATTTGGATCGGGGAAAGGCGAAGGTTACCGAATAGCCGGACTACGTTGTCCGTTGACAGTCGAGGTAAGTCCTTAAGCAAATAAATGTCAAAGAATTAATTATGAACTTAGTAAATGATGAAATTTGGAAATTTAAAGCATAAATATAGGAGATGGCCGAATATGAGGGTATGTTATTGAAGTGAATTTATTTTGTTTAATGTAATGTGAATAAGTATGATCGGTTGGATATGTGAAAGTAATATAAAGTATATGAGATGTTGTGATTTCAGTATTAAGTAATGTGTATTGAAATGTTAAAAGTGTTGATATTCGGGCTTCGACCCTAGCAGGCCTTGTGCCGATGATTTATATCGGGTTTAAATGCCTAGCAGGCCTCGTGCCGGTGAATTATTTCGGGCTTATTGCCTAGTAGGCTTAATGCCGGTGTTCAAACTTCGGACCTTTGGTCTAGCAGCCTCAATGCCGGTGTGTAATTCGGGCTTAAATGCCTAGCAGGCTTAATGCCGGTGATATGCTATAAACGGAGAATCCGAGAATTAAACGAGGTGAGGCATATATTTAATGCAATGTGCCATTAGCTCGGGTAAGTGTTATTCTACTAGTGTAGTAAGGAATGTAGTGAGTAAGTATAATATCAATTGAGTTAAGTATTGTGAGATCAAGTTGATAATTCAAATAGAATTTTTATTATGTGTAATTGAGCTTAATGTATATATTACTTTGATGAATCTGTTATAAGTGGAATTGTTAATGGAAAGTGAATTTGTATGTGTTTGCACATATGGAAAAAAAAAATGAAATGTGATTGATATGCATGATATTTTAATTCGACTTGGAATATATAGATACTTATGATTAATATGTGATTTAATGGTGTATACATTTATGGTAGAGAAATGTCAATACTTAGATTAAGGGTATTAATGATATTCGGCTATGAATAATTTACTTAATATAATGTTTATAATCTTTGCCATAAATTGAATGATTAAAAGTTTAAATGTATGAATATTATTTTGTATTTGCTTAAGACTTACTAAGCTAGTAAGCTTACTCCGCTTTATGTTTAATGTTCTGCTTATAGATTTTGGTCAAGCTACGGGCTCTGGGAAATCGTCAAGAAAGTCAACCACACTATCATCTTTTTGGTACACCTTTATTTTGTCTTATTTTGGATAAAGGCATGTATAGGATGGTAAATGTCTTTGTTTGAGTTGAAAACTTTGTTATTATATGTAATCTAGCCATACGAATATGGCTTATATTTTATGTTAGTTGAAGTGGAAATATACAGTTTATCTAAGTGATCAAATAGTCCATATGGATATGTTATTATGAGGCATGGATGATATGGATTTTATTTGGTTATATTCGGCTATGGTCTGATCCTTTTGGTCAAGTATATGTATTGTGCATTTGATGTGATTACTTGTTTATAATGCTAATGTTTGAGTTGGTTTAGTCATGTATTTTGGTCTTTAGATTAATGGTTGAATTTCATTTAAAAGCTAATCGTTGCATGTGCTAGGTCACGGTTTGAAATGTTGTAAAAAAAAAATATTATCCATGGCTATACTTTTGAGATGGTTGTTTGGGTAAATTTATAATTAATGGAAATGCTAAGGTTAGTTAGCTTTGTAAATAAATTCATTTGGGATTTGCATATATGATATGGTTTAAGTGTAATATTTAAATGAAAAGAGAATGCGAACAATCTATGATTTGGTTATGTATTTTACCAATTATTTTGGTTACTTGTAATAAATGTATTATTAATGGTACATGTGTACAAGATGCTTAGAACCACCATGGTATATAAATATACATATATATGCATAACCATGAAATGCTTTAAAATGATAAAGTATACGAAAAGTTTGGTATACGTTCTTTGGATTGATTATAAAGCAAACGAGTTTGGTATGATATGAATTATTCTTTATGTTCATAAATGTATTATATAATCATATAGGTATGCAATGTATGTACCGCATAGACATCTTAGATTCATTTATATGCATGCAAATGAGTTCATGTAAGCTTTGAGTTGTTGGACTGTTTGGTTTATTCTGAATTTTGGTATGAACTATTAGTTGGTTATTGGGAGATTAAATATGCATTTTTGGATTTGATAAATGTATGAATTGCGATAAATGCATGTGATGTTCTGAGTCTAGTTCAGTAATGCCTCATAACCCTAATCCGGCGACGGATACAGGTTAGGGGTGTTACATTGGAAATGAGATTGACCGAACTAGGTGGATTTAAATAAGGAATAGAATGTGAAATCTATAGTCACTCTTTGGAAAAGTAGACGACCAGGAAAAATAGTAGTAATGTGGGATTTAGCCGAGTTGGGACTAAAGATATGACTGTCAGATCTGAAGTTCGAGATTCCTGTCAAGGTTTATACTATTTGAGCTCATGAGGAGAAAACTACTTTTGATGTTAATACTGGTACATTTTCTTTAACTCAATATTTCTGTGTACACGTTGATTAACTTTGAATCATTGCATTCTTACAGTTACACTGCATTAGTAACTGGAAGAAATTGACAATAATGTTGACTGAATATGATGTTAGAGTAACGAACCTGTTAGGTCAGTATGTTATCACTATTGAGATATGTAAAAAGTGTCCACTGAAAATGTGGAATTGTGAATTTTCTACTGATCTGATGTTATTGCCATTGATAAATTTCATATTATTCTCGATATGGATTGATTGACTTTGTATGATACGGTAGAAATAGTAAACAGAAGTGAATTGTACTGTGATGTTAGAAGAGTGAATAAATTAATGTTAGTGTTGATAGATCTAAATGTCTCACCAATATCGTAATAGTGTTTTCTGTTCGAGAACTGATAAGAGTAGGTCTTGAATTTTAGATACCAGAAAAAAGAGATTGAAGTTAAAATAAGTTCAAAGATTAATAGATTTTTTAATGTGTTTTGAAAAGATTTGTTAGACTTGTTGCCTAAAAGAGAAGTTGAATTTGTTATTGAATTAGCACTGGAAATTGCTTCAATATATGTTACACCGTATAGAATAGCACTAACAACATTGAAAGAAATGAAGACTTGTTTGCAAGAGCTATTAAACCAAGAGTTCATTCAATTGAGTGTGTTACCTTGGGATGCTTCAGTCCTTATTGTGCAAAAGAAAGATGAAACCTTGAGATTTCGTATTGGTTACAAACAGTTGAATGAAACTACTATAAATATCAAATATCTATTGCCCCATATTGATATCATACTGATTTACTCGAGGAATAGAAGTGAACATGATCAACATCTAAGATCTATATGACAGACTTTATGAGAAAAACAATTGTATGCAAAATTCATCAAATGTGAATTTTGACTCCTAAAAGCAAGATTTCTGGAACATGTAATATTGACTAAAGGTATTCGCATTGATTTGAACAAAGATCATCAAATCTGATTTGGAAATCTCTGAAGAATGAATAGAAGGGCACAGTTTTCTAAAATTAGTTGGGTATTACAGATGGTTTGTTAAAGGCTTCGCAATAATTGCATTACCGTTAACGAAGCTACTATAGAAAAATGTTAGTTTTGATATGACATAATTTAGTCAAAAAAGTTTTGATCAATTTAAAGCTATAGTAACAGCAGCCCAAATGTTGGCTCAATATAAATTCGAGAAAGAATATTTTTTTTCCTACGATGCTTTATTTATGGTCTGAGTTATGTAATGATGTGGTAAGAAATGAGAATTTAAAACTTTCAAAAAGATGATCCAGAGTTACTAGCTAAATGACGACTTGTTAAAATGATCAGACTTCATAATTTAATGTTGTTGTTAACAGAAATCTACGTTTTCGAAATTGTTTATGTATATCGAAAGATTTAGACCTGAAACAATATAATTTACATAGAACTCATATAAGTACCTATTCGTTTCAGCAGGGCAGTACTAGACATATAGTTTTTTGAAATAATTGCATTATTCGTAAGGTATAAAAAGAGAGATTGCAGAATATCTGACAAAATGTCTGATACGTTAGCAAATTAAAGCTAAACATCAAGTTCCATCAGATTTGTTACAACCTATGATGATTCTGGAATGGAAATGGGATCAAGTCACTATGAACTTCTTATCAGGTTTATCGTTATCACCGAAAAAGAAAGACACAATCCGGGTTATGGTTGACAGACTCACCAAGTCCTCACATTTCATTTCAGTTAGAACAAATTTTGTAACGACCCGATAGTCAGTGGTGTCGGGAAGTGTATTTCTGGGACTCCGTAGTTATAAACTGAACTCGTAAATTTTTTTATTAAATATTTATGGAGCTATAATAGAGGCAAATTAAATTTTGTATAAGTAATTTTCATGAAATTAGGAGTTATTAAGGTATTGGGACAAAATCGCGAAAGGGTTAAAAGTTTTATTATAGATTGAAATTAATTAAGAGGGCTAAAGTAGTAATTATACACAATTAATGGACGATGGACGGTGGTGAGTAGTTGGAGTGTTGATTTTGTTATAAAATTTATTAGTTTATAAAAATATATGTTATAATATTAAATGAAAACAACATAAAGAATGATGGATGATAGTGGAATGAAAAAGAATTTCCATTCTCCTTTTTCATGCAACATTCGAAGCAAAGAAAAATAGCATGGGGAGAACGCACGGCCTAGGGGGTTTGGAGTTCACATTCCAAATTGGTTAGTTCAATTTAGTTTTTTTTTTTGTAATTTTTACGTTTTTAGAATTCTGGTACTATAGATTAGCCGACTCATATTTTAATTTTTAGTATTGTTTAAGACTGAAGATGTTACCATTGTTGATTAGTTAGATTTTTAGAGATTAAATTGATAGATTTTTAAGTTCGAAGTGGAAAAGGACTAAATTATGGAGTTAATTGTTGATTTTGAGCAATAGGGACTAAATTGTGAAAAATTTGAAATTTAGGGGTAGAATTGAAAATAAGGAGCTAAATTTAGCTTAGAGTTAAATTAGTATAAAAATTTGAGGTTAAATGTGGAGATTTAATTTGTAACAGCCTGTTTTTCAGTAGTGTCGGAAATAGTGATTTCGGGGCCATAAATTCGATGAGCGAGTCCGTAAATATTATTATTTATTTTTTACGAGTAATATGGTGTATTAATAAAATTTATTTTAACGATTTTATTGTTAAATGGAAGAACAACTAAGCTCAAGTGGTAAGACCCTAAAGTCAAGTGGTTTTAGAAAATAAGGTATCGGGAATTCATTTTTATAAACCGAGCTGTAAATATTTTATTAAATATTTACAGAATGTTATCAAGGTCGTATTAAAATTTGGTTAAGAAATTTTAATGTTTCGATAGTTAATTAATTAAAAAGGACTAAATTGTAAAGGATGCAAATGTTAATCGCTATAAGTTTATTTGTATTAAATAGTTATAAAAGAATGAAATGAGGGTTTTAAAGAGAAAATATACCTTATTATGATGTACGGTTAGTGGGTGGAAAAATAAGAAATATTATGTATTTAAAATGTTTTATTTAAAAGATTTTATATGTTAAGTTAAAATAATGATAATAAAACAAAAAGCCAACATTTGTGATTTCTTTTATGTCTTCTTCTTCCCCATAACCGAAATCTCCATGGAAGGATAGGGAGCATTCGGTCAGGTGTAGTTCCAAAGCCTGTGAGTGTTTTTCATTCTGTTTCTAATAATTTTTATGTTTTTGAGATCGTTGCAACTACGTCCAGCTAGCCCGTACCATCGTTTTTGAAATTGTTAAAGATTTTGAATGTTGCCATTGATGAATCTTTATGATGAATCTTTGTGATTTTAGATGTTAAATGATGAATTTGAAGTATTAGTTGTTATTTATAAGTATTTTGTTAAATGATTTTTAATGATTTAAAAGTTTAGGGATTAAATTGCTAAAATAATAATTCAAGGACTTGATGTGAAATTGTTACAAATGTGGGTTGTATTGGAAGCTATTAACATTCGGGTGACTTGTGTTTTCAATAAAATTGGTTTATTTGCATGATTAGGACATATGGACTAAATTGAATAAAAATGAAAAGTTGAGGGTAATTTGTTAAAAATGTTAAAAAGAACCAAATTTCATAAAATGAATTGGTTTTGATGTTTTAATTAATGAATTGAATGAAATTATTATTTTAGATAAAAAACGAGATAAATATCGAGGAGAAGAAAAAATTACCAAATAGCCCCTGTAATTAGTCATTGCTGCAATTTAGCCATGTAAGTTCATAGTGATTTGTTATTTAATGTATTTCACTTGTGATTATTTTTTTTTCTAGTTAATTGATTTATACATATGTGAAATTACTTCGGTTATTTATATAATGATGAGTGTTGCAAATACTTATGTATATGTGAAATTGAGAAGAGATTATTAGTAGTGTTTTTCTTGGAATTGTATTAAAGTTATATGCGAATGAGATGAATTTTAGTATGTATACAAAAATGAAGAAGTGCCCTTGTTTACACATCTATGCCCCTATTTATACTTCAATACCCCTGAATGTACATCTGTGCCCCTGTTTGTACTTCAGTACCCCTGAGTGCACATCTGTGCCCCTGTTTACACTTGGTGCCCCTGAATGCACATCGATGACCCTGTTTGTAGTTCGGTACCCCTGAATGCACATCTGTGCCCCTATTTGTACTTCGGTACCCCTGAATGCACATCTGTGCCCCTGTTTGCACTTTGGTACCCCTAATTGCACATTCATGCTCCTGATTGCTCTTTGGTGTCCCTTTTATGCATCTATGATGCCCCTGGTGTGGTGTAGTTACTCGAGTATCCGAGTCAAATTACTAGTTCATCGGGCTAAAGGTTAATGAAATTTACAAAATTATTTATGTGCTTAAAGACTAATGTATAGACAAGACAATAGTAAATGTTAAATGTTCAATGATCTATTTGATCATACATAAGTATAATTATATCGATGATTATACAGTTAAAGTTAGATATTTATATACATATATGAATGAGTTTGGATTGAATTATTATTGTAAAAGAAGTATATGACGAACCATTTTTAGTACTAATTTTGTAAGTGCTTCGTGAATGAATAAAAGGTATGATTAATCCGTTTATTTAGTTTTCACATTGTTTAGTGAAAGTAAGTGATTCCGGGTTGATATGTTTATATGAAACTTTGAAACGAAAGATGAATTACAGAATGATTATATGTTAAATGTGTAAATATTATGGTAAGGAGAAACGTTTAAGTGAAATAGTTATATGAAATGCTTATAAGGAAATATATATATGTATATGCAAAGCTACACCAGGTGTCCATGAGAGGTGTATTGAATAGAAAAAAATGAAAGTTAGTTTATGATATAATGAAAATTTATTCCTAGTTGTTTATTCTAATAAGTTCAGTAGTTAGGTTACCTTTATACGAACTTACTAAGCATTATTGCTTACGTTAATTGTTTTCTTATCCTGTAGATCATCGGAAAGCTAGATTTGGTTGGAAGCTTGTTAGAAATCTATTACACTATCCAACAGCCAATTTCGGTAGTTTTTGACGTTTTGATCAAGGTTATAATGGCATGTATAGATGGACTTGTGTTTGATGTTAGTTGAATGTTAGTTGATAAGTTCGGCAAGTATATGTTATTTTGGTTGATGTACTTTTGGTGTCTTGTTGGTATGTGTTAATATGACTAAGATATGATGCATGTTGAGTGACCAAATGGTATGATTATGTGGAAGTTCTAATGATCATAACCATGGTATGTTTTGGAAGTGGTAATGAGTTATATGAGTATGATTGAGATGTGGTAAGTGTACATGCTTAGGTATGATTGAATGATTGTATTTGAGGTTTCTTGTATGACATATTGGTTGAATGTTAATGGTCTATTGAATTTGTTATTTCATACATGTTTTAGTAAGGTTTTGGTGCTTTGAGTTTGGGCATAAATTGCTTTTAGGTACATGTATTGGTGGTGGAAATGGCTTGAATTTAGCCAATTTCATGTTCACATAGCCTGAGACACGGGCGTGTGACTCAGCCGTGTGTGACACACGGCCATGCGACACGGCCATGTGTCCTCTGTAGGTTTTAAGGTTTGCAAGTCAGGCTGTTACACGGCCTAACACACGGGTTCGTGAGGCCATTTCGAGAGTTACATGGCCTGGCAAATGGGTGTGTGGTTTGGCCATGTGACCCAACTTCGAAAGTTACACGGGAACAAACACGGGCAAGGACATGGCTGTGTGTCCCTATTTTGATTCTTACACAGTCTGAAACATGGGCGTGTGTCTCAGCCGTGTGAGTCACACGGCCTGGCCATATGGTCGTGTGACCCCTGTAGTTCAATTTTTCCAACTTTTTGTTAAATGTTTCGAATGTTTTCAATTTAGTCTCGAATTGTTTCTAAAGTGTTTTTAAGGCCTCAAAGGCTCGGTTAAGGGACTATATGCATGTAAATGAATGGATTATGCTATGTTTATATTAATGTTTGGAAATGTATATTTTTATGTTATGTTTATACGGTAATGCTCCGTAACCTTATTTTCACGACGGATACGGGTTAGGGGTGTAACATAATTAGTCTTGATTTAGGGACTAAATTGAACATTAAGCAAAATGCAGTATAAAATTTGAAATTTAATAAATATTGAGTTGTGTATTATTAATCAATTGTAGTTATTTTATTCCATAGCGAACGTCGTTCCGAAATCCTCGAGTAAGAAGGGGAAAGACAAGGTCGATGTCGAGTAGCTCGGAATATACAGTTTGTGTTTCTATAATCCAAAATAAATTAAAAATTATTGCATGTTGAATTGTTTGCATATGGTAAGTATTTGAGGTGAGAACTCTTGTATTTTGGGCTGAATTGAATCAATTGATGATTAGAATGAACTGATTATGAATATTAAGAAATGTGGTGCTTTTATGAATATTGAAATAAATGTGTGTATTGAGAAATTGTGGTTGCTACCAACTTGATTATATGCTTATATGTAATCATGTACATATATGAAATTAGGATATTGGTTGTATTGAAAAGTTAAATGAAACCATATTAACTGTTTCGGGCTAAGTCGGATATAGATGGCATGCCATAGGATAGGAAGAGTTCAAGGATTTCTTCGACCTTGAGTCGATGAGGTAATGGGTTCCAATTTGCTTCGGTTTAATTGATGAGACACTGGGTGTTAACTTATTATAGTGCTGAGCGCAATTATTTCTTCAGATTTATCCGATGAGGCACTAGGTACCAAACTGGTGTGTTGGTTGGATCTGTGTATTCGTTCGAGTCTGAGTTGTGTTAATAGGGGAAATTAAATGATAAAATTGATGTATTTAATATTGAAATGATAAGGATGAGAAATGGAAAATGAGATGTGAAGTGGAATGTGAAATGGTGAAATTGGTTATGAATATTGAATGAATTATGAGAAATGAATTCATGAATTGTACATAAAGATGAATCATGCCATTGCATGAGTTGAATTATCAAATTCTATATGAAATGCTATTGCCATGTGCTTGAATTTGTGAAAACTATTGGATGTGGACAAGGAATGAATAGACTAGCATTATTGACTTGATATATATATAGTACATAACATTACTTATTTGAATTTTTACATTTTAATCATTTATATCAATTTTTAAATTTTTGGATTATAAAAATACCACTGATTTATACTCAGTGTACGGTTTTGTTTCCCGTACACATGTTAGGTACTTTCCAGCTTATCGCCAACTAAGCATCCAACAACAATCCCGTTCTCAAGTTGTGGTGATGTTCTATTTTATTATGGAATATACCTAGGTGGTCTTTTGGTTGATGGTTATTTTTTTAATGTGATGATATTTTGAGTCCCAAGTGTAATGGTGTTTATATGTTCATATGGTTGAGGTTGAAGCTATGTCTTGGTATATTAGTCAAGCTTAATGTTTTGCATGTGTTTTAGTTTTAAGCTTGGTAGCCTAAATAGCTAAAACATTAGTTCAATTATGTTCATTTGGTATGAATGAATGTTTGGATGGTTGATGTGTTATTAATATGTTTAGAAATATAAAAATGTGGTACCAATGAGGGTACATTGGTTAGACACTTAAGATGGATGCTTTGGCATGTTTTAAGCATGTTTAATTGTGTTTTGAATAGGTTAAATGGCTGGGAATTGGGTTGCTTAGTTTCCAAGTAAGCATGATTTGGTAAACTTGAGTTTTAAGGTATATTTAGGTACACATGGTCTGAGACACGGTCTGTGACACGGCCGTGTGTCTCGTAAATTTTAGTGCAGGTTCACGCGGTCAGGCACACGGCCTGTGACAGAGACTTGTGACCCAAGTCAGTGAGATACATGGGCAGAGACACGGTCTGGGACACGACTATGTGTCCCAACTTCGAAAGCCACACGGCTTGGCCACACGGCTGTGTGACCCCTATTTCTAATTTTTTTTAAAATTTCCCCAAAACCTTTTGAATTGTTTCAAATTAGTCCCTATTTGTTTTCAAACTATTTTTAAGGTCTTGTAAATTCATTTTAAGGACTGTAAGAGTATTTTTAAGCTAATTTTAAATAAAAGCGAACCTAAATTGGGTGGAGTAGGTTATTCTACTAATATCATCGAAGGTAGTAGTTAGAGTATAGTTCAATACTCTGATGCTAATAATTAGAATAGTCTTGTTATGTATCCAACTTCTAGCTTTAAGAGGGGATAGATAGTGATAAGAGTGTAAACAGTGGAAGACCAAGTTTAGCATATCTCATCATTCGGTTGTTTAGGATAATAATATGGAAACATTAAATTAACATGTTCTGCACTCTGTATAATAAGATGTTAATAGTCAGCTTGCACCTTTATTTATGTTGAAATTAAATGTTTTGATCGGTTAGTAATGCTCCTGACCCTAATTCGATGACAGAGGTGGATTAGGGGTGTTACAAATTTCTTGCTCGAGAAGTTAGCTAAGTTGTATATTTTTGAGATTGTGAGACTGCATGGTATACCATTGTCTATTATATCAGATTGAGATTCAATATTTATTTCCAGAATTTTGGGTAAATTGCATGAGGCTCTTGGTAGGAAATTAAACTTTAGTACTGCATTTCATCCTCAGATAGACAGGCAAACTGAATAGGTAATGCAAATATTGGTAGATATTTTGCGATATTGTGCTATTGAGTTTGAACATAACTGGGAAAAAATTATTTTTTAGTCGAGTTCGTTTATAATAACAATTATAAGACGGGTATTAAAATGGCTCCATATGAGACTTTATACGGACGCAGATGCAGAATTCCATTGTATTGGACTGAGTTGAGGGAAAGCAAGCTAACAGGGGCTGATCTGATCTGTGAGACTAGAGAAAAAGTTAGAATCATACAAGGCTGGTTGACAGCTGCTCCAGACCATCAAAAATCATTTACTGATATAAAAAGAAAAGATATTGAGTTCAAATGGGTGATAAAGAATTTTTGAAAGTCTACCCGTAAAATAAAGTTCTGCATTTTGTCAGAAAAGAGAAGCTTAGTCCAAGATATATAGGACCTATGAGATCCTCAAAAGAATTGGTCCAGTGGCTTTGTAACACCCCTTTACCCGTGTAACACCCCCAAACCCGGCCCACGAGCCTTGACCGAATCTGGTTATGTTATTGTGGAAAGACGGTTAAGAATCTTTGACTACAGAATAAATCTTGAAAATTTTGTTAACTTTCGGGAAGTAAGTCCATTAAAATTATTAAATAATATAAGCTTGGTTTGAATTAAAACTTTATTATAATTTATTATAATATAGATCCTTTGTAAAAATATTACTAAATACGATATAACCTTTATCAACTATAAATAAAGTACTTTAATCAAAAAGTGGTCCTTATTACAAAATAATTAATCCAAGTACTTCAAATTAAAATGCTTGAAATAAGAATATTCAAAACGTCTACGTCTGCATGAAAATCTGCTTCTGCATGGCCACCTTTGTATCTACTCCAACTCGGTCCATTACTCACGACTCACCTGCGATGTTGGATAAATAATTGGGTGAGTCATACAGACTCAGTGTGTAAGTTAACCACCAAATCCACCCACATGCTAGCCACATAATATCCCAATTATCAAATGCAACAAGTATATATATATATTCATTTTAACAATTACCACAATCTGGGTTTGGCCCACATTCAAATCATACTCAAATCTTTGGGCTAGGCCCATTTCTCAATAAACCACATATCAACTGGGCTTGGCCCATTTCCACGTATGTTCCCAAAACATACCTATCCACATGTCATATTGGGCTTGGCCCATTTCCATATTATTACAAAAATAATGCAACATGATTCCCAACCCAACCTAGGGTCCATCCGCTACACACCCCTTATCCACCTACCACACACCAGGGGACTATCGAGTCACCCTCTCCTTTTCCTCCAAAAGGCAACCAATGCCATCCACGATGTAGCGTATAGCTAACATCAAACCACGATGGAGCACACAAAGAAACCATCAAGCCACGATATGGCATTAAGCCCATATCAATCAAGGTAACCACGCGAACTAAATCGCAAAGATCCACAACGCGACCTCGATCGGCGCCAATCCACGATGTAGCACAAAGTCGACATCAACCACGTACTCAAGTACACCCGTACCTTCTTTTCATAACCCACCCATGCACATGCCACATAAAATATAATCATGATAATGCATGCACATGCTTATTAATATCCATAAACATACTCATAAACAAATAATCACACCGCAATAGATCCGATACTAACACGGTCATCGCTATACCCTTTAGGGGTTTATATGGCACACTTATTATGCGCACTTGTTAGTAAAACATATAACACATAAAACCGGAAACAAAGGGTTAGTTACACACCTTATTACTAGGAGTTCTAGACTCTCGATCCTCGACGCTATCGTTTAGCGAAACTACGGCTTTTGCCTAACGCTTTACTGTTCTTTGCCCCGCACCGGGTGGCCAATCTCGCATGCAATGAAAACGGATCTTTTCTTAAACTTTGGGATGGGAGCTTTCCGCTGCCCACTTTGGTAGTACTTGCATCCACGTCCATCGTAATCACTTAATCGTAATCCTTTGGTTAAACGTCATAATACAAGATCTTAGGCGAATAACTACAATTTAACTTACTTACCAAAAACGATCTAAAATCTCAAAGGCTCCTCTGTACTTACATCGATTTTCCCTTAGATGATCGAATCCAAGAGACTTCCTCAATGCTTCCCTCTTTCGGCACTCTTATTTAAGATTCGGCCAACCACACTAGGACACCAAGGGAGATCAGCACCACTCTACTATTCGGCCAAGATGACACTAAATAGGGGAAGGGAATTTCGGCACACCAAGAGGGAGAGGCAAAAGACTTGATGAATAATTAGCACTCTACCCTCCCCTATTTATAGCATTCGGCCAACCCCCCTTGAAGACTCCAAGATTTGGCCAACACCTTCCTAGCCACTAATTCAATTCCATTTGAATTAGTTCAAAACAACTTGAATTGTTCCACAATTATCCCACTTATCAAAAATAAATAATAGATAAATAAAAATAAATAAAAAAACACATTATCCTCATCCAAATAAGAGTCTTCTAGCCGTCCAACACTTTCAAAATTGCTGCCAAAAAGAAATAAAAATTCAAACTCCAAAACCCAGCTTCCTTGGTTCGAACCTGGGACCAGTCTGCTGCACGCCTAACCCCAACGCCCAGGCCACTCGGCCATCTTGATTTTTATGCTAGAAACCCCCAACGTTTATTTTTAAACCCTTCTTCACTCAGCCCATAACCGCACAAAATAAAACGCCAACCTGCAGCTCCAGGCGCTCGAACCTGCGCCCTTGCTCTCCTCCAGCGCCTAAGTGGCGCATGAGAGCCACTCCACCAGCCCATCTTTCTTGTCCGAATTCCTCACCATATATCTTTAAGGCCTTACAAAGCCCAACGCCCAAAACAAAAACAAAAATAAAACGCCAAATACTTCTCCGGCCCCTCGAAACCGCGACCTGCACCTAGCGCCTTTTCAAGTAGCGCCTCGACCACTCCGCCCACTCCGCTTTTCATGTCCATCAACTTGGACATTTATTTTTAAGGCCTACTTAGCCCAATCCTTGACGCAAAAACAACATTGCTTTGCCGCTGACTCGAACCCAAGCCCCCACCGGCGCTACTTCCACCCTAAAGCAGCGCATGAAGCCACTTTGCGGATCCTTTCTTGTGCCTTAAACGCCCAATTAATTCTTTTAAACCCTCAAAACCAAGCCCCTCTTTATTACTTAAAATCCAAAATTTTCTAGGGCATTCCTTGCCTTCTAGGGTTCTCCAAACCCCTAAAAAATTCCTCCAACATGACCATAAGCCTACTAACTGCTCGAGTTATGCTCCAAGCGCATAACCCCTAAACCAGGGTGTTACAATTCTACCCTCCTTAAAAATAATTTCGTCCTCGAAATTACTTTACTAACAAACGTCCATACAACCTATCTTACCACCTTACGCTTATGCTGCGCACTCTGATCTTACTAAGGCTATCGTACCTACACAATCTCTACGTTCATGCTCAAAATTCGAAACACCTCCCTTAGCAACACCGAAAAGGCTAACTCATAAGCAAGCAAAGTAGTTAAAACATGTACCAAAGCAAAGGAGCTTACCTAATATCACATCCTTGGTTGACTCCGACTAGAACCATTCCTTCCATGGCTTGAACCACGACCCCTCGTCGCTCGAGGACAATTCTTAACCAGATGTGCCTTAGATCCGCACCGAAAACATTCTTTACTATTTCCCCAACACTCTCCTGTGTGAGGTCTTCCACATCGAACACAAGAACGATTCCGATCCATTGGGGCAAGTGCATGCACAGGATTCTCGATCCTTGGTCTTTTCTGGACATTACCAAACGACGCTGACGGTCCAATATTTCTCTTATCCTCGTTCCTATTCTTCTCTCGGTTTTCTCTCATAGTCTTTTTAACCTCTTCTAATCCGAGCTTTCTCTACGTAATGGCAAAATCCCTTTCTCTTTGTGGCGCGATCAACTCTCGCAACTCATCTCGCAGCCCATCTTCGAATCGAACACTCCTTTCATAATCAGTAGCCACGATTCCTTTGGCGTACTGACTTAGTCGCACAAACTCGACTTCATACTCTGCTATCGACTTATTCCTTGTACTAGGTTTAGAAACGCTTTCCTTTGCGGCGCCTAAGTAACTTGCTCCAACGTACTTTCCTTCAAACTTTTCCTTAAAGAAATCCCAATCCGATCGATCCGCCGGTACACCTTGTTTGACAAAGAGCCACCAACGATAAGCTTCGTCGCTAAGTAATGAAACAAAGACCCTTCGACTTTTCTTCATTGGTGCACCCAAATCGTCCATGATTCTTTCGACTGCTTCTAGCCAATACTCCGCTACGTTCGGAGCTACTTCCGAACACTCCTCTAAAGATCTCGGCTCCGTTTGATCTAAGCCTTTCCGACACCGACTTCGAGTTCCATTTCCTCTACTAACTCCTACTACTCGCTCTAGTACTCGCAACATGGCCCGCGATACTGCGTCATCTTCTCCTGTCTGATCTTGCTCCTCTGCGCCCACTGCTGGCGGCACTTCACTTTCTGACTCATGGCCAGACCCTACGGGTTCCGAAGCTGCCATTCTACCTCTACCGCGTCCCCTAGAACTCATCTCTACCGTCGCGATTTAATCTGGTGGATTCGGGTCGGAGGTACTGGTGCCATGCCAGAAAAACCTGAAAAAGTTTCTTAAAAGCCCATGTTTTTTTTTTCTTTTTTTTTTTTTGAAAAGCCCATTTTGAAAATGTTTTTGGGCCCAAAACCCTCAAAGCCGAGTTTTGAACCGGGCTCTGATACCAAACTGTAACACCCCCAAACCCGGCCCACGAGCCTTGACCGAATCTGGTTATGTTATTGTGGAAAGACGGTTAAGAATCTTTGACTACAGAATAAATCTTGAAAATTTTGTTAACTTTCGGGAAGTAAGTCCATTAAAATTATTAAATAATATAAGCTTGGTTTGAATTAAAACTTTATTATAATTTATTATAATATAGATCCTTTGTAAAAATATTACTAAATACGATATAACCTTTATCAACTATAAATAAAGTACTTTAATCAAAAAGTGGTCCTTATTACAAAATAATTAATCCAAGTACTTCAAATTAAAATGCTTGAAATAAGAATATTCAAAACGTCTACGTCTGCATGAAAATCTGCTTCTGCATGGCCACCTTTGTATCTACTCCAACTCGGTCCATTACTCACGACTCACCTGCGATGTTGGATAAATAATTGGGTGAGTCATACAGACTCAGTGTGTAAGTTAACCACTGAAATCCACCCACATGCTAGCCACATAATATCCCAATTATCAAATGCAACAAGTATATATATATATTCATTTTAACAATTACCACAATCTGGGTTTGGCCCACATTCAAATCATACTCAAATACTGGGCTAGGCCCATTTCTCAATAAACCACATATCAACTGGGCTTGGCCCATTTCCACGTATGTTCCCAAAACATACCTATCCACATGTCATATTGGGCTTGGCCCATTTCCATATTATTACAAAAATAATGCAACATGATTCCCAACCCAACCTAGGGTCCATCCGCTACACACCCCTATCCAAATTTACCACACACCGGGGACTATCGAGTCACCCTCTCCTTTCCTCCAAAAAGGCAACCAATGCCATCCACGATGTAGCGTATAGCTAACATCAAACCACGATGGAGCACACAAACAAACCATCAAGCCACGATATGGCATTAAGCCCATATCAATCAAGGTAACCACGCGAACTAAATCGCAAAGATCCACAACGCGACCTCGATCGGCGCCAATCCACGATGTAGCACAAAGCTGACATCAACCACGTACTCGAAGTACACCCGTACCTTCTTTTCATAACCCACCCATGCACATGCCACATAAAATATAATCATGATAATGCATGCACATGCTTATTAATATCCATAAACATACTCATAAACAAATAATCACACTGCAATAGATCCGATACTAACCTGGTCATCGCTATACCCTTTAGGGGTTTATATGGCACACTTATTACTGCACTTGTTAGTAAAACATATAACACATAAAACCCGGAAACAGTGGGTTAGTTACACACCTTATTACTAGGAGTTCTAGACTCTCGATCCTCGACGCTATCGTTTAGCGAAACTACGGCTTTTTGCCTAACGTTTTCTGTTGCTGGCCCACACCCTGGTGGCCAATCTCGTACAGCAGAAACGGATCTTTTCTTAAACTTTGGGATGGGAGCTTTCCCTTGCCCACTTTGACTGGTACTTGCATCCACGTCCATCGTAATCACTTAATCAGAATCCTTTGGTTAAACGTCATAATACAAGATCTTAGGCGAATAACTACAATTTAACTTACTTACCGAAACGATCTAAAATCTCAAAGGCTCCTCTGTACTTCTGTCGATTTGCCCCTTAGATGATCGAATCCAAGAGACTTCCTCAATGCTTCCCTCTTTCGGCACTCTTATTTAAGATTCGGCCAACCACACTAGGACACCAAGGGAGATCAGCACCACTCTACTATTCGGCCAAGATGACACTAAATAGGGGAAGGGAATTTCGGCACACCAAGAGGGAGAGGCAAAAGACTTGATGAATAATTAGCACTCTACCCTCCCCTATTTATAGCATTCGGCCAACCCCCCTTGAAGACTCCAAGATTTGGCCAACACCTTCCTAGCCACTAATTCAATTCCATTTGAATTAGTTCAAAACAACTTGAATTGTTCCACAATTATCCCACTTATCAAAAATAAATAATAGATAAATAAAAATAAATAAAAAACACATTATCCTCATCCAAATAAGAGTCTTCTAGCCATCCAACACTTTCAAAATTGCTGCCAAAAAGAAATAAAAATTCAAACTCCAAAACCCAGCTTCCTTGGTTCAACACGGGACCACCTGCTGCCGCCTAACCCCAACGCCTGTGCCACTCGGCCATCTTGATTTTTATGCTAGAAACCCCAACGTTTATTTTTAAACCCTTCTTCACTCAGCCCATAACCGCACAAAATAAAACGCCAACTCGCAGCTCCAGCGCTCGAACTCGCCTTCTTGCTCTCCTCCAGCGCCTAAGTGGCGCATGAGAGCCACTCCACCAGCCCATCTTTCTTGTCCGAATTCCTCACCATATATCTTTAAGGCCTTACAAAGCCCAACGCCCAAAACAAAAACAAAAATAAAACGCCAAATGCTTCTCCGGCCCCTCGAAACCGCGACCTGCACCTAGCGCCTTTTCAAGTAGCGCCTCAGCCACTCCGCCCACCTGCCTTTCATGTCCATCAACTTGGACATTTCTTTTTAAGGCCTACTTAGCCCAGTCCCTTGACGCAAAAACAACATTGCTGCCGCTTGGACTCGAACCCAAGCCCCCCACTGGCGCTACTTCCAGCCCCCTAAAGCAGCGCATGAAGCCACTTTGCCAGATCCTTTCTTGTGCCTTAAACGCCCAATTAATTCTTTTAAACCCTCAGAAACCAAGCCCCCTCTTTATTACTTAAAAATCCAAAATTTTCTAGGGCATTCCTTGCCTTCTAGGGTTCTCCAAACCCCTAAAAAATTCCTCCAACATGACCATAAGCCTACTAACTGCTCGAGTTATGCTCCAAGCGCATAACCCCTAAACCAGGGTGTTACAACCCGGGTTCTACGCAGGGAACCGGACCTGAGGCATTACTGAACTCAAACCACTTAATCGCCACTTAGGCTCTACATCGCTACTCTCTAAAACCTCCTTCTCGACTTACGAGGCCTACACATACACCCGAGGACCCTCAAGACAAATCCGGAACTTTTTCCATTCTTAAAATTTTTCTTTTCAAGACAGGTCTTACACGCCCGTGCAAGATGAGTCACGCCCGTGCATAGGCACACACACCCATGTCCCCACACCCTGCGTAAAAACCCAGTATTCTGCCAATTTGCCCACGGTTAAGGCACACGCCCATGCATTTTAGGAACACGCCCGTGTACCCTATCACACGTCCGTGCCTTTCACCCGTGGTCGACACTGACTAATCACACACGGTTTTAACACGCCCATGGGTCTAAACCGTGTGCCATACCTTAGTATTCTGACTTATTCAACACGGCCTCGACACGCCCGTGTGCTTTAACCGTGTGACCATTCCAATTCTAATTTTAAAGTACAGACTTCACACGGCCAGGGCACCCGCCCATGGCTTGATCGTGTGTCTCACACGGCCTAGACACACGCCCGTGTGCCTACCCATGTGGACCAGAACAAGGTTGTTTGCCAAGCTCTTAGCACTCCTATAGCTTACACTACAAGAATCCATTCAACATACCAATAAACACTCATAACTTCAACATGGACTTCCATAAGTAACCTTATAATTTCATAAAAGGTAGAATGAGCCATCATGCATGGCAATTTACAAATTTCAATATCTTACAAGATGCCAATACACCTTTGGCCAAAATAACAAAATAACTTAACTAGCCTAGCACCTATACATGCCATTTACAAAATCATTAAGTCTAGGTATACTGAGAGGAGCTGATAGTGTGGGCGGTCTTCCGGTTAGCTGTGTATTTCGGCTCGGCTCTTAAACACTATAAAACAAGGGAAAAAGAGAAGGGGAGTAAGCTTTAAGCTCAGTAAGTTTACATATAAACAACACAACATTATAACACGTATTGAACAAATACATAGCATTACGTAATAAGCAAGAAGCAATTTACATCCATGACATGCTTACTCATTTTCTCCATTCCCACATTTCAACCATCACACATCTTAATGCACACACTCATTAAGAGTTTCCCTGCACTTAGTATCCCAAGGTCACATAATACAACATTCACTATTTCTAATTCCATTTCACACAATCAAGCCACTCGGTGGTTTCGCACTTAGCCCACCAAAAAAGATTACTTATGGTGGTATCGCACATAGCCCACCAAAAGATGAATAAACGATGGAATCGCACATAGCCCATCGTAAATTAGCAACAAGGTGGTTTCGCTCTTAGCCCACCAAAAAGTGTCGACATTGCATTTTTATATGACTATTTCATCATTCATACAGTAATTATTCAGCAATTTCCACATTCAATCCATTTGAACCACACATGTTCTCGATCTTGCCTTACACTAGTTAACCACACAATATTTACACAATCATGCATTGTTTACACATAAACTTACCTCGATGCAAAATAGTATAACCAACGATCTAATCCGTCACCTTGCCTTTTCCTCGGTCAAGGTTGATTCTGCGCTCTTCTTGATCTATAACAATGAAATTTATTAGTTTAGATCATTCTATGATCATAATACTTCAAATTCTACACTTGGGTAAAAATGACCATTTTGCCCTTGTACATTGGTAAAATTACGATTTTGCCCCTAGGCTCGTAATTTATTTTTCAACATATTTTCTCAATGAACAAGCATAGATGAACATTTATTTCTCTTACAACTACTCACCATTACAACTATTTCATGCATTTATGACACAATTTAAATCTTTGCATTTAAGTCCTATTTAGGTGTTTTCATGCTAACACCTTTCACAAAAGTTGTTTCTCATCTCACTAACATTCATTTTCCTCCATAAAAACTCAGTTAAAAACATAAAATCTCTTATGGAAAGTCCCTAAATCTTCGGCCATTTGACAAATTAGTCCCATCATTAGCTAGCTTAAGCTTTGGGGACTCCAAAAATACAAAAATCATCAAGAAAGATCTCTAAAATCACTTACTTGTGAAGAAGATGAGTTGCTGAAATTTTAAAGCATTCAAAACCCCTCTAAGCTTGAAATTTTTGGTGGAGAGGAAGAGTGAATAGTGAAAGATGATAGCTTTTCTCTTTACCATATTTTATTTATCTTTTCTCACCTAATTCACCCAAATTTTGACCAAGCATTAAATGCCCTTGTCTCCCCTATACACATGGCCGGCCATCACTAGATAAATGGCCTAATTGCACTTTAAAATCCTCCCAATTACATTCTTTGGCTATTAGACACCTCTATCATGAAAAATAGAACTTTCGCATTTTATGCGATTTAGTCCTTTTTCGCAATTAAGCATGCTATCAATCAAATTAAAACACCAAAATTTTCATGCATCCATATAATCATGCTACAGCACATAATTTAACGTCAAAAATTATTTTCCTCGACCTCGGATTAGTGGTCTCAAAACCACTGCTCCGACTAGCCCCAAAACCAGACTGTTACAACTCTCCCCCCTTTAGGGATTTTTGCCCTCGAAAATCTTACCGGTAAAGAGGTTTGGATATTGCTCCCTCATAGCTTCTTCCGGTTCCCAAGTAGCCTCTTCTACACCGTGTTTTTTCCATAACACTTTTACTAAGGCTATGTCCTTGTTCCTCAACTGTTTCACCTCTCGAGCCAAAAATTTAATCGGCTCTTCCTCATATGTCATATCCAGTCGTATTTCAATTTTTGTTGGAGGAATCACATGCGAAGGATCAGAGCGATAACGCCTTAACATTGATACATGGAACACATTATGAATTTTCTCTAACTCTACCGGTAAAGCCAACCGATATGCCACTGGCCCAATCCTCTCGGTAATCTCATACAACCCTATAAATCTCGGGCTCAATTTACCTTTTCGACCAAATCTCAATATTTTCTTCCATGGTGACACTTTCAGAAATACCTTGTCGCCCACTTGAAATTCAATTTCTTTTCTTTTCAAATCCGCATACGACTTTTGCCGGTCCGAAGTAGCCTTCAGACTATCCCGAATAACTTTCACTTTCTCCTCGGTCTCTTTAACCAAATCAACCCCATGAACTTGCTTCTCACTCAGCTCGGTCCAATACAAAGAGGTCCGACATTTACGACCATACAAGGCTTCATACGGTGCCATCCGTGTGCTCGACTGATAACTATTGTTGTAAGCAAATTCGACCAAGGGTAGGTATTTTTCCCAACTACCTTCGAACTCTAACACACAACATCGGAGCATATCCTCAAGAACTTGGATTACTCTCTCGGACTGACCATCGGTTTGAGGATGAAATGTAGTACTAAAATTCAACTTCGTACCCAAGGCCTCCTGTAATTTCTTCCAAAACCTCGAAGTAAATCTCGGGTCTCTATCCGATATAATGGATACAGGCACACCATGCAATCTTACTATCTCTGCCACATACAACTCAGCTAATTTATCCAGTGAATAATCAACACGTACTGGAATAAAGTGAGCTGACTTCGTTAGTCTATCTACGACAACCCACACAGCATCTTTCTTTCTCAGGGTCATAGGCAAGCCCATAACAAAATCCATGGTAATCCGATCCCATTTCCACTCGGGGACCATCACTGGTTGAAGTAATCCTGAAGGCACTTGGTGCTCCGTTTTCACCTATTGACAAATCAAACATATTGTTACATACTCCAAGATGTCTCTTTTCATTCCCGGCCACCAATAGAATTTCTTTAGATCATTATACATTTTCATGCTGCCCGAGTGTACTGACAAATAACTACTATGTGCTTCCCGTAAAATTTCTCGGATCAACTCGTCATCTTTAGGCACACAAATTCTATCATGGAACATTAAGCAACCATCCGAACTCACCCGGAATTCAAAATTAGTTCCTGATTCACACTTAGCTCTTTTAGCTAGTATCTCACTATCATTCCTTTGAGCCTCACATATTCGTTGAACAAATAGTGGTCTAGCTCTCAGCTCGGCCAGTATTGCACCATCATCAGACAATGACAAATTTGTGCTCATAGTTCTCAAGGCATACAAGGATTTTCTACTTAAAGCATCTGCAACTACATTCGCTTTCCCCAGATAGTAATCGATCACTAGCTCGTTGTCCTTCAATAATTCAAGCCACCGTCGTTGCCGTAGATTTAATTTCTTTTGATCCATCAAGTACCTCAAACTCTTATGATCAGTAAAGATTCAGCAATTCTCACCATATAGGAAATGGCGCCAAATCTTTAACTCGAAAACAATCGCGGCCAACTCCAGGTCATGAGTCGGATAATTCTTCTCATGTGGTTTTAGTTGTCTCGAGGCGTAAGCGATCACCTTACCCTCTTGCATCAACACACAACCGAGACCATTTAACGATGCATCACTGTAGAATATAAACTCCTTTCCCGGCTGAGGTTGTACCAAAACCGGTGCCTCTCTCAACAACATTTTCAATCTCTCGAAACTCTGCTGGCATTCTTCAGTCCATTCAAATCTAACATCCTTGTGTAATAGTTTCGTCATTGGAATAGCAATCATAGAGAATCCCTTCACAAACCGCCTATAGTACCCAGCTAAACCCAGAAAGCTCCTAACTTTTGACACATTCCTCGGCGGTTTCCACTCCACAATAGCCGAGACCTTTCCCGGATCTACTCTAATACCTTCACCCGATACAATATGTCCTAGGAACCCTACTTCTCGAAGCCAAAACTCGCTCTTACTAAGTTTATCATATAATTGCTTGTCTCTTAAGGTCTGTAAGACAATTCTCAAATGTTCCGCATGATCACTCTCATCTCGAGAATAAACCAATATGTCGTCAATAAAGGCAACCACAAACTTTTCCAAATACGGTCGGAAGACACGGTTCATTAAATCCATAAAAACTGCAGGAGCATTCGTTAAACCGAATGGCATGACCAGAAACTCATAATGACCATACCTCGTCCGAAATGCCATTTTCGATACATCTTGCTCCTTAACCCTCAACTGATAATAGCCGGACCTCAAGTCGATCTTGGAGAACACCGTAGCTCCCTTCAGTTGATCAAATAAATCATCTATCCTCGACAAAGGATACTTGTTCTTCACAGTTACTTTATTGAGCTGTCTGTAGTCTATGCACAATCTCATCGACCCAACTTTCTTCTTTACAAAGAGTACTGGGGCACCCCACGGCGAATAGCTCGGTCTTGCAAAACCTTTATCCGTCAATTCTTGCAACTGAACTTTCAGTTCTTTCAACTCTAGCCGAGCCATCCTATACGGAGCAATCAAAATGGGTGCTGTTCCCAGAATTAACTCAATTCCAAACTCAACCTCTCTAACTGGGGTAATCCAGGCAACTCTTCCGGGAATACATCCGGATACTCGCATACAACCGGTACTGTATCAATCCTGACTTCAGATTCTTGAGTGTTTAATACAAAAGCGAGATAGGATTCGTACCCTTTTCTTAGATATTTCTCAGCTATCATGGAAGAGATCATCACTGGTAAGCTATCTGACTCACCTGATTCAACCCAAATAACATCTCCATTTTCACAATTCAATTCAATAAATTTACTACCACAATTCACTAAAACACTATAGGCAGTCAACCAATCCATACCAAGAATCAAATCAAATTCATGAAACGGTAACAACATAAGGTTTCCCGGGAAACAATGACCCTTAGTCATCAGAGGAAAGTTCCTACACACCTTGTCAACTAACACCTGTTTACCTAGTGGGTTTGACACTTTTACTACAAATTTAGTAGACTCAACAGTCATATTCATACTTGATGCCAATCTCATACAAATATAAGAATGAGTTGATCTCGGGTCAATTAAAGCAATAACAGAGGTGTCATAGAGAGAAAATGTACCCGTTATTACATCCGGTGATGACGCCTCTTCTCGAGCGCGAATAGCATAAGTTCTTGCTGGCGCTCGACCCTCTGGCCTCACAGTGGTGTCTCGTGATACACCTCTACCACTAGTTTCGCCTCCCGGGTTCTTTTGTGGCATACCTCTAAAGGATGCACTGCTCGATCTTATCTCTTGCTTTCTCTCCTTGTCATCCCTTTCAGGACAATTTTGGATGAGATGGTCGGGGGATCCACACTTATAGCAATTTTGATTATTTCCCCAACACTCCCCAGTGTGATGTCTGCCAAAACTTGGGCACTCTGGTTGGGGCCTTGGATTGCCCACACTTGCCGTTGAGGTAGATTGAACTCTTGAACCCGAATACATGTTGCCTTGCTCTCTCTGCGAATACCCGACTGATGTAGTTGTCCGTGGATTCACTTTCCTGGACCTCTTCGATTGAGCTTGGTATGATTTGCTCATCGGCCTCTTCTTCGCATCTCGAGCCTCACTCAGGGCTTTCCTCTTTTCCTTACTCAATTCTTCAGCCTTACTAGCCCTGTCCACCAATACCACAAATTCTTTTAGCTCTAAAATTCTGACTAAGAGTCTGACATCTTCATTCAACCCATCTTTAAATCTCTTACATAAGGTAGCTTCCGTGGATACACATTCTTGCGCATACTTGCTGAGCCTAACAAATTCGCGCTCATATTCTCACTCTGATCATTTTTCCTTGCTTCAACTCAAGGAATTCTTTCCGTTTCTGGTCTACAAACCGTTGACTTATATACTTCTTTCGAAACTCTTCAAAAAAGAAGTCCTACATTACTCTCTCTTTAGGAACCACTGATGTCAATGTTTTCAACCAATGGTATGCCGAGTCCCTCAGCAAAGACACAGCACATTTCAAACTCTCCTCAGGTGTGTAGGAAAGTTCATCAAAAACCCTTATTGAGTTCTCAAGCCAGAACTCTGCTCGCTCAGGGTCGTCATCTATATTAGCTCGAAAATCCTTAGCCCCTTGCTTCCGAATTTTGTCTACCGGGGGCTTAGCCGTCCTCACCATTTCTATACCTTGGGGAGCCACAGGAATTGGCTGAGGTATAGGTGGGGGTGGAGGGGGTTGAGCATTGGGGTTTGCTCGTACATACTCAGTGTACCAGTTATCCATCATTTGGAGAAAGGCTTCCTGAGCCTCTTCTCCCTGACCCCTAGTCTCGGGGTTACTCTGCACAGGCGCGGTCCCTTGCGCAGGAGCCGGCGCATTACTAGCTGCGTCATCTGCAGTCGATTGTTCGAGATCCATATGCTACAATAAACAAGTTTAAAATCATCAGAAGCCACCACACTATCATCATCCGCTTATGGCATGTATAGCTAGACTCCTACCCACGCTATGGTAGTCCTAGAACCGACTAAACCATAGCTCTGATACCACTAAATGTAACACCCCTTTACCCGGGTTCTACGTAGGGAACCAGACCTGAGGCGTTACTGAACTCAAACCACTTAATCGCCATTTTGGCTCTACATCGCTACTCTCTAAAACCTCCTTCTCGACTTACGATGCCTACACATGCACCCGAAGACCCTCAAGACAAATTTGGAACTTTTTCTATTCATAAAATTTTTCTTTTCAAGATAGGTCTTACACGCCCGTGCAAGATGAGACACGCCCGTGCATAGGCAGACACGCCCATGTCCCCAGACCGTGCCTAAAAACCCAGTATTCTGCCAATTTTCCCACGGTTAAGGAACACGCCCATGCATTTTAGGAACACGCCCGTGTATCCAACCACACGTCTGTGCCTTTCACCCGTGGTCGACACTGACTAATCACACACGGTTTTAACACGCCCGTGGGTCTAAACCGTGTGCCTTACCTTAGTATTCTGACTTATTCAACACGGCCTCAACACGCCCGTGTGCTTTAACCGTGTGACCATTCCAATTCTAACTTCAAAGTGCAGACTTCACACGGCCAGGGCACCCGCCCATGGCTTGATCGTGTGTCTCACATGGCCTAGACACACGCCCGTGTGCCTACCCATGTGGGCCAGAACAAGGTTGTTTGCCAAGCTCTTAGCACTCCTATAGCTTACACTACAAGAATCCATTCAACATACCAATAAACACTCATAACTTCAACATGGACTTCCATAAGTAACCTTATAATTTCATAAAAGGTAGAATGAGCTATCATGCACGGTAATTTACAAATTTAAATATCTTACAAGATGCCAATACACCTTTGGAAAAAATAACAAAATAACTTGAAACACCCCAAACCCGGCCCACGAGCCCAGACTGGATCTGGTATGTTCCTCGAGTAAAACGTTTTAATTTCATGTTTATTACTTCAGAAAATTTGGGGTGGTTTTATAAAAATACCGAGTTGTTTTGGGGTTTAAACTTTAATTCAAAAATCGTTTGCGTTTAGGTGTCTAAACATTTAAAATTCATTTTTAAGAAAAATTGCTTAAACTTTAAATTTATAAAATTCGTATCATACTAAATAATTAAAATGCATGCATAAACAGTTTTCTACTAGTGGCCTTATTACATCAAAACAAAACCCAAAATAAATCCAAAATACTTGAAAATAGAAAGTCCAAAATAAAATAATTTCTGTGCTGAGCATGGCCACCACGGAGCTCCTTTGGCCAATACACCTTTGGCCAAAATAACAAAATAACTTAACTAGCCTAGCACCTATACATGCCATTTACAAAATCATTAAGTCTAGGTATACCGAGAGGAGCTGATAGTGTGGGCGGTCTTCCGATTAGCTGAGTATTCCGGCTCGGCTCTTAAACTCTATAAAACAAGGGAAAAAGAGAAGGGGAGTAAGCTTTAAGCTTAGTAAGTTTACATATAAACAACACAACATTATAACACGTATTGAACAAATACATAGCATTACGTAATAAGCAAGAAGCAATTTACATTCATGACATGCTTACTCATTTTCTCCATTCCCATATTTCAACCATCTCACATCTTCATACACAC
Source organism: Gossypium sturtianum (assembly GCA_025698515.1). Lineage (NCBI taxonomy): Eukaryota > Viridiplantae > Streptophyta > Magnoliopsida > Malvales > Malvaceae > Gossypium > Gossypium sturtianum. The sequence continues at coordinate 53,103,565 of CM046949.1, read as the reverse complement.
ACTCATTAAGAGTTTCCCTGCACTTAGTATCCCAAGGTCACATAATACAACATTCACTATTTCTAATTCCATTTCACACAATCAAGCCACTCGGTGGTTTCGCACTTAGCCCACCAAAAAGATTACTTATGGTTGTATCGCACATAGCCCACCAAAAGATGAATAGACGATGGAATCGCACATAGCCCATCGTAAATTAGCAACAAGGTGGTGTCGCGCTAAGCCCACCAAAGGATTTTAGATGATGGTTTCGCACATAGCCCATCGTAAATTAAGCAACAAGGTGGTATCGCACTTAGCCCACCAAAAAGTGTCGACATTGCATTTTTATATGACTATTTCATCATTCATACAGTAATTATTCAACAATTTCCACATTCAATCCATTTGAACCACACATGTTCTCGATCTTGCCTTACACTAGTTAACCACACAATATTTACACAATCATGCATTGTTTACACAAACTTACCTCGGTGCAAAATAGTATAACCAACGATCTAATCCGTCACCTTGCCTTTTCCTCGGTCAAGGTTGATTCCGCGCTCTTCTTGATCTATAACAATGAAATTTATTTGTTTAGATCATTCTATGATCATAATACTTCAAATTCTACACTTGGGTAAAAATGACCATTTTGCCCTTGTAGATTGGTAAAATTATGATTTTTCCCCTAGGCTCGTAATTTATTTTTCAACACATTTTCTCAATGAACAAGCATAGATGAACATTTATTTCTCTTACAACTACTCACCATTACAACTATTTTATGCATTTATGACACAATTTAAATCTTTGCATTTAAGTCCTATTTAGGTGTTTTCATGCTAACACCTTTCACAAAAGTTGTTTCTCATCTCACTAACATTCATTTTCCTCCATAAAAACTCAGTTAACAACATAAACTCTCTTATGGAAAGTCCCTAAACCTTCAGCCATTTGACAAATTAGTCCCCTCATTAGCTAGCTTAAGCTTTGGGGACTCCAAAAATACAAAAATCATCAAGAAAGATCTCTAAAATCACTTACTTGTGAAGAAGATGAGTTGCTGAAATTTTAAAGCATTCAAAACCCCTCTAAGCTTGAAATTTTTGGTGGAGAGGAAGAGTGAATAGTGAAAGATGATAGCTTTTCTCTTTACCATATTTTATTCATCTTTTCTCACCTAATTCACCCAAATTTTGACCAAGCATTAAATGCCCTTGTCTCCCCTATGCACATGGCCGACCATCACTAGATAAATGGCCTAATTGCACTTTAAAATCCTCCCAATTACATTCTTTGGCTATTAGACACCTCTACCATGAAAAATAGAACTTTCGCATTTTATGCGATTTAGTCCTTTTTCGCAATTAAGCATGCTATCACTCAAATTAAAACACCAAAATTTTCATGCATCCATATAATCATGCTACAACACATAATTTAACGTCAAAAATTATTTTCCTTGACCTCAGATTAGTGGTCTCAAAACCACTGTTCCGACTAGCCCCAAAACCAGACTGTTACAGGCTTTCAGATTAGCGTTTCCAACAAAACTAGAAAATATTCATAATTCTTTCTATGTATCGAGGTTACTCGTTACTGTTCTAATCCCTCTTACGTGAATTGTACAAATAAAATAGATTTACCACCTGATTTGTCGCATGGTGAAGAACCAGTAAAAAAATTAGCTCGAAAGTTGAAAGAACTATGGAATAAACGAGTACCGTTAGTGAAAAGTGTTATGGCACCAACAAGGTATTCAGGAAGCTACACGGGAATTGGAAGAATCAATGAAATCTCAGTACTTGAATTTGTTTCCAAGTAAAAATTTCGAGGATGAAATTTCCTAAGGGGATAGAGTTGTAACAACCTGATTTTTCGTGGGACTGAAAAATGCGCTTTTGAAACGTTATCTTTTATGTCCTAGTTCATAAATATTATTATTTAATATTTACGAGTATAATTTAGTCATGTATTGAACTATGGTTTAGTAATTTTATTGGAACGTTAGTTAAAGTACAAGTGTATCGACCTTAAAGTCAATGGTTTTGAAAAATAAGTTATCGGGACCTCGTTTTTGTAAACCAAGATTAAATATTTTCAGAGTTATTGTATAAGTGAATTAGATTTTTGATAATTAAATTTTCCAATTTAGTGATTAATTAAGGTATAAAGATTAAATCATAAAAATCATAAAAGTTTATCTCTATAGATTTTTATTAGTTAAAAAGCATAATTGATAATCATTTAAGGACCAAAGTGGCAATTGGACCACATCTAGAATTGTGGTGGACGATTAGGTAGTGTTTTATGGGAAACAATGTTAAAAAATATTATAATTAAATTAATATAAGTTTTTAAAGCATAAAAAAATTGATAAAATCAAAGTTATCATATTTGTTTTTCTACTTCCACCGTTTCTTCACAAAAAAGAAAGCTTCAGAAGCCATGGTTGAAGCTTCATATTCGGCCAAAGTTGTGTTCTTTTGCATGGTAAGCTAATTCGAGCCCGTTTTTCATAAATTTTATGTTTTTGAGATTGTTGTAACTCGATTTAGCTAACATGTGTATCTGTTTTCAAAATTGTTAAAGTTTTAAACTATTACCATTGATGAATTTTAAGCTTTTGGTGCTAATGTGTTGGTTTATAAGCTTGGAGATGAAATAGGGACTAATTTGTAATGTGAAATTTATTAGTTTTGAGTTTAAGGACTAAAATGTAATTATTTCAAAATTTTCATGGAATTTTTGTAATTACAAATTTTATAGGGTTATAAAAGGATGAAATTGAAAATGGATTTTAAGTGTGAAAGTTATAGTTGTTTTGGTTTTAGGGTCTAAATTGAATAAAATGTAAAACTTTAAGGAATTATCATAAAATTAAATTAGCCTATTATATGCATGAAATAAACTATTATAATACATTTTAAACTAATAAATTGAAATGAATTACCATATAGATCAAGATTTGAACAATCGATAGATAATTAGGGAAAAGGGAAAATTATGAATTAGTCATTGATACTTCAACTATCGCTGATTTTACTTGGTAAGTTCATATGGTTTATTTATGTATATAATTGTAATATATATGTTTGAATGGTGAATCTATTTTATTTTAATGTACTTTAATTTGTTTGCAATTTGTTACAAAGGTGAGAAATGGACTAAATTGTAAAGAATTGTATTGATATGTTAATTGTGCCCAGGTGAACATATGATATGATAGGATACTCTTGGCATGCCAATAGGGTTAGTTGTGTGCTTGTACGTGATTTGCACTTCAGTGCCTACTGATTCGCACTACGATGCCTACTGATTCGAACTATGGTGCCTACTGATTTGCACTTCGGTGCCACTGTTCGTACTTCGATGCCACTATTCACACTCTGGTGCCACTGTTCACACTTCGGTGCTTTGGTTTGGTGCAGTACCTGCATATCCATATCTGTTATGCAGAGTTCTTTGAGCTAAACAACTTAAATGAATATGTATATGTATGTATATGATTGGTTTGTTGTACATGATGTATATGTTTGGTATTTCTGATTGAATTGTACTGAATTGAACCGTATTGAATGAATTGATAAGTTATACGAATGATATACGAAATGCTCACCTTGTTGGTTGGGAATGTCATGATAGGAAATTGAGTAAAATTATTATTACAGTATATGTATTTATGAAATGAGGTAAGTTTATCGTTTAAATTATTATGAGGTTACTAAGAATTTGTAATGCTTACTTTGTTATGTTTTGTTGTCTTGTAGCTTTGTTTTGCAAAACATCAAGAGCAGATCAACTCGGATTTCACACTATCTAGTCTTCGTTTCTGTAGTCTTTTATTCATTCTAGAATCAGTTATGTGGTATGTGTATAAGTTTTGATGTTGTTAAACTATCTTTATTTGATGAACTGTTATGATATAAGAAATAAAAATGTTTTTGAATAAAGTTAGTTTTTAGACAAAGAAATTATAAAATTCAAAGCATAAAAATCATTTCAAAACTTCCAAACATCTTAGAAAATGTTTTGAACACTTAGTAAAATTTTGGACAAAGTTCAAAAACGATTTAAGCTCTTTGAAGTCAATTGAAACATTTTTAAATCGATTGAAAAATTGCTCCGTACAAAAGGTATCAATACCTTTTAAAAAGTATCGTTACTTATTGTATTTTTATCAACACCATCTTTGATATTGATACTGTTTTTTTCATTCTGACTTGATGATTTTTCAAACAATTACAAAAAGTATCGATACCTTTTACCAGGTATCGATAAAATGTCTTTGATATCAATGTAGACTAACTTTAATGGTCATTGAATCATACATTAAATGCTAATAGTATTGATACTCGTAGAAAAAGTATCGATACTTTTTGTTGCAAGTGAATTTAATGATTTGGTATTTTCATTCCCAATGGCTCTATTCAATTCCTCAACAACCAAAACGGTTGGATATCAATTAGAGGGTATAAATACCAACTTCTAAAGGTCATACAACAAGTGAGATTACAATTGATAAAGTCTTTCAAGATACATAAAAAATCCATTACCAATTAATTTGTGCTTCAATTCTTTATTTTGTTCTTGTAAATACTTGTGAGCATTCATTGTTTTTTCTATCAGCTCAAGTGTTTTCTTTTTATTTGTGCTTAATTGGAAAATATCCTAATCTTGTGAGGATTGAGGATTATTTCTTTGTTTGCTTTTTTGTTATTTTCTTTGAGAGGGTTTGTGTCTTAAGGTTTGGGGCAGAAACTTTAAGGTAGTTTTGTAAGGTTAAATCTTTTCCACAAAGGTTATCAAATTAGTGAATTTGGAAAAATACTTAGTAGTGGAAAGCTAAGGTAGTGGAGTAAGCAATTGGGGTTGAACCACTCTAAATTCTTGTGTTCATTTTTCTATTATTTCTCTCCAACATTAAAATTTTCTTGAACAACCAATTCACTCCCTTTTGGTAAATTCAGTTTGATTATTTGAGCTAACAATTGGTATCAGAGCTAGCCTCTAAAGACGCTTTAACAACTAAGAGAATATCCTCAGAGAAGCTCAAACGATCATTAACACATTCTACAAAATGACGTCCACTTCTGGGTCAGATTTCTAGGAAGAATCTCAGTCCATCTCAAAGCCTCCATACTTCAGTGGGGAAAATTAATTTTATTGGAAGACAAGAGTGATGCTCTTCATTCAAGTGAATGATCTTGCAGCTTGGGATATCATCATGGATGGTCCCTTCACTTCTCAAAAACAAGGAGAGAAATTAATGTCAATGAGTAAGAGAGAATGGAGTGAAGAAGATAAAAAGGAATGTATAGCTCAATGCTAAAGCCATGCACATTCTATTTTGTGCACTTGGTCCGGATGAGTTCAATAAGGTGTCATCTTGTTCTAATGCTAAGGAGATATGAGACAAGCTTGAGGTCACTCATGAAGAACAAGAAGAAGCCTACTTTTCCTTTATCGCTATAGAAGATTATAAGGTAACTTCTAACTCATCTAATTCAAATTCTTATTCTTTTGATGAGTTGTGAAATGCCTATGATGAATCAGGCTTGGAGTTTGAATTAATGGAATCAAAATATAGGAAAACTATTTCCAAACTAAAAGATGAAAATAAGTCAATCACAAACTTGAAATTAAAATAAAAGATATGCAAACTATTATAAATGATTTTGAGAAAAAGAATTGTGACTTTCATAATTTACTTTATAAAGTTCATGATGATCATCAAAAGCAACTTGAGTTGCTTAAGAGTGAAAAAGCACACTTTAACAAAGTTTTTGAAAAAAAAAAGTTTGAAATAGGAGAATTTAAAATTTGTTAAAAATAGTTTTAATTTCTATAAACATAGAGGTCTCTCAAGATTATATAAAGGAAAAATTATTAAGAGTATATAGGTTCCTAAAGGACTCATTACTACTAAAGATAAGGATATCTTTTCAAAATGGATACCTAAAGGGACTAAAATTATAGGAACGAATGCTTATAGAACCTAAAAGAATTCGGGTACCACAAATAAGGACTTAATTCTATGTTTGTAGCGAAAGGAACATTGCTTCAAGGTGGACAAATCAAGCATAAAATCATGGTACCTTGATAGTGGATGCTCAAGACACATGACCGGTGACAAGAGTCATTTTATTAAGCTTGAGCCAGAAAGTGGAGGAGGAGTTACATTTGGTGACAACTCCAAAGGACTTATTGAAGAGATTGGCTCTATTGCTAAAAACTTTTCATACCCTAGAATTTAGGAATCCAATTAAGAGTGAGATAGTGTATGTTAATTCTTTTTTGGGCACACCATTATAGTTTAATCTGCCACCTAACTTGTTGGTTGGAGAGTTAGAGTTTTGGTGCATACTAGCATTAAAGCATTTGCTTCTTGGCGGTACTTAGAGTTTTGTCTGAACACTAAGAGACTATGAAATGTATGAGGAAACTGTAGGAAACTTAATTGTCTTTAAAACCACGCCAAATGGGAGTCTCCGCCAAGATATAGTATGCCTGATTTGTATGAGTGGTGCTCATTTGGATCTCATATCAGGTTAGTTGGGAGTTGTTTGGATTCTGTAACAACAAAAGACAGAGATCAAAGTAAAGAGTAGAGTAGCAAAATGAATGAAAGATTACTTGTACACTAAATCAAGACAGCTAAATAAATCATCATAAGCAACATGGTTGGCTATTTCTCAATAGGAGTAAATTAGATTGATTTGACCTCCCCAAAACTGGTCAATAATGAGGTTAATCTTCACTGGATTTTCTTTTACCTACCCTGGATTTGGTAGAGACATCAGGGGAATGAGAATATATTTATGGGAAGTGGACATTTCAAATGGTTTTTTTGGGCTATCTAATTAATGTTCAGGTTCTTTTTTCTAATATCAACATGCTCTTCTTACTCTTCGATAAGGTCGAACTAAGATAGATGATTCAGCCTTCTGGTAAGTCTTATAGCTTTGCACGTTACGACTATAAAAGGGTAGAGTGTAACAAGAAGGCCCTACATGGGGGTCGCTTGTAGTTGAAATATTAGTAAAATGTATGTAGTAATGATTCTAATGGAAATCTTATGATCATTTAACCAGTTGTTGCTACTGAATCGGGAAGGACTGTCGAAGCAAAAGCTCTGAGCCAAGGTAAAGGTGAATCTATAGTAAGTCTCTAAACCTGACTCCTGCATGTCATGTAATTATGCAAATTCTTATCTCTGAGAGATATGTACAAATGCATAAATGGGGTGAACAATGTGTAGCATGGTATAACATTGTATGATACATGTGTTGTTATTGGCATGTGTGTAGTCCTTGTTTAATACTTTCTTGTTATATGGGTTCAATATGTGACAATTTTGAGTTATGTATAAAGGTGAGAAAAAGATTCGTTTGTGTTGCCTTCAGTAGGGAAGGTATATTGCTAACCGGACAGGCAGGTCACTGTGAAGATAAAGATTTATTATGTAGCCTCCGTTATAGCAACTTTAATGCTAACTGGACTGGCAGATCACGAAATAAATCTGTGAATAGTCTATGGCCATGACACCATATGATAATCCATCAAGAGGACGTGAATGTATAAGAACATATAGGAGAAACCTCTGGCATCCACAGAGATGGTCCACCAGGACAGTAAACATAAATTTCTGAAAGGCCTTTGTGGCAAATTCTTAGGAAAGTCTTTGTGGCGAACTCTCTAGAAAGCCTTTGTGGCGAATCCTTTGGAACGTCTTTGCGGTGAACTCTCTAGAAAGCCTTTGTGGTGTGTCATCTAGGAAATTCATAAAGTGAATTCTGTATGATCAAGTGTTGAGATGCTAGTCTACCTTGAGTAAGATCTAGGTATGCCTGTGATGTATTTTCCGATGGAATTCTCGATAGAGTAACCCATTGATGAATCTGCCTTTGTGGTCTACCATGACAGAGCAACCAACATTGTCAACCATTTAACTCCACTTTTAATATAATTTTCATATACCAAAACTTAACTACCAAATAAAATTCAAAGCCAAACAGTCCTATCAACCCAAACCAGTTACGTCAACCTATGGAAAATTAGGACTGTAACACCCCTTACCCGTACTCGGCACCTGAACCGGGTACGAGGTATTACCGTACTTAACTTGCTCAATCATGCAACATCGATTCATAAAAAATTTCATGTCAAATTAAAACTTTTCATTCAAGACCCTGATGTCCTTATTATAGGTCTACGAGACCCTAAACTTGTACCCGGAATGACTCGAGACTAAACCGGAAACTTTAGAACACCTAGACAAATTTGACATAAAATAGGGCCACACGCCCGTGCGAAGGGAAGAACACGCCCGTGTGGAATATCACGTGCCCGTGTTCCACACCCGTGTGGATTTATTATTCAATTCGAACCTACAGGGGTTTTCACACGGTCAGACACACGCCCGTGTCCTTAGCCCGTGTCCCTCACACGGCTACGACACGCCCGTGTCTCAGCCCATGTGCAAAAACCATGGCATTCTGTTTATGACGTCATCACCTCACTAAGGTCACACGGCCAAGGCACACGCCCGTGTCCTTAGACCGTGTGTCGAATTAAATTCCTAATTCCAGGTGCAGACTTCATACGGCCTGGGCACATGCCCATATCCATGGCCGTGCCTTCCACATGGCTGAGACACACGGCCGTGTCTCTACCCGTGTTTTTACTACTGAGCATACTGACTTGTAAACCTAGCATGCAATGGAGCACACGGCCAATCAACACGCCCATGGGGCTGACCGTGTGTCGTACACGGCCTAGACACATGCCCGTGTGTCTACCCGTGTGGACATTTGAAAGGCTATCTACCAAGCCAAATGCCACCCTTCACAGCAACCATACTTATACCAATTCAATCCAACATATATCATAACCATAGAGCTCTTCTAGGGACTCAAAATCAAGACATCCATACTAGCATACACTTCATGAATTTCATCCTCATTGAATATATAAACTTTTCAAGTATGGGCCCATTTCCAATCACCACTTACAAAATGAATTTAACAACATTAATAGCCAACATTTTGGCTAACAAAGATGACATAATAAAATGACTCAGTCCTATACATGCCATACTCAAAATAAATCTAGCTTTGCTATACCAAAAGAAGTTGATAGTGTGATTTTCGAACTCCGACGTTCCACGAATTCCCGAGCTAACTTGGCAATACTACAAGGAAAAGGGAAATGAGAAGGGTAAGCATAAAGCTTAGTAAGTTTGCATGAAATAAACAGCAACATATAGGCTCATAATGTCATCCATCCATTGCATCGTATAAGAACACAAAGTCTCAAGCACATTGCTATAACTTACTCATGCTCACTCTTACCAATTACATGTCACATTGCATATCTCATACATTTCTCGTGAATTATTCTCATTTACCTGTATCACTTCATCACATATTTTTAACACAAATTTCAGCTCTATTACAAGCTTAACTATTTACCCCATTAAATCACTTGGAGTACTCGATGATACTTAATCATCATCATTCACATAAATACGACGCCAATGCAACATTCTAGGTGTGGTCTTACGTGGGGTTCTCCTCTAGATGCCGATGCCATATCCCAGATATGGTCTTATACAGGATCTCATATCGATTGTTGATGCCATATCCCAGATATGGCCTTATACGATTTTCATATTCGATGCTGATGCCATATCCCAGATATGGTCTTATACGGGATCTCAATTCGGTGCCGAGGCCATGTCCTAGACATGGTCTTATACAAGACCTTACCCATCTCAAGTCTTATAGATATTATTCTCTCATTTATTATTATACAACTAGGACTTCAACATCACAATTCTCATCATTTTCTCTTTCAACATCATTACTAAAATTCATATAAATGTTATACATCTTCACAAATATCAAACATTTTAAAACATACTAGCATGATGTTGAACTTATTACACACAAACTTACCTTGATTTCAAAATAGGCCAAATTGCCGATCTAGTCTGATTCCTTGCCCTTTCCTCGGTCAAGGTTAATTCTTTCTTCTTCTTGATCTATAATAGCAATTTAGCTCATTTAATTATCGCATTAATCGACACATTTCAATAATCACACTTTGGCAAAATTACCATTTTGCCCTTATACTTTCACAAAATGACTATTTTACCCCTAGGCTCGTAAATCGATTTTAATCAAATTTCCTTCTTTTACAAGCCTAGATGAACATTTATTACTCGTATAGCAACTCTCAATACTCATTATTTCACACATTTAACTCTTATTTACAACCTTCTCAAAAAGGTCCTTTTAGGTGTTTTCATGGTAACACCCTTCACAAAAGTTGTTTATCTAACAACTAAGACTCATTTTCTTCCAAAAAAATGCAGCAAACAACTTAAATGCTCACATGACAAAACTCTAACTTTCAACCATTTTGCAAAATAGTCCCCTCTTTAGCTAGCTTAAGCTTTAGGGGTTCCAAAAGTACAAAAATTATCAATGAATGGCCATTAAAGCACTTACTTGTAAGGAAAGAGCTTGCTGAAATTTTTGAGCTTTCAAACCCCTATTTGCTGCTAATTTTTGGTTGAGGAGAAGAGATGAAAAGATGATATCTTTTCTTTCTTTATTTTATTATAAAACATTAATTTAGTCCACCTAATTTCAACCACTTTGACCAATTTGACATTGTTTGTCTCCTATGGCCGCCCAACCATTACTAGAGGGGTCAATTGCACTTTAAGGACCTCTAATTGATATTCTATAGCTATTATACACCTTTAGCTTGTAAAATAGAACTTTTGCACTTTATGCAATTTAGTCCTTTTTTAGCAATTAAGCATGCAATCGCTAGAATTAAAGCACCAAAATTTTCATGCACCTATATAATCATGCTCTATCTCATAAAATAACATTAAAAATTTTTTTATATGACCTCGAATTAGTGGTTTCGAATCCACTGTTCCAACTAGCCCCTAAATCAGGCTGTTACAATTCTCCCCCCTTAAGGATTTTCGTCCCCGAAAATCTTACTGGTGAAAAGGTTGGGATATTGGTTTCTCATAGTCTCCTCGGGCTCCCATGTAGCCTCTTCCACCCCATGTCTTTTACATAGTACTTTCACAAGTGCTATACTTTTATTTCTCAATTGCTTGACTTCTCGTGCCAAAATCTTAACCTGCTCTTCGCCATAACTCATATCCGGTCAAATTTCTACCTCCGATGGTACAATCACATGCGAAGGGTTTGAACGATATTGATGTAACATAAACACGTGGAAGACATCATGAATCTTTTCCAGCTTAGGTGGCAAAGCCAAACGAAAAGCTACCGGCCCTATCTTCTTAGTAATCTTATATGGTCCGATAAAACGCGGACTCAATTTGCCTTTCCGGCCAAATCTAAGGACTTTTCTCCATGGTGATACTTTCAGAAACACTTTATCACCTACTTGAAACTCAATCTCTTTTCGTTTCAAATCCGAAAAGGACTTTTGTCTATCTGAGGCAGCTTTCAGACATTCCCATATCACTTTTACCTTCTCTTCGGTTTCTCTGACTAAATCGACCCCGTGAATCTGATTCTCTCTGAGTTCGGTCCAATACAGGGGCGTTCGACACTTACGCCCATACACTGCCTCATAAGGCGCCATCTTCAAACTCGACTGAAAGCTGTTATTATAGGCGAATTCCACCAACGGTAAGTATTTCTCCCAATTACCTTGGAATTCCAAAACATAACATCGAAGCATGTATTCAAGTATTTGTATTACTCTTTCCGACTGCTCGTCGATTTGCGGATGGAAAGCTATGTTCAAGCTCAATTTTGTGCCTAAGGCCTCTTGCAACTTTTTCCAAAAACCGTAACGTAAATCTCGGATCTCTATCCGAAATAATCGACAACGATACACTGTGAAGTCTTACTATTTCTGTCACATACAAAACTGCCAACTTATCAAGCGAGTAGTCAACCCGTACTGGTATGAAATGGCCTGACTTCGTGAGTCTATCGACCACGACCCATATAGCATCTTTATTTTTTTGTGTCAACGACAAACCCGTCACTAAGTCCATAGTAATACGGTCCCACTTCCACTCGGGAACCATAATAGGCTGAAGTAAACCTGAAGGTACTTGGTGTAAAGCCTTCACTTGTTGCCAAATTAGGCATCTCGATACAAACTCGGAAATGTCTTTCTTCATACTCGACCACCAATACCATTTCCTCAAGTCATTATACATCTTCGTGCTACCTGGATGTATAGACAAACATCCACTATGTGCTTCATGTAGAATTTTTTGAATAAGTTCATCATTTCTGGGTACCCAGACCCTATCTCGGAACATCAAACATCCACTAGGACTTATCCAAAAGTCTGACTCGACATTTGACTCACATTGAACTCTTTTAGCCTTCAAATCATTGTCACCTTTCTGAGCTTCACAAATCTCTTGGAGAAACATCGGTCTAGCCCTCAACTCAGCTAGAATAGAACCATCATCTGACAAAGCCATCCGTGTATTAATGGCTTTCAACGCAAACAAGGATTTCCTACTCAAGGCATTGGGGACCACGTTCGCCTTTCCTAGATGGTAGTCAATCACTAACTCATAATCCTTTATTAGCTCTAACCATCTTTTCTACCTTAAATTCAACTCCTTTAGAGTCATCAAATACTTTAGGCTCTTATGATCCGTGAACACCCGACATTTCTCACCATACAAATTTGTCTCCAAATCTTTAGTGCAAATACAATTGCAGCTAACTCCAAATCGTGGGTCAAGTAATTCTTCTCATGCGGCTTTAACTATCTAGAGGCATATGCTATCACCATGCCCTCTTGCATGAGTACACAACCTAATCCATTCAGGGATGCATCGCTGTAAACCACAAATTCTTTTCCCGGCTCCGGTTGCACTAAAACAGGAGCTTCAGTCAACAACACCTTTAGTTTCTCAAAACTCTGTTGGCACTTTTCTGTCCATTCAAACTTTACATCTTTTTGTAGTAACTTTGTCATCGGAGTAGCTATCATGGAAAATCCCTTGATAAAACGTCTATAGTAGCTAGCTAGGCCTAGATAACTACTAACTTCGATTACATTCCTTGGTGGCTTCCAATCCACAATTACTGAGATCTTACTCGGGTCGACTCTAATTCCATCTCCCGAGACAATGTGCCCCAAAAATCTAACTTCCTTAAGCCAAGATTCACTTTTACTAAACTTGGCATGTAATTGTTTATCTCTCAAAATTTGCAGAACCATTCTCAAATGTTCAGCATGCTCATTCTCATCCCGAGAGTAGATCAATATATCATCGGTAAAAACTACTAAAAATTTATCCAAATACGGCCAAAAAATACGATTCATCAAATCCATGAAAACTACAGGGGCATTTGTTAAACCAAAAGGCATGACCAAAAATTCATAGTGGCCATACCTTGTCCGAAATGCGATTTTCGGCACATCCGAGTCCTTGACTCTCAACTGATAATATCCAGACCTCAAGTCTATCTTGGAAAATACCGTGGCTCCCTTCAATTGATCAAATAAATCATCGATTCCTGGCAACGGATACTTTTTTTTCACAGTTACCTTATTGAGCCGCCGATAATCTATACATAACCTCATGGAACCATCTTTCTTCTTCACAAATAATACAGGAGCACCCTACGGAGAATAACTCGGTCTTGCGAAGCCTTTATCCGTCAACTCTTGTAATTGTGCCTTTAGTTGTTTTAGCTCAGTTGGAGCCATTCTGTATGGAGCAATAGAAATGGGGGCAGTACCAGAAGCCAACTTAATCCCAAATTCAATCTCTCTAACCAGAGGTAGCCCTGGCAATTCCTCTGGGAAAACATCCGGATACTCACATACTATGGGCACTGATTCAATTCTTAACTCAGTCTCTCTAGTATTTATCACAAAGGCAAGGTAAGCTTCATACCCCTTTCTGAGATATTTTTGAGTCAACAAGGAAGATATCACTACTGGCAATCTGTCTTGCTTATCTGATTCTACACGAATAAGATCCCCGCTTTCACATTTCAAGTCAATAAACTTTCTTCCACAATTCACTATCACACCATGAGTAGTCAACCAATCCATCCCAAGGATGACATCGAATTCATCAAATGGCAATAACATGAGATTAGCCGGAAAGTAATGACCTCTAATCATCAAAGGACAATGTTTGCATACTCTATCGACTAACACACATTTGCCTAGGGGATTTGACACTCTTATTACAAATTCGGTAGATTCTACAAGCATGTTCATACTAGAGGCTAATTCCAAGCAAATATACAAGTGGGTAGATACCGGATCAATCAAAGCTATAACATGAGTATCACAAAGAGAAAATGTACCCGTAATTACGTCGGGGGAGGATGCCTCTTCGCGAGCACGAATGGCATATGTTCTCGCCGGTGCTCTACCCTCAGCTATTGCAGTCTGCTCTCTAGATGTATTCTTACTACTTATTTCATTTCCCGGGTTTCTCTGTGGCCTTTCTCTAGCAGTACCTCCCGGTCTTGCACTCTGAGGTTTCTCTTCCTCATCCACCTTGGGGCAATCTCTGATAAAATGGTCTAGGGATCCACACTTGAAACAAGCTTTCTCGTTTGCTCGACACTCCCCAGAATGACATCTAGCACACTGCAGATATTTCGGTCTAGTCGATCGAGTATTGCCAACACTAGCAACCGAAGTAGTCTAAGCTTTACACCCCGGGTACTGTCTACCTTTACTTCTGTTTGAAAACCCACCAAGTAGTGATCAAACAAGAAACTCTCTTGACTTCTTGGACGAGGATTGGAATGACTTGCCTAATAGTCTCTTCTTCAAGTCGCAAGACTCAATTTCAGCTTTCTTTTTCTCTTTGACTAGTTCCTCAGCCTTAGAGGCTCGATCTACCAGCACCACAAACTTGATACACCGTAATAGTAACATATTTTAATCCCACATTTAGCATGCTTTTGGATGGTTTATCCCTTGAATTATGGAATGTGGTGCTCTTAATCCTTTAATTTCATGTTTTATACTCAGGAGAGCATAGGAGGATGAAAAGAACGAGAAACGGGCCGAAAACGGGCCAAATGGGCCAAAGTGAGAAATCAACACGGCCTGGGGTTTCACCACACGGCCGTGCCTCCTTAGCAGGCTCAAACACGGCCTACAACTCGACTTACATGGGCGTGTACCATGGGCGTGTCCCTGCCGTGACAAAGAAGAATTTTATTCGGATTAGGGTACTTAGAGGCAAAGAAACACATTCCAAAAGCCTATATAAACACCCTAAAGGCCAACCTTTAAAGGAGCACCCAGCTAGGCCAAGGAGCAAAGCCGGAGGGGTCAGAATCGTGGGATTTACTCGAAGAAAGTCAGTTGATTCATCTCAAGAAGTCGGAGTCATACTCAAGACGGAAGATCTTCTCTTCAATTCCTTTAGGGGGTTTTAGGGTTTTTCTTATGTTTTGTTTTATCTTTTCTTCTGAGATGTATTCTTTTATTATTATGAACTAAACCCTCAGATACCTGAGGGGGATGAAACCTAAGACGGATCTTGTTATTGTTTTCTGAGCTATATGATAAATACATGATTTGTTCTTAATTATGTGTTCTTAATTCTTGTTTTGATATTTCAAATATTGATTCAAGTATTGATGTGCTTAGGTAGAGGAGGAATAGACCTTGCCTAAGAGTAGATCTAGCATAATTAAGCAGAGTTGCTCGCGCGCCTAGAGATAGGGTGACAAAAATCTGCCGGATTAGGGTCAAACCTAATATGGGAGTCCATAGATCGAGTTAATGCAATTCTAGGGGTTTTAATTAGAAAGAGATTTCAATTAATCAACCTAGGGTTCGACGTTAGTAGCCTCGAGAGAGGTATTAATATAAATTAGGGAATCCTACGGATCAGGTCAAGTGAATAAATCGTCTGGTTCAGAGTTAGATAACAAGTGAAGTCTAGGTGGATTCTTCCTTGGGTATTGTCTTAATCAATTGGTTTTTCCCACAAGTATTTCCCCAATTCATTCTCTTTGTCTTAGCGTCTTTAGCTTAGTAGTTAGTTAATTTTAGATAAAACAATAATTCACTTAAATTCTTTAGGCTAAATAATAAAAAGAAAGTCAGTATTAGTACTTTTGGTTCCTTTGGGTTCGACAATCCGGTCTTGCCACTAAACTATACTACTGTTCGATAGGTGCACTTGGCTCAATCGTTGACACAGTTAGTTTCTAGGCTAGATCATTCATTATATAAATTTTAAGACTCTGACATAACGATCAAGTTTTTGGCGCCGTTGCCGGGGAACCAAAATATTAAGAACAGTAAATTTTTATTACTTTAGCCATTTTTTTTATTTTTGCAATTTACTTTTATTTTATTTTAACTTTGCTAATTTTTCTCTTTCTTTGGTTTTGGTGGGTATTTCTAGTTTATGACTAGAAGAAACCCGTCAGGACCCTTGATTTTTTGACAGTGAAATAAAATATTCCACTCGCAGAAACCGAAGAGATGTCACTGAATAATTATCAATGGCAAGACATGAGGACAATGCCTAATAGAGCAGCTGATGTTTTCAACCTTGACGCGGTCACCATGTTATCTAACCAGGTAGAGCTTTTAAATAAAAAATTTGATGGTTGGTATGGTTCTATGCAGGTACATCCGGTAATACAGTAAGATACAAATGGAGGAGGGGTGAACAACACAGAATATCTATCCTACAACCCTAGCACAGAGAATGAAAAAGTCAACTATATGGGTAACTATTCTAGGCCTTAAAATAATCCCTATAGTAACACTTATAATGCAAGTTGGTGGAACCATTCCAATTTCTCGTGGAATGGCCAAGGAAATCAGAGACAACAACCCCTCCCAGGCTTTCAACAACCACCTTACCAGCAGGAAAAGAAGCCGAACCTTGAGGAGATGCTAACAAGATTTATCGCGGTGTCAGAAACTCGTTTTCAAAACTACGAGACAATACTCAAAAATCAGCAGGCATCGATTCAAGAGATCGATAACCAAATAGGTCAGCTTGCTAAGCTGATCTCAGAAAGGCCACAAGGTATCTTGCCTAGCAACACCGAAACTAACCCAAGAGAGCAACAGTAAACAATAACTGCTCACGATAGTGAAGGGTTAGATGAACCAAAATTGAAATAAGAGAATGTGGTAGAGGGAGGTAAGGTTGAGGTAAGCCATGATAAACAAAACCCGGTAATTACAGAGTACCAACCTCGTGTGCCATACCCCAATGCGATGAAGAAAGACCACACAGAGGAACAATTCGGTAAATTTCTTAAACTTCCAAAGAAATTACATATTAACTTACCGTTTCTTGAAGCTCTTTCGCAGATGCCAGATTCAAGGAAATTTTAAAAAGAGTTTTTGACAAACAAATGGAAGTTAGACGATACGTCGCATTTGGAGCTAAACGCAGTGTGCCCAGTAATTCTATGAAATAAACTACCACGTGAGCTCACATTTCATGTAAATGATGAAACGATCACTCTTCAGGTTCTTGACACGGCTAGGACATTGAGTATTAAAGGTGGAACCAATCACTTCAAAGTTAGGGACCAAGTACTATCAGATACAACCGACCCTCGAATAGCCGCTTTAGAACTTAATACGAACGGTGCGACTCTTTTTTTACGACACTTAAGGTCTTTCCATACGGAACGGTCGAGGTAACTCATCCTAATTTCGGCACTTTTGAGGTAAATATTACCCGACTCAAACCATATGTTGATAGAATTGATAGTAAGAAAAAGGAGTTTCGAATCCGTAAACCACCATGGCCATATGAATAACAGGTAAGTCTAACTCAAGACTTTAAACGAGCGCTTCTCGGGAGGCAACCCGAGCACTAACCCCACTAACGTCCATGTTTTCGAATTTTAGCATCTAACTAAAAACTAACTAAATTTTTAGGCGTAGGTTTCCATACCACACGGCCTTGCACATGGGCGTGGCCATGGCCGTGTGGACACCACGCGTATGCATATCGGCGTGGCGGATATCGTGCAGAAACAGGACAAAAATTTTCCCCAAGACACGGGCTCCGACTAAATGCCACGGTCGTGCAACGTGGCCGTGGTCAAAACTGCCTAAAGAACACGGGCTGAGATAAATCTACATGGCCATGCGAGGCGGCCGTGGTCGATATTATCAGCTTTTTCACATATCGCCGCCACCACCACCTCGAGATCACTCCGATGATGAGGACCTTTGAGTCCTTTTTTATTTTCTTTATTCTTATTTTTATTTTTATTTATTTATTTTTATTTTAGTTCATTTTCCTTTATTATTAAACTCTTTAAATTTTTAAGTATAATTTGATTTCATTTATCTCTGGCTGTTTAACTCTCGAGTAACTATAACAAACGTCCATTAAATAAGAACTCCTTAAAAACTTTACTGATGACTTTGCAGTTTAAAAAGGTTCAAGGTGCCACTCCATGAACGAACATATCACCAGAGTAATCACCACCACATTCACCTATGCTTAAGTCATCATCATTAATCATCCTCCACGGATTTCATCCAAAATTCAGGAAGTTTCACTTCTCTCCCTATCTTTTGATTTTCTATTTTTATATATCTTTGTACATTGAGGGCAATGTACATCTTAAGTGTGGGGGGTGAATCTTAAAAGTGCCTAACTTTTTTTCATTATTCTCAAATCCTGAATTATACCTTGTTTCTTAAGTAATTTTCTCATATCACTATCAGAATGAAATTTCCTTTGATTTATGATTTTTATTGATATGTTTTGGATTAAGTCATTGATAATTGTGCAGTGATGATTTAAACTGTAGGAAACTAGAGAATCAAGCGGGATAAGTCTATTTTTCAGAAGTAAAAATTTTGTTGGTTGTCTACCCGAATCTAATTATTACTTTGAAGTTTGAATTTACAAGGTTGATATCAAAAAGCCCATAATTTTTGTGAGATTTTAAGCCTTTTGGAGCATACATTCCTTTTCGTGCTCATTTTATTGATTATGAGTGTGTCAACATTGATTTGTTATTCTAGAACTTGCATCGATTATACATGTCGAGACCACACCTTTGATTTAATATACTAAGATGATAAAGGCACCTAGGATTTAACCCACTTACTCCATAAAAAGCCTACCCTCACAATTAACCCTTAGTGAACCCCTTTAATCCTAGCAACCCTTTTATTGACTCACCCACTAATATTAACCCAAAACCAACTTTGTATTTGTTATCACCATTTCTCTTGACTACCCCTATATCGAGATTTGATTTGATCGGTTACTTAACTATTTTATTTATTCCAATTATTAAATTCTATATTATTATTATTGTACTTGATTTGTTCTTAAAAAAAAACAAAACAAAGTATATTTATTATTAGTTCTGTGATTAAGAGAGCTTATACAGTTAAATTTGCATCTTTAGAAGAAGCTCGTGTTATTAGTATTAGTATTATAAGTTTCCAATTTATGTAATTATTTATATTCATTTCGTTGTCTATAGTTAGGTAATTTATCAATTCAGTCTCGATTCTAACCCTCTAATTCAGCCTTTATCCATACATTTAACCCAAGCCCGGTTACAACCCATAAAAGACCTTTTGATTTGTGTATCATATCATTTTACAGTGGTGGAGATTTGATTTTCATGCAAGCCTATGGGATTAACTTTTCATGTTCGACTTCTGAGTGCTTATTTTTGAACCTTAAACACTTCGAGTGATTTGAGTGAATCTTTAGTGAGGATGTCAATTTTTGTCGATTTTGAATCAGAGGTAATTATTTAGGTAAGGGGAAACACCTATTTTTCGTACTATAAAAACTATGACTTTGATTGTTTGAATCTTTAGGAACCTTCCGGTTAAATTATCAATGTATGAATTACCTATGAATTATGATGAAACATTATTGATGAATATCATGAATTGAGGAAGTTCGTTTTAATTGTGAGTTGAGATTTTTGCTTGAGGACAAGCAAAAGCTTAAGTGTGGGGGTATTTAATAAACCGTAATAGTAACATATTTTAATCCCACATTTAGCATGCTTTTGTATGGTTTATCCCTTGAATTATGGAATTTGGTGCTCTTAATCCTTTAATTTCATGTTTTATACTCAGGAGAGCATAGGAGGATGAAAAGAACGAGAAACGGATCGAAAACGGGCCAAATGGGCCAAAGTGAGAAATCGACACGGCCTGGGGTTTCACCACACGGTCGTGCCTCCTTAGCAGGCTCGAACACGGCCTACAACTCGACTTACACGGGCGTGTGCCATTGGCGTGTCCCTACCGTGACAAAGAAGAATTTTATTCGGATTAGGGTACTTAGAGGCAAAGAAACACATTCCAAAAGCCTATATAAACACCCTAAAGGCCAACCTTTAAAGGAGCGTCCAACTAGGCCAAGGAGCCAAGCCGGAGGGGTCAGAATTGTGGGATTTACTCGAAGAAAGCCAGTTGATTCATCTCAAAAAGCCGAAGTCATACTCAAGACGGAAGATCTTCTCTTCAATTCCTTCAGGGGGTTTTAGGGTTTTTCTTATGTTTTGTTTTATCTTTTCTTCTTAGATGTATTCTTTTATTATTATGAACTAAACCCAACCTAAGACGGATCTTGTTATTATTTTCTGAGCTATATGATAAATACATGATTTGTTCTTAATTATGTGTTCTTAATTCTTGTTTTGATATTTCAGATATTGATTCAAGTATTGATGTGCTTAGGTAGAGGAGGAATAGACCTTGCCTAAGAGTAGATCTAGCATAATTAAGCGGAGTTGCTCGCGCGCCTAGAGATAGGGTGACGAAAATCTGCCGGATTAGGGTCAAACCTAATATGGGAGTCCATAGATCAAGTTAATGCAATTCTAGGGGTTTTAATTAGAAAGAGATTTCAATTAATTAACCTAGGGTTAGACGTTAGTAGCCTCGAGAGAGGTTTTAATATAAATTAGGGAATCCTACGGATCAGGTCAAGTGAATAAATCGTCTGGTTCAGAGTTAGATAACAAGTGAAGTCTAGGTGGATTCTTCCTTTGGTATTATCTTAATCAATTGGTTTTTCCCACAAGTATTTCCCCATTTCATTCTCTTTGTCTTAGCGTCTTTAGCTTAGTAGTTAGTTAATTTTAGATAAAACAATAATTCACTTAAATTCTTTAGGCTAAATAATAAAAAGAAAGTCAGTATTAGTACTTTTGGTTCCTTTGGGTTCGACAATCCGGTCTTGCCACTAAACTATACTACTGTTTGATAGGTGCACTTGCCTTAATCGTTGTCACAGTTAGTTTCTAGGCTAGATCATTCATTATATAAATTTTAAGACTTTGACATAACGATCAAAAATCTTTTAGTTCGAGGACAGAAACAAACAAACAGACATCATCATTTAACCCATCCTCGAACCTTTTGCACATGATGGCTTCTGTCGATACGCACTCTCGAGCGTATTTTTTGAGCCTTACAAACTCACGCTCATACTCAGTCACTGTCATTCGACCTTGCTTTAGCTCTAAGAACTCCTTTCTTTTCTGGTTAATGAACCTTTGGCTAATGTAATTCTTCCGAAATTCCTCTTGGAAGAATTCCCAGTTAACTCTCTCCCTTGGTACCACCGGCACAAGGGTGTTCCACCACTGATAGGCCGAATCTCTCAAGAAAGATGCCGCACACTTCATGTACTCTTCAGGTGTGCATGACAACTCGTCGAATACTCTGATGGTATTCTCAAGCCAGAATTCTGCCCTTTTCGGGTCATCATCTTTACTAGCCCGAAATTCCTCAGCTCCTTGTTTCCGGATATTGTGAACCGGAGGCCTTTCTCTTCTTACTACCTCTACCACTTGGGGAGCTACAGGGGTAGGCTGAGGAATAGGTGGGGATGGAGGGGGTTGAGCATTAGGATTTGCTCGAATAAACTCGGTATACCAGTTACTCATCATACGGAGAAAGGCTTTTCGAGCCTCTTCTCCCTGATCCAAAGTCTCGGGTCTACTTCCTACTGGCGCAGTCCCTTGCACGGGGGCCGGCGCATTACTTGTAGCATTATCGACTGCAGTTCGATCGGGATCCATTTACTATATAAAAACACAATTCAAATCATCAGGAGTCGTCACACTATCATTATGCAAATACTCATACATATGGCATGTATAGCTAGACTCATACTTACGCTACGTTAGTCCGAGAATCGACTAAACCGTAGCTCTGATACCACTAAATGTAACACCCCTTACCCGTATTTGGCACCTGAACCGGGTACGAGGCATTACCGTACTTAACTTGCTCAATCATGCAACATCGATTCATAAAAAAAATTCATGTCAAATTAAAACTTTTATTTCAAGACCCTAATGTCCTTATTATAGGTCTATGAGACCCTAAACTTGTACCCGAAATGATTCGAGACTAAACTGAAAACTTTTGAACACTTAGACAAATTTGGCATAAAACAGGGCCACACGCCCGTGCGAAGGGAAGAACACGCCCGTGTGGCATATCACATGCCCGTGTTCTACACCCTTGTGGATTTATTATTCAATTCGAACCTTCAGGGGTTTTCACACGGTCGGACACACCCTCGTGTCCTTGGCCCGTGTCCCTCACACGGCTACGACACGCCCGTGTCCTAGCCAGTGTGTAAAAACCATGACATTCTGTTTATGACGTCATCACCTCACTAAGGTCACACGGCCAAGGCACACGCCTGTGTCCTTAGACCGTGCGTCAAATTAAATTCCTAATTCTAAGTCCAGACTTCACATGACCTCGGCACACGCCCATATCCATGGCCGTGCCTTCAACACAGTTGAGACACACGGCAGTGTCTCTGCCCGTGTGTTTACTACTAAGCATACTGACTTGTAAACCTAGCATGCAAGGGAGCACACGGCCAATTAACACGCCCATGGGGTTGACCGTGTGTCACACACGGCCTAGACACATGCCTGTGTGTCTACCCGTGTGGACATTTGAAAGGCTATCTACCAAGCCAAATGCCACCCTTCACAGCAACCATACTTATACCAATTCAATCCAACATTTATTATAACCATAGAGCACTTCTAGGGACTCCAAACCAAGACATCCATACTAGCATACACTTCATGAATTTCATCCTCATTGAATATATAACCTTGTCAAGTATGGGCCCATTTCCAATCACCACTTACAAAATGAATTTAACAACATTAATAGCCAACATTTTGGCTAAACATGACATAATAAAATGACTCAGTCCTATACATGCCATACTCAAAATAAATCTAGCTTTATTATACCAAAAGAAGTTGATAGTGTGATTTCCGAACTCCGACGTTCCACGAATTCCCGAGCTAACTTGGCAATACTACAAGGAAAATTGAAATGAGAGGGGTAAGCATAAAGCTTAGTAAGTTTGCATGAATTAAATAGCAACATATAGGCTCATAATGTCATCCATCCATTGCATCGTATAAGAACACAAAGTCTCAAGCACATTGCTATAACTTACTCATGCTCAC
This sequence comes from Gossypium sturtianum, assembly GCA_025698515.1. Classification (NCBI taxonomy): domain Eukaryota; kingdom Viridiplantae; phylum Streptophyta; class Magnoliopsida; order Malvales; family Malvaceae; genus Gossypium; species Gossypium sturtianum. Next base: position 53,080,073 of record CM046949.1, on the reverse strand, counting down.
TCTTACCAATTACATGTCACATCGCATATCGCATACATTTCTCGTGAATTATTCTCATGTACCTCTATCACTTCATCGCATATTTTTAGCACAAATTTTAGCTCAATTACAAGCTTAACTATTTACCCCATTAAATCACCTGGGGTACTCGATGATACTTAATCATCATCATTCACATAAATACGACGCCAATGCCACATCCCAGATGTTGTCTTATGTGGGGTCTCCTCTAGATGCCGATTCCATATCCCAGATATGGTCTTATACGGGATCTCATATCGATTGTTGATGCCATATCCCATACATGGTCTTACACGATTTTCATATTCGATGTTGATGCCATATCCCAGATATGGTCTTATACGGGATCTCAATTTGGTGCCGAGGCCATGTCTCAGACATGGTCTTATACAAGACCTTACCCATCTCAAGTCTTATGGACATTATCCTCTCATTTATTATTATCCAACCGAGACTTCAACATCACAATTCTCATCATTTTCTCATTCAACATCATTACTAAAATTCATAGAAATGTTATACATCTTCACAAATATCAAACATTTTAAAACATACTAGCATGATGTTGAACTTATTACACACAAACTTACCTCAATTTCAAAATAGGCCAAATTGCCAATCTAGTCTGATACCTTGTCTTTTCCTCGGTCAAGGTTAATTCTTCGTTCTTCTTGATCTATAATAGCAATTTCACTCATTTAATTATCGCATTAATCGACACATTTCAATAATCACACTTTGGCAAAATTACCATTTTGCCCTTATACTTTCACAAATGACTATTTTACCCCTAGGCTCGTAAATCGATTTTAATCGAATTTCCTTCTTTTACAAGCCTAGATGAACATTAAAATACTCTTATAGGAACTCTCAATACTCATTATTTCACACATTTAACTTACAACTTTCTCAAAAAGGTCCTTTTAGGTGTTTTCATGGTAACACCCTTCACAAAAGTTGTTTATCTAACAACTAAGACTCATTTTCTTCCATAAAAATGCAGAAAACAACTTAAATGGTCACATGGAAAAACTCTAAACTTTCAACCATTTTGCAAAATAGTCCCCTCTTTAGCTAGCTTAAGCTTTAGGGGTTCCAAAAGTACAAAAATTATCAATGAATGACCATTAAAGCACTTACTTGTAAGGAGAAGAGCTTGCTGAAATTTTTGAGCTTTCGAAACCCTATTTGCTGCTAATTTTTGGTGGATGAGAAGATAAGAAAAGATGATATCTTTTCTTTCTTTATTTTATTATAAAATATCAATTTAGTCCACCTAATTTCAACCACTTTGACCAATTTGTCATTGTTTGTCTCCTATGGCCGGCCAACCATTACTAGAGGGGTCAATTGCACTTTAAGGACCTCTAATTGATATTCTATAGCTATTAGACACCTTTAGCTTGTAAAATAGAACTTTTGCACTTTATGCAATTTAGTCCTTTTTCGCAATTAAGCATGCAATCGCTAGAATTAAAGCACCAAAATTTTCATGCACCTATATAATCATGCTTTAACTCATAAAATAACATTAAAATAATTTTTCTCCGACCTCGAATTAGTGGTTCCAAAACCACTGTTCCAACTAGCCCCTAAATCAGGTTGTTACAAAGACCTAGTCATTCACTATTCACAAATATGGCTCACCACAATGAAAATTTACACACACACACATTTTCACAACTTATCAATTCATCCCAAAGTTCATATCATCATTAGACCAAGATTATATTCATCCAAAACCATATAAGTGCAAACCCAATCCTATATTCATTCCACATAACCTAGACTGGGACAAAGAAAAGTTTACCAAAACAAAGGTTGGATAGTGTGAGCTCCGGATTGATCCGACCGACGCGTTCTGCAAACTAACCTAAATAGAGATAGGAAAACAAGCTAGATAAACATTACGAATGCTTAGTAAGCTCGTATGAAATTTATAGAACATATATTATCCTTAAACTAAATTAAACTATTAAACCAAATTGGTAATTAATATGTCATCCTTGTCTTCCTTGTATACATTCCCACAAAAACAACCAATAGGTTAGTTTGTTTATACATCAAGAACTGTTGATGCAAAACACATATACTTATACAACGAATTAATATAGCAAATTATATGATATCCAAATTCATGCTCAATTTATAAACACATATACTTAAGTTCTTTTTCATATCACATTCAATAATGCTCGTTTTGTAACATTACAATTTAATACATTCAATCTTTTATTCACTCTCAATTCATATGTTTAGCAACCGATTTTCACATTTAATCTTTCTATTCATTTTGAATCCCTTTATTAACTATTTTTGCCTGGAGAACTATTGTAAATATACTTCGAACGCAAGGGACAAGAGTGCTTACACAAGCTGTGAAAATAAATGCTCACACAAGCTGTGAAAATGGGTCTGCTCACACGAGCTGTGGGTCAGGATGGTAATTTACATGATGCTACGCGCACGAGTTGTGAAGAATCCGTAAAAAAATGCAGGACCTTAGCCATCGATAAAACACCCAAGACTAGCAACCAAAACTGTATAAACCCTAACGACATGCAATTTAGATCCTAGCTATCACTATGTTCACACGAGCCTCATTCCTTATATTCAATCCATTTTCACTCTCTGTAGTCGTATACTTGCTTTTCATATTTCCGATAACAGTTCACATACATTTACGGTGATTTAGCATCATATGCCCATTATTCCATCATATTACAACATTGATCAATCAATACTACTCATCTATTCATTATTAACATGTAAACTTCTTATTTTACAATTTAGTCCGATAGATGTCGTATTAATAAAAATTACACTTGTATATCTATAAAATTAATAGATACAAGCACACAATTCAAACATAATAATTGAATACAATAAGTTCCATATGAAATTACCTGGAAAATGACAACCACAAAGTGTTAGGGAGTAATATGAACTTTCTCCTATTTCTCGATAACTTTCAATTGATTTAATTCCAAATCTATAATAATTCATTACAGTTTATCAATTCCAATTGCCTTACAACATCTTATTATATGCATATGAAAACTTAATTTCATTTTACACAAATTACTTAAAGTTTCACATTTTATTCAATTTAGTCCCTAAAATCGAAATAGCTATATATTTTAAAATCATGCTTCGTTTTACAATCCAATTTTAATTACATCCCTGTAAAGCCCTCTAAATTCAATAATTATAGAAATATCTTATCAATTTTGGAATATATTTGTGTTAGTCCCTATACTAAAAATTAACAATTTTTATTTTACAAATTAATCCTTTTTCATATCTAAGTAGAAAATGGTAACATTCGTGTTTTAACTCAGAGTTAAGTACAATGATGGATCGAGTCAAGAATTAATGAATTTTTTTGAAATACATTAAATATGAATTTGAGTATTAAATTAGGAAGTATTTAGGCTCGATAAGAAATTAGAAAATACTTATTACATAGTAAAATTTTAAATAGAGGCATTTACTTAATTGAAAGAATAGAGAATTTGTTGTGGCCAAAGTAGGAAAAATAAAAAAGTTAGGAGATACACAGTAGTGGTGGAAAGGAAGGAAGGATTAAGAAGAAATTTAACCAAAGTGAAGTTTGAGTTATCCTAGGAATAATGAAAGATGAGGAAGGATAAAGTTGTAATTAGCCAAGTAGATATTTATTAGGCATAATGATTAGGGGCTATAGTGTAAAGATAGATGGCTTAAGAACTTATTATGTAGCGCCCCATAATTTTGGCCTAGAAGTACTAGGCCTTGAGTAAAGGAATGGTTAGGAAACTGTGCATAAAATTTTATGTGAGCTAGGAAATGACACAATTAAATGTCTGCTCAAGTGGTTAGGGTCCTGAGAGGAGTTGGAAAAGTCCTGGGTTCAAACCTGGGCTTTAGCAAAAAAATTGGTTTTAAGTGGATAAAACCCTGAATGCTTGGATGTAGGCCTTTTAAATTATTGTGTAAAAAAATGACACAAGGAAGCATGTGGTCTAGTGGTTGTGGTGTCATTAAGGTTTTAAGGGAGCCTAGGTTCAAGTCATGGCTCTTGCAATTTATTTTGGTTTTTTCTTTTAAAGGAACCTGGACTTTGGCCTTTAGACCTTTTAATTAATTGAAGATAAAATGTGACACAAAAGAGCTTGTGGCAAGGAGGCAAGTGGCATGTTGAGCTATTGATGTAACAACCCAAACTCGGCCTAGAAGTTACGCCCAAATCCGGCGTGTCACATTGAAGTGTTTTTGCGAAAACCTTGTTTTCATTGAAAACCCTTCTAGAGAGAAGTTAAGTAAAATCCATTTTGCTTTCAAAACGAGGTGTAGCCAAAAACCATTTCCTTGTTACTATGTAAAAATTTCCTTTGACAGCGGAAGCTCGATCTTAAAACACACTTATTTTCAAAAACTTGAAATACGTTTAAAAGAAATAAATCCAGGTTTCGTTTCAAAATTCCAATGCATAGTGGAAGCAATAGAATAATAACTAGAGGGAAAACCTTATTACAATCCAAAATAACTTAAAATAAACAACTTAAAATCCAGAATTTAGATATTAAGGAAAACAAGTCTAATCGTCTTGCTAGTTGGCCACCTCTGAGTCCCTCCATCCGTCGAACCGCCTACTGAGGATCACCTGAGAAAAATAAAAGAGGGAGTGAGTTTTTGAAAACTCAGTGTGTACGACCCCCGTTAAACAAATAACATACATATCATAATAATAACATAATAGTATCGTACATGCAATGCAATGCAAACCCTCCCCAAATAATCCATCCGCTACACAACATTTCCCTTCCAACCCTACACTCATGTGGGGATTTCTAAATCGACCCACCCATCCGATACACATCAAGGGTAGCCCGGTTGCGGTACTACCAAACGTTGCAGCAAGGCTGCTAAGCATATAATGGGCTTAAAAAGCCATCGGTGGATCCACAGTTGTCAAGCAACCATGCGATCCTCATATACTTCCTCCGTTCCATAATTCCCACCCCATATGCAACCTAAACAGAATATCATATGAATGCAACAAATGTACATGTAACATCCATAAATATTACATTCAACACATAGGGGTATTTTAGTCATTTCACAAATCAAGGGTATTTCGGTAATTCTATCCTACAGGGGTATTTCAGTAATTCTTAACGGTATGGGTCTTAATTACGAACCTTGGCCCGTCAACAAGTCCTCGCGGCTAAAGTGAATAGACACTACGCACCAAGTAGGATTCCAGAGCAGAGGAGGTGAGTCATTAAGACCGCTTAAGTACCAAGCTCTCCCTAGATCCAATCCTAGACATGCATATACCCATTGCCACACCTTAACCTTATGACTTGTCCACGGTCACAATTAGTTAATAATTAAAGTTTTATGTAAGGTTAAGCAATTTACCAATTACTAAGCCCAAGACCCCTTACAAAGCCCATACAAATTCACATACTTTCATATGGCCCATCAGGCCCAATCTCATTCGTATGACCCACTAGGCCCAAATCACATTCGTATGGCCCATCTGGCCCAAATCACATTCGTATGGCCCACTAGGCCCAAATCACATTCGTATGGCCCATCTGGCCTAAATCACATTCATATGGCCCATTAGGCCCGATCATAATCAAATCATATAACCATCCATATCAATCCATCATTCAATTTCACATATCAACTCTTGCCGAATTGAGCCCACGAGCTCGGCAAGCCCATTTGGCCCTTTTTGGCCCGGTTGGCCAAACAGTGGCCCGAGACTATGAGATCACTCTCTTGGTCCCAGTAATCGTATCAGTGGTCCCACACGAATGTTCGCACGTTCGTGTGGTTGCTGGCACCAACCTTTCGGCTTTTCAGCTTTTCGGCATTCCGGTTTTTTTGGTATTTCGGCTTTTGCCGTTTTGTCGTGTGTGAAGTGTATGTACACACTTGGTAAATGAGACGTGTTACACTATCCTCAGCCTTGAACCTACAACCAATACCAACCTCCAATCAATCACAAACTTAACCACAATATTTACCAAAAACCGAAGCCTTACCATAACCTTACCGTGTGCCACCAGTCCTAATAGCCCTTTCTTAGCTACCATTCACGAATATCCCCTAGATCTGCATCAATCTTAATCGTTAAAGAAAAAATAATAGGTGACTTGTATCCACTTAAGTCACCCTTTCCCTTACTATAGACTATTCGGCCAACTTATCCCAAAATCAAGAACACTTACCCAAAAGCCGAAACGTATGGATAGCTTTTCGGTAGAGACTTGTAGATCCAAGCTTAATTCCGATTTTTTCCAAGATCCGATCCACCAAAAATAAAAGGAATGATGCTAGCACGACAGAGATTTTGTCACTAGGGTATTCGGCACAAGGTTTGGGGCGATGAAGAAATCGACTTCAAGAGCAAAGGTTTTCAGCTTTTGAAGTCACGAATATTTGGTCCCCAACAATTGAGATGAAGGTGGGACGGCACAAGCAATGGAGAAAGAAGAGAATGATATTCGATTTAAGGCTTTAGGAGAGAAGAAAAGAAAACACAAAAGGAAGAGGCGAGGTTTAGAACAGAAAAAGTGAAGGAGAATTCGGCAGAGCACTATAGTTGCTGAAATAGCACAAAGGGAATTCCAATTGCCGAAATAGCACAGAGGGAATTCGGCACCCCGTATTTATACCCAAAACCGAAACTCTGCCTACCCCTCCGAAAGTCCCAATCGGCTCCAACTCTTCCCCATCTCGTCTTGTAACACCCCATACCCAAGTCCTAGACTGAGACTGGATACGAGACATTACCATACTTGAACTTAAGTAAACATGTACTTACGGGCTGTAAAATTTTGTTTCAAAACAGAAACTTCCCTTTCTTAACCAAAACATACGTTTCATGGGCCTACGAGGCCTTCAACACCTATCTAGAAACTTTCGAAACTCAATCAGGAACTTTTCCTCGAAACAGGGGTCACACGCCCATGTGACTTAGGACACGGTTGTGTACCCCTAACACATGCCCGTGTCTTCCACCCGTGGTCGACACTGACTAATTTCACACGGCCTTGACACGCCCGTGGCTTTGGCCCGTGTGCTAAACTTTGGCATTCTGACTTATCCACACGGTCCATACACACGCCCGTGTACTTCAGTCGTGTGGCAATTCAATTTACAAGTGCAAGGTGCAGACTTCACACGGCCAGGGCACACGCCCATGTGTTAACCGTGTGTCACACATGGCCTAAACAAACGGTCGTGTGATTAGCCCGTGGTCTATTCTGACTTAAATCACTAATGTGCAGGGGACACACGGCCTAGACACACGCCCGTGTGTCTATCTGTGTGGGCACCTAGAGGCTATTTTCCAAGCCAATTGCGACCCTGAGATCAAGATCAATCCAATACTCAATTCAATAACTCAAGCATTACATCTAACATGAAAAATGATGCATACTTCATTGATAGATAAAAACATACATACTTAATCATTCATGACCCATCTCTTTGGCCATATACAAAAAGAATACTAAGCTTGATAGCCAACACTTTGGCTAATTCTGAAACATAACTCAAAATGAAATGCTTCCTATACATGCCATACTTAATATAAACAACTTGGCTATACCAAAATAGCGATTGATAGTGTGCTTCGAGCTCCGATGACAATGATCCACGAGATTAGCTTGGCGGGACTACATGGAAAGAAAGGATTAAAGACGTAAGCATTTCGCTTAGTAAGTTTGCATGTAAAGCATATAACAACGTATATATATATACTTAGCATACTCATTCATCATAAGCAAAGGCAGTGCTAAGTTCACATGCTTGAGCTTACTTACTCTTAATGATCCTTACACTTATCATGGTACTTACTAGTCTCGTGCTTGTAAGGTAAACAAGGTACCTGTATCACTTAATCATATAGATTAGCATACTTTGTTAAGGTAAGCATAATCTTAACTTCATCATTCATAACATGAATAATACTCTTAGTTAACTTTGACTAGCATACTTTGATGATAGCTTTAATTGCTTAACTTTCTTGCTTTCTCATTTATTCTTTACTCTTTTGCCTGATGAATTACTATGAATAACCGAGGATACTGAATCTCATCTCACAAATATCTCGATGCCAAAGCCATACCCTAGATATGGTCTTACATGGGATCTCTCAACTTGGTATCGATGCCATGTCTTGACATGGACTTACACGAAGTCTTCCTTGTGTGTTCCATTGGGAACTTACCATTGCCATGTCTTGACATGGTCTTACTTGGTATCTTTACTCATGAACCGGTTAATGCCTAGCCTTGGCTTGGACTTACATGAAATCTTCCTTATTACTCACCAATGCCATGCCTTGGCTTGGACTTACATGGGATCTCTATCTCATGATAGCTCTTCAATGCCAAGACTTGTCTTGGACTTACATGACATCTTTACATGGAGACTCACAAATGCCATGCCTTGGCTTGGGCTTATATGGGTCTTCATCTCATAATAACTCTTCAATTCCAAGACTTGTCTTGGTCTTACATGATAACTTGCTTGATTGCCGATGCCATGCCTTGGCTTGGTCTTATACGGACTTCCTTGTCTCATGTGATAAATCGAGTATCCTAAGTAATTCAACTTCAATCAGGACTTTCTCATACTTAATCTCATTGATTTCTTTGTTTAACATAGCATCAAAAATCTCATAGAATTAAGATATATTCTACATCATACAAAGCAATTCAATGATATTAATCATAAAGCTTAGAAATCATACAAACTTACCTCAATGTACAAAATGTATGTATAAATGCAATTTAGTCCTCGACTTTGTTCTTGCCTCGGTTTCGATCCGGGCTTCGTTTTTGTTGATCTATAATAATAATTTAGCTTGTTTAATACACACATTGACTAAATTGACTCTTAACTCATACTTCGGAAAAATTACCATTTTGCCCCTAAACTTACTCATAATTACACTTTTACCCCAAGGCTCGTAAAGTGATTTTTATTTAACTTTCGTGAACTTCATGCTTAGCTGATTCATTCTCTTAACTATAGCAACAATCAATTCTCACTATTTCCATCATGTATGACAAATTTCACAACTTTTACCAACTAGCTAATTCATAATATGAGGACTCCAAAAATACGAAGAATATTAAAAACGGGGCTAGGATGCACTTACTAGCAAGCTTCAAAAATTGAAGAACCCTAGCTATGGAGTCTCTCAAATTTTTGGCACAAAGGGAAGAAGATGAATGAGATTTTTGTAATCTTTTTCCCTTTTAATCATTTAATTGATAAAAGACCAAAATGCCATTCTCACTAAACTTTCAAAATTTCTAACTCATGTCCATTTTTGTCCAAAAATTATAATTTGGGCAATTTTTTATTTAAGGACTTCTAATTAATATTCCAAAGCTATTTCATACTAAAAGCTTCTAGAATCTCAAATTTTGCAACTTTTGCAATTTAGTCCTAATGGTACATTCAATGACAATTTCATAAAATTTCTACATGAAACTTTCATACTATCATGCAAACATATCTTAAACCTCAAAACTCATTTTACCACTTCGAATTTGTGGTCTCGCACCACTGTTCCGACTAGGCCCTAAATCGGGATGTTACAATTCTCCCCCTCTTAGGGATTTTCGTCCTCGAAAATCTTACCAGCAAATAGGTTTGGGTACTGGTTTCTCATGCTCTCTTCTGGTTCCCATGTAGCTTCCTCTATCCCATGTCTTTGCCACAACACTTTCAATAGGGCAATACTTTTATTTCTTAGCTGTTTGACCTCCCGAGCTAAAATCTTAACTGATTCTTCACCATAAGTCATGTCGGGATGAATCTCTATCTCTAACGGGGCAATTATATGTGAAGGGTCTGATCGGTAGCATCGCAACATGGACACGTGAAACACATCATGTATCTTTTCTAACTCTGATGGCAAAGCCAATTGATAAGCTACTAGCCCAACTCTCTCAGTAATCTCGTATGGTCCGATAAAACGTGGACTCAACTTGCCTTTACGGCCAAATATGAGAACCTTTCTCCATGGTGACACTTTCAAGAAAACTTTATCCCTGACTTGATACTCTATCTCTTTTCTTTTTAAATCCGAGTAGGATTTTTTCTCTCGTAGCGACCTTTTAAACTTTCTCGAATTACTTTCACCTTCTGTTCGATTTCTCTAACCAAATCAACCTCGTGAATCTGGTTTTCCTTGAGTTTAGTCTAATATAAAGGTGTTCGACACTTACGCCCATATAAAGCCTCATAAGGCGCCATCTTCAAGCTCGACTGAAAACTATTATTGTAGGCAAATTCTACTAATGGGAGAAACTTTTCCCAACTGCCTTGGAAATCAAGAATACAACACCGGAGCATATCTTTGAGTACTTGTATTAACCTCTCCGACTGACCGTCAGTTTGAGGATGAAAAGCTATACTAAAACTCAATTTTGTACCCAAGGCCTCTTGTAACTTCTTCCAAAATCTAGAGGTGAATCTCGGATCTCTATCCGATATGATTGATAAAGGAACTCTATGTAGCCTTACTATTTCTGAAACATACAAGTTTGCCCACTTGTCGAGTGAGTAATCCACTCGTACAGGTATGAAATGGGTCGACTTCATAAGTCTGTCAACCACACCCATACAAAGATCTTTCTTGCTTGGTGACAACGGTAAACCCGTTACAAAATCCATGGTGATACGGTCCCATTTCCACTCGGGGAACCGAAATGGATTGAAGCAAACCCAAGGTACTTGGTGTTCAAATTTTTACTTGCCGACAAATCATGCATTTGGAAACAAACTCAAATATCTTTCTACATTCTTGGCCACCAATACTGTTGCTTCAAGTCATTATACATCTTGGTACTACCCGGATGTATAGATAAACATCCGTTATGTGCCTAATACAAAATTCTCTGAATAAGCTCCTCCTTTCTTGGTGCACAAGTTCTATCTTTGAACATCAAACTTCCATTGGGACTAATCTGGAAATCGACTCAACATCCGGCTCGCAACCGGAGCTCTTTTGACTTGCAATTTACTATCCTCTTTTTGAGCTTCAATGATCTCTTGGAGAAACATTGGTCTAGCTCTCAACTCAGCTAGAATAGAACTATCGTCAGATAAAGTCATCCACGAATTCATTGCCCTTAATGCAAATAGGGACTTTCTACTCAAAGCATCGGCGACCACATTCGCCTTTCCGGGATGGTAGTCAGTGACTAACTCATAGTCTTTTATCAACTCTAACCATCTCCGCTGCCTTAAGTTTAACTCTTTCTGCGTCATCAAGTACTTCAAACTTTTGTGATCGGTGAAAATCTGACATCTTTCACCATATAAATGGTGTCTCTAAATCTTCAATGCGAAGACTATGGTAGCCAACTCTAAATCGTGCGTCGGATAATTCTTCTCATGGGGCTTTAGCTGTCTTGAGGCATAAGCAATCACTTTGCCTTCTTGCATAAGTACACAGCCTAATCCATTTAAGGATGCATCGCTGTATATCACGAACTCTTTCCCTGTCTCGGGTTGTACTAAAACTGGAGCTTCTGTCAATAATGCCTTTAGTTTCTCAAATCTTTTTTGGCATCTTTCTGTCCACTCAAACTTCACATTTTTCTGTAACAATTTTGTCATCAGAGTTGCAATCATGGAAAACCCCTTCACGAATCGTCTATGATAGCCAGCTAGGCCTAAAAAACTTCTAATCTCAGAGATATTCCTTGGTGGATTCCAGTCCATTATGGCCGAAATCTTACTTGGATCTACTCGGACTCTATCTCCCGAGACAATATGTCCTAGAAATCCTACTTTCTTGAGCCAAAATTCACTTTTACTGAACTTGGTGTAAAGCTGATTTTCTTGTAGAGTCTGCAAGACCGTTCGTAGATGCTCAGCATGCTCATTCTCATCTTAGGAATAAATCAATATGTCGTCGATAAAAATGACTACAAACTTGTCGAGGTATGGCCTAAAGATGCGGTTCATTAAGTCCATGAATATCGCAGGAGCATTGGTCAAACCAAAGGGCATGACTAAAAATTCATAATGCCCATACCTCATTCGAAAAGCGGTCTTGGATACATCTAAATCGTTTACTCTCAACTGGTAGTACCCAGATCTCAAGTCTATCTTAGAGAACACAGTGGCCCCTTTCGATTGATCGAACAAATCATCGATCCTTGGCAATGGGTACTTGTTCTTTACTGTCACTTTATTAAGCTGACGGTAATCTATGCACAATCTTATGGTGCCATCTTTCTTTTTCACAAATAAAACTGGAGCACCCCATGGAGAACAACTTGATCTTGCAAAACCTTTATTTGTCAAGTCTTGCAACTGTGACTTCAAATCTCTCAACTCCGTTGGATCCATTCTGTAAGGAGTAATAGATATTGGTATAGTACCAGGAGCTAGCTCAATACTGAACTCAACCTCTCTAACTTGTGGTAGTCCTGGTAATTCCTCGGGAAAAACATCCAAGTACTCACATACTATCGGTACTGAATCAACCTTTAACTCTGTTTCTCTATCATTCATCACAAAGGCCAAATATGCCTCATACCCTTTTCTTATGTATTTCTGTGTCGTCATATGAGAAATCATTACCGGTGATCTACCTTGTTCGTCTGATTCTACATGGAGAGTGTCCCCATTCTCACATCTCATCTCAATATATTTGTTCCCACAATTTACTATTACATCATGAGTGGTCAACCAGTCCATACCAAGAATGATGTCAAACTCATCAAATGGTAACAACATAAGGTTTGCTTTAAAATAACGACCTCTAGTCATCAATGGGCAATCATTACATACTTTATCGACCAGCACACTTTGGCCTAATGGATTAGACACTTTAATCACAAATTCTATAGACTCTATAGGCATACTCATACTGGATACTAGTTTCATGCAAATGTAAGAGTGTGTGGATTCGGGATCTACTAAAGCAATAACTTTAATATCATGAAGAGAAAAGGTACCCGTAATAACATCAGGAGAAGATGCCTCTTCGTGAGCGCGAATGGCATATGTCCTTGCAGGTGCCCTACCCTCGGGTCTCGTAACCTACTCTTTAGGGTTACCTCTACCACTTGCTCCACTACCCAAGTTCTTCTGCGGTCTTCCTCTGACCATACTCCTAGATCTCGGGTTTTGAGTTCTCTCTTCTTTCATCATCTCAGGACAATCTTTTATAAAGTGATCCTGAGAACCACATCTGAAACAAGCATTTTCATGCACTCGGCACTCACCAAGATGACATCTACCGCACTGTGGGCATTCCGGTCTATCAGATCGAATGTTTCCCACACTAGCGACTGAAGTAGTCTGTGCCTTATTTCCTGAATACTGTTTACCCTTATTTCTACTTGAAAACCCTGTGGATGAAGCCGATCGGGTGGAAAAATCTCTTGACTTCTTAGAAGAGGGTTGGAATGACTTATTCCACTGTCTCTTTCTCGAGTCACAAGACTCCATTTCAAATTTTCTTTTCTCTTTTACTAGCTCTTCGGCTTTACAAGCCCGTTCCACTAACACAACAATTTTTTTTTAATTCTAGGACAGCAACAAACAACTTAATGTCCTCATTTAGTCCATCTTCGAATCTCTTACTCATGATGGTCTCGGTGAATACACACTCTCGATCGTATTTACTGAGTCGTACAAACTCGCTCTCATAATCAGTCATAGACATCTTGCCTTATTTCAGTTCTAGGAATTCCTTTCTTTTTTGATCGATAAATATTTGACTGATGTACTTCTTTCTGAACTCTTCTTGAAAGAATTCCCATGTAATCTTTTCTCTTGGTACTATCGACACGAAGGTGTTCCACCATTGAATGGTAGAATCTCTTAAAAGAGAAACTACACACTTCATGCATTCCTCAGAAGTGCATGACAACTCATTAAATACCCTGATGGTATTTTCTAACTGAACTTCGGCCTTTTCCTGGATCATCATCCTTTCTAGCCCGCAATTCTTCTACCCCATGTTTCCTGATCCTATCAACCGGAGGCTTCTCTCCTCTTACCACCTCCACTACTTGAGGGGCTACCCAGATAGGTTGAAGAATAGGCAGGGGTGGAGGGGTTTAAGCATTCGGGTTTGTACGAATGAACTCCGTATACCACGTGTTCATCATATGGAAAAAGGCTTCTCTAGCCTCTTCTCCTCCTCTCTAACTCACCGTAGTGGGTCTATTCTCATTCTCGTTAGGCACCGTCCTTTCAGCGGGAGCCGGCGCGTTACTTTCTACGTCATCCGCTATAGCTCTTTCGGGATCCATTTACTATATGTATAAACATAATTTAAGTCATCAGGAGTCGTCACACTATCATTATAAAAACATTCTTACGTATGGCATGTATAGCTAGACTCGTGCTCGTGCAACGTTAGTTCTAGAACCGACTAAACTGTAGCTCTGATACCACTAAATGTAACACCCCATACCCAAGTCCTAGACTGAGACTGGATACGAGACATTACCATACATGAACTTAAGTAAACATGTATTTACGGGCTGTAAAATTTTGTTTCGAAACAGAAAATTCTCTTTCTTAATCAAAACATATGTTTTATGGGACTACGAGGCCTTAAACACCTATCCGGAAACTTTCGGAACTCAATCGGGAACTTTTCCTCGAAACAGGGGTCACACGCCCATGTGACTTGGGACACGCCCGTGTACCCCTAAGACATGCCCGTGTCTTCCACCCGTGGTCGACACTGACTAATTTCACACGGTCTTGACACGCCCGTGGCTTTGGCCCGTGTGTTAAACTTTGGCATTCTGACTTATCCACACGGTCCATACACACGCCCGTGTACTTCAGACGTGTGGCAATTCAAATTACAAGTGCAAGGTGCAGACTTCACACGGCCAGGGCACACGCCCATGTGTTAACCGTGTGTCACACACGGCCTAAAAAATGGTCGTGTGATTAGCTTGTGGTCTATTCTGACTTAAAACACTAATGTGCAAGGGACACACGGCCTAGACACACACCCGTGTGTCTATCCGTGTGGGCACCTAGAGGCTATTTTCCAAGCCAATTGTGTAACAGCTCGATTTAGGGGCTAGTTGGAACAGTGATCTCGGAATCAATAATTCGAGGTTAGAGAAAATTATTTTCATGTTATGTTATGTGTTATGACATGTTTATGAGGATGCATGAAAATTTTGGTGCCTTAATTTTAGCAATTTCTAGCTAAATTGTGAAAAAGGACTAAATCGCATAAAGTGCGAAAGTTCTATTTTATTTGCTAGAGGCACCAAATAGCTATGGTTTATAAATTGGGGGTACCAAATGTGCAATTTGGCCTTGTTTAAGTGGCTTGGCCGGTCAAAGAAGCCTAAGGGGACAAGAGCATTTAATGTGGACGTGTTAGGTGACTAAAAAGAAATAAAATAAGGTGAAATAAGCCAAGCTATCATCTTTTTTTTTCTTCTCTTCCTCCACCGAAAAAAGCAGCCATGGGAGGGGTTTTTGAAGCTTAAAATTTCAGCAAGCAATTCTCCACTCAAGTAAGTGATTTTGATGATCTTTCTTGATAAAAATTATACTTTTGGAGTCCCCAAAGCTTAAGCTTTCTAAAGAGGGAACTAGTTTGCAATATGGTTGAAAGTCTAAGGACTTGCCATGAGAGATTTTATGTTGTTTGATGAGTTTTTATGAAATAAAATGAATGATAGGATGATGAGAAACAACTTTTGTGAAATGTGTTGTCATGAAAACACCTAATTGGGACTAAAATGCAAAAGTTGTAATTTGTTCATTAAGGCATGAAATTGATGGAATTGAGAATAGTTGTAAGAGGATTAAATGTTCATCTAGGCTTGTTTAACAAGAAAATGTGATAAAAATTTATTTACGAGCCTAGGGGCAAAATCATAATTTTTCCAAAGTGTAGGGGCAAAATAGTCATTTTTTCCTAAGTAGAGATTATGTTGTAATACGATCATTAAGTGATTAAATGAGTAAATTTCATTGTTCTATATCAAAGAAAATGAGTTTCAGACCTAGAACGAATGAAAAGAGAAATATGGGCAAAAAGTCCTTTTCGGCTCTTTCGACATCAAGGTAAGTTCATGTGCAAATATTGCAATTACGTATGAGTTAATTTAATATTCCAATGTTGTATGGAATGTATATTTACTCTATGAATGTATGAAATATCTTTTAATGAGAGGTCAAGAGAATTGAATCTAAGAGTTATGGGAAATGTATATAACATGATATGATGATAATTATGGTTCTGTGTAAGACCATATTGGAATATGGCTTCGGTATAAGAATTCGTATAAGACCATGTCGGGGACATGGCATCGAGATGTTAATACAAGTAAGACCCTATTGGGGTACGATGTCAATGTGACACTGTGTATGAGACTCAAGAGTGTTATTTAACAATTTGAGCGATTTGACGAGTTTGTTGAAAGTGAGAAAGTATGTGGTTGTAACACAAGAAGCACAAGTGTGTGTTAGAACTGAATTGAGATGTATTCAGTATATAATGAACCCCTAGTGGGTTATGTGTAATTAATACACTTTAGTTACATGAGATGGATTTATTAATGCATTGTGTGAATGCGAACGAGTATCGTAGAAAGTTAAGTAAGAATAGTAGAGTGTGAGGGTGTTCTCGGATGATTACTTGAAATAATAAAATACATGTGGATAATTATCCACGAATGTATAATAACGGTGAGCTATGTGCGAATTCACCATAAGTATAAATGATTGGTGAGCTGGGTACGATACCACCCTATTAGAGATCGATGGTGGGCTAAGTGTGAAACCACCGAGATTGGTAGTATGAGTGGTTTATTGAGAGTGCGTGATGCGTTGTTTTGTGTGATCTTGTGATGATCAAGTCGGTGGAGAATGTATGCTAATTAAACGAGCGAATTGGCTTGTGGCAAGGTAGAAATGTGGTAAGAGATAGAATGAGTAAGATTCAAGAATGATTGAGTAAGTAACCATGAGTTGATGAGAAAAACTCGGCATATTGCCTTGGAATTATGTATAATCAGTGAATATCAATATTTTTCAGATTATGCAGATGAACTTACTAAGCATTATTGCTTACTCCTTTACTTTTCTCATCTCTTATAGGTTTTTATTTCTTAGCTCGGGTTGGAGACTGCCGGAGATGTTTTCACACTATCGAGCAGACACACGATATGAGGTATCAAGTCCTTAAGAGTCATGGCATGTATAGGGATTCGTTTAAAGTTGATGAAGTCTAATTGTTGTAGCCAAATGTTGTTGGACTAAGAGAATTTATAGTATGGTTGTGTATAGCCATTGATGATGGCTTAAGTTGTTGTAAATGTTGTGGGAACAATTCTCCCAAGTGTATGAGAGGAAAACTATATTTTCATGAACCAAATGTGTTAATTCATGTGTTTCAATTGATGATTTGAGAATGTTTTGAATTAGTATAAGAGTGTATGCAAATGAGGGTAGAAAAAGGTTTGGCAAGATAGCCTCTAAGTGCCCACACGGATAGACACACGGGCGTGTGTCTAGACCGTGTGTCTCCTGCACTTTAGTGTCTTAAGTCAGTATAGACCACGGGCTGGTCACACGGCCGTTTGCTTAGGCCGTGTGAAACACACGGTTGGAACATGGGCGTGTGCCAAGGCCGTGTGAAGTCTGCACTTGACACTTAGAAATTTAATTGTCACACGGGCCAGGGCCACGGGCGTGTCCAGGCCGTGTGGATTTAGTCAGTGTCGACCACGGGTGGGAAGTACTGGCGTGCCTTAGCCGTGGGCAAATTGGCAGAATACTGGGTTTTTAGGCACGGTCCGGGGACATGGGCGTGTGTGTCTATGCACGGGCGTTTCTAATCTTGTACGGGCGTGTGGCCCCTATTTTAAAGAAAAGTTTCTTTTAACTTGTAAAAGTTTTCGGACGCAAGTTTAAGGCCTCGTAGGCCCACGATATGAATGATTTGACTAAGAAAGAGAAGTTTTTAATTCAGAACGAAATTTTGTAGCCCTAAAGTACATGTTTAAGCAAGTTCAAGCATAGTAATGTCTCGTATCCTGTTTTAGCCTCGAAATCAGGTATGGGGTGTTACATTTAGTGGTATCAGAGCTATGGTTTAGTCGGTTCTAGGACTAACCTAGCGTGAGTAAGAGTCTAGCTATACATGCCATATGTGGACCGTGATAGTGTGATG
The DNA here is from genome assembly GCA_025698515.1 of Gossypium sturtianum. Classification (NCBI taxonomy): domain Eukaryota; kingdom Viridiplantae; phylum Streptophyta; class Magnoliopsida; order Malvales; family Malvaceae; genus Gossypium; species Gossypium sturtianum. The sequence goes on along the minus strand of CM046949.1, from coordinate 53,061,850 downwards.
TCTCCCGGCTCTAACGAAATTATTTTGTTAAGACAGAGATGATTCCCAACCGAGCTAATTTCATTAAGTTTGTATGATCTCTAACCTTTATGATTTCTATCATTGAATTGCTTAGTATAAGGTACGCTATTACCATGGAAATGTTTAATACTATGCTAGACAAAGAAATCAATAAGATTAAGCATGAGAAAGCCTCGATTGAAGTTGAATAGCTTAGGATACTTGATCTATCACATGAGATGAGAAAGTCCGTATAAGACCAAGCCAAGACATGGCAATGGTAAGTCCCCAAGGGAACACACGAGAAAGACTTCGTATAAGTCCATGTCAAGACATGGCCTCGATACCAAGATGAGAGAACCCACGTAAGACCATATCTAGGATATGGCTTTGGCATCGAGTTATGTGAAATGAGATTCAATATCCTCAGCTATTCATAGAAATTCATCGGGCAAAAGAGTAAAACTTAAATGAGATAGCAATAAAGTTAGTAGTAAAGTTGATATTGTGTCATGCTAGTGAAGGCTGACTAACAAGTATAATTCATGTTATGAATGATGATGTTGAGATTATGTTCATTATAGTAAGGTATACTGATCTATGTGATCAAGTGTTACAGGTACCTTGTTTACCTTACAAACATGAGACTAGTAAGTACCATGATGTATATGAGAAGCAGTAAGAGTAAGTAAGCATTTGAGCTTTGTGATGCCATTGGTTATGATAAATATGTTCACATGGTTAAATCTCACGTGAGACTGTTAAAGTAGAGAATGTATAATGTTTTGTTTAATGATTCTGTTATGAAGTCACACATATTATAGTGTGAAAGTTAAACTGAGAAGTTTGACTAAGTAGAATGTAGGAGATGAGTACGATTGTTCAATGATAAAATGATGAATAAGACCATGGTTGGACCATGGCAATATGTGAGCTAGTGTAAGACCATGTCTGGGACATGGCATCGACCACGATATGAGAGCTAGTGTAAGACCATGTCTGGGACATGGCATTGGCATTGATACATGATCCCGTATATGACCATATCAGGGATATGGCTTCAGTATTGAATAAGTTAATCGGATAAGACCATATCTGGGATATGGCATCGATATTTGTAGTGAGATCCCGTATAAGACCATATCTGGGATATGGCATCGGCACCAAATAGTAATCCCGTGTGAGACCACGTCTAGGACCTGGCTTCAGTACGAAATCGTGTAAGACCATATCTGGGATATGGCGTCAACATCGATATGAGTTTCCATGTAAGACTGTATCTGGGATATGGCATTGGTATTGATATGAGATTTCGTGTAAGACCATAGCGAGGCTATGGCATCGTGATGATATGTAAAGTAATAGCTGGGCTATGATGTTACGATACGAGTAAGACCATAGTTGGACTATGGCAATCAAGTAAACGATGTACTCAAACCCGTAAGACATTCTCTAGATTAATAAGCAATAGTAAGAGGAATTAGAGTTAGATGTTGAGTACTCGAGTAGACATTAATTTGGAACTTGAGTAAGTAAAGTCACTGTTCGAAAGTATGAGTGATAGAAACAATGGTACCATGGAAAATGTGAAAACTCACCTGGGGCGAGTTGTGTGTCTATGATATTTCATTAATAATGAATAGTAAATCATATGTACGTAGTCACAAAAGTTAAGTTAAGGGGACCCTACGACCTCACCCTCTTTACCACTGTTGAATTACGATGAGATGATATGAAAGTTGAGTTGAGTAAGTTTGCATCAGATTAATGCAATAATTATGTTAGCATTATTAAGAATGCCTTGTATCACATCGATGCATAATATTCTATTAAATAGAGTAATTGTTGTTGAACATGAGGTTGAAGTCATAGAGGACTAAAGTGATGAGTCTACATCGAGATATATGAAATAGAAAAGGTCCCATATAAGACCATGTCCGGGACATGGCCTCGGCACCGAGTTGAGATCCCGTATAAGACCATATCCGGGATATGGCTTCGGTAATGAATATGAGAATTGTGTAAGACCATATTCAGAATATGGCATAGATATTCGATGTGGAAGTCCATATGAGACCTTATCCGGGATATAGCATTGGCATTTAGAGGTGACCCCATATAAGACCACCTCGGGGATGTGGCATTGGTTTTGTACCTACATGAATGACGATGAATATGCGTCTTTGATTACCCCTAGTGATCAATGGGACACGTAGATGAGTCTAGAGATAGAAATGAGAATTGTACTAAAGCCATGTGAATGGGTGAATACAAGCACTCATGAAAGGGCCAAGAAGAAATGAGTACGATGTGTGGCACAATATGTGCTAAATAAATGGCGAGTATGAGTAAGTTGGCTCAAAACCTGTAGTTGTGCATGGTTAGTTGATGCCATGGATGGATTATAATAATCTCCTTGAGTATTATGTATAAATATATGTTGCCTTCTAGGGCTTATATGGTTGTTCTTTTCATAAACTGTGACTGTGTGAGAACGTTAGCAGATAGTAAAAATCAGATGAAACGGTTGTCGATTTAGTTATTTGAAATCGACGCCTTTATCTCCTAGTAATCCTATTCGGTACTTTGAGGAGAAAGTTAGTGATGATTCTGTATAAGAAGTGAAATCACAAGTTTCACGTTGTATGATGAGTTTTCGAGTAAGCTGAATAGAGTTAATGAATTCGATTGAGATGTCCCTACTATCGTAAGATATGATGCTAGTAAAGGTTTTAGATTAGCATAGCAAGAGAAACTCAGATGGGAGTGTGCTTAAAATATGTTCTCAGTATGGAGAGAAGAGTAGATTAATGTATTGAGATATGATTCAAGTTCTGTGTATATTCACGCATGAATCAGTAAAGAGAATAAAATTCTGTATGTACGTGAATAAGGAGCATGATATAAAGATATGATCATCAAAATGTTCAAACCGTGATGGTTGAGTTGAAAGTTATTGAAAGAACTGTTTATTTGAAAGTTCTAGTACTGAGATCAGTCTAAATCGAGAGAAAGAGATGACAGGTTGGTGATCCTGAGGCGATCACTTTTGTGTCTGTGTGGTGAGATAGATATTATATATATTGATCCATGGGATCATCGATGTGTATTTTCTGAATTTTTTTTATGATGAAAGAGTATCATATGCTATAGGAGATTTTGAAAATGAAATAGTAAAACGGCTAGAGCTAATACAATGACGAGTATAGTTATTATAATACTTTCGGATAGTAGACATAGTACAGATGTCTGAATGAATGATCCATGTTAGACAATGCAAGTTAGTTACTCGGTTGATCTTAGTTGGTAATACCCTAATTTCAGCAAGGTTAATGTCTAGAGCGAGTCTTCCTTTCAGAACAAAAGGGTTCAGAAGTGAGTTAGTAAATGGTATTTTAAATAAGCTCTGAATGAGTTTATTGAGATGATAAAATCCAGGTTGGATAAGATTTCCGTTGTCAATGTTTCCTCGAGATAGAATTTGAGTGATGATGAGTCTAAAACTTATACAGAAGTTTTGGTATGGAATTCAGTAGTGGCATATCTTCTAATGCAAGAATAAGGAAATGCAGTTATGCGCATAAATGTTTTGACAATAGAGTACATTTCACGATATGATTGAGATTATGGTCAGAAATAGTTGACCACTAAAAGCTGAGTTTTCAAAGTGTATAAGTCAAGGCTATTACGGTCGGTGAATGCTTTAATGAGAAAGTGAGATAAAACCTGTAACACCCCAAACCCGGCCCAAACATTACGACCGAATTTGGTATGCTTCGGAGAAAAACTTTTGAAAATCTCTTTTTAAGTTGTTTTAAATTTTTATAAAAGATATTGTTTTGATTTAAAACAGTTGAGGTGTTATGAAGAAAGCATTACTTAATGTCATTTAAAAATATACTAAGTTAGGTTGTTACAGTTTCAAGTATACCCGATGGCACAATAAAACATTTTTTATGAATTAATTTGAGAAAAACATGTGTACCCATTTTAATATCATAAAATAGTTAAGCAATTTATCAAAACATAAAATAATCCAAGTGCAAATTTTAGGAGGCCTTATTACATCTTAAACAAAATAAATCAAACCCATATTAAAATAAAAATAGTTCCAAATCCACCTAGTCCATATTTTCATTGCATGGCCGCCTCGAGTTCATCCGGCTCCTTATCCGCAACTACGAGTCACCTGAAAATGTTAAAGGAAAAAGGTGAGTCATCAAGACCCAATGTGTAACCCTTTTTCCCGGTTTAATGTAACATCATACACAAATCATAATTAATTTAATATGCACAAGTTTAATATGCACCCAACCTAGCCATCCGTACGCCTTTCTCTACCCCGTGTGGTACCAAACCACTGGTGACGTATAGTCACGAAATCCGTCAATATTGTGGTACCAAACCACTGGTGACCCGAAGTCACAATCAAATGATGGGGCCAACCCATCGTGTGATACCAAATCACTGGCGTCAATCCCATATCTCAAATGTGGGGCCAACCCACGGTGGTACTAAGCCACATGGACGAGACGCTATGAGGTGCCAAACCTCCGGAGGTGCCAAATCTCTCACGTGACCGTAGTCACAATGTGTTACCAAAACACCGGTGTCCGCTCGACACGAATATCACTTTGCCCCCTCCACTCATAAAACCCACATCAATCAATGATAGTTAATGTAAATCATGCCAACATACTCATTTAGCAACATATATAGGATTTACCAATAATCATTTATAAGTCACATATACCAAATATGTCATGCTTCCCAAAAGCATCAAATAGCAAATCATATTGTCAAGGACTTACACGAAAGCCATGCTATACCTTTATGGTATTAAACTCAAATCTACACAAATCCGATTAGCATACACATAATACTTTGCACGTTAATTAATTATAAAGTGTGTATGTACACACTGTCACCAACGATAGTCTAAATCCCTAAGGAGACAATCGCCACACAAGTTTCCTTGCCCTATATTCGCCATTACCCAAAGTTAGTACCAAGGCCATTCGCCAAACCAAAATTATCTCGAGGGGTTATCATTTGAATCCAAAACCTCACCTAATCACCTTCGAGTACTAACTCTACGGCAACCGCAGACGCTGAAACCGCTTCACTTCCCTACAATCGGCAACCATTAATGTAATAGCCTTCGGCTTTTGAATAATCAAAAGAATAATCCCTCAAAATAAATCCTTACCACCTTCAATATTCGATCAAGATACTTCTAAATGGAAGAAGAGAGTTTCGCACACCCCAAAGGAGTATATTTGGCTAATAAAGAAATTATTGAGAAGAAAGGAGAAATAGGGGATTCGGTTTTGAGAAGAAAAGAAAAGTAGTAGATGAAAGATAATGGTATAGGAGATTCGGCCAAAGTTTAGAGAAAGAAAGAATGGTTTTTTTTTTTGGTTTTGATAAAATTTGAAAAGAGAATGGAAAGAATTGATCAAACGAAGAAAAAGAGAAATGGAAGAAATGATATTCGGTCACCACAAACTTTACCAAAGAAGAAAATGCACAAGATGCAAAAATGTAGTTTGGTTCAAAAGACAAATGAGAGAAAGAAAGTGGTATTTTGTTTCCAACAAAATGAAGTTGTCATCAAAAGAAATATTTTTGCACCAAAAGTACCCTATACATTCGGCCAAAGATGAGAGCTTTTTGGAGAGGAAAAACAAACACAAAATGATGCACAAAACAAAAGGTTGGTCAACATCCCCTCCAAGCTACCTACCAAAAAATTCGGCCACTCCCCCCCTAGCCTTACATGCCGTCCACATTCATGCATTAAGGCATAAGATTTCTTTCCAAAACATCCCCCACCTTCCATGCCTTTTTCCCCTCATTATACCATAAACTCAAGATTCTTATCCCTATCTTCAAGCTTTCCATAACAAATTTTCAACTTACCAAAAGGAATAGTCCAACCTATCATAAATAAGTTTGACCGTCCATCAATGCAAGGATTCAAAAATAAACCTTCAAAATGTTAAACATGCTACTCAACCTCTAACCCCAAGCTATAAGTTCAAACACCATAACCACTTTGCCACTAATTCCTCATGTGCTTTAATTAACACTTAAATTCACTTAAGTGCTAAGCTCACTTAATCCACTTCATTAAATAAACCATACAAAAATTTATTCTACTAAACCGAACCTACTCAAAGTCCATAATTAAGCCTTACCACACCACAATTAATAACACAAAAGTTCAAACACATGAAAAATAATTCAATCACAAATAGCCCCGATTTCGGGATGTTACGCTTCTACCCTCTTAAAATAATTTCGACCTCGAAATTACCTCGATCGAAAAAGATGGGGTATTGTCAGACAGATCACATTCTCGGGTTCCCACGCCGCTTCCTCCGTACTCATGGTTTCGCCATAATACTTTCACCAAAGGTACCGACTTCCTACGCAAAACCTTGACATCACGATCTAAGATCCGAATCGGCTCCTCCTCGAAAGATAAGTCCGAATTAACCTCAATCTACGCCCACAGGCACAACTTGCGATGGATCGGACCGATATCGCCTAAGCATTGACACATGGAAGACGTCGTGAATTTGCCTTAACTCTACCAAAGAACTCGAGTGATAAGCTACCGGTCCCACTCGCTTCAACACTCAGATATGGCCCAATGAACCTAGGGCTTAGCTTCCTTTTTTCCCAAATCGCAACACTTTCTTCCAAGGTGACACCTTCGAAAGACTTTATCTCCTACCTCGTATTCCATTTCTTTGCGCTTGAGGTCGGCATAAGACTTTTGCCTATCGATGCCTCCTTGAGACGAGTCCGGATTAACTTAACTTTATCTTCGCTTTCGCTACCAAATCTGACCCAAGACATGTCGCTCCTTTAATTCCGTCCAACACGTAGGAGTACGGCACTTCCGTCCATACAATTGCCTCGAATGGTGCCATTTGAATGCTCGCTGATAATCGTTGTTATAAGCGAATTCCGCCAATGGTAGATACTCTTCCCAACTACCACCAAATCCAAAACGCAACCTCTCAAAGATATCTTCTAAAATCAGATCACTCTTTCCGATTGTCCGTCGGTTTGCGGGTGAAAAGTCATCTTTGAAATCCAATCTCGTTCCCAAGGCCTGATGCAAAACTCTCCAAAACCTTGATGTAAACCTCGGATCCCTATCCGAGATAATCGATACTGGCACACCATGCAATCTTACTATTTTGGCTACATATAGCTTTGCTAGCTTCAAAGCGAATAATCTACCCTTACTGGTATGAAATGCACCGACTTAGTTAGTCGATCCACAATTACCCAAACCAAGTTCTTCTTACTAGGCGTGAGGGGTAATCCACTGACAAAATCCATAGTGATCCTCTCCCATTTCCACTGAGGAATCTTCACCGGTTGGAGTAACCCTGATGGCAACTGATGTTCAGCTTTAACTTGCTGACACGTCAGACACTTACCCACGAATTCGGTTACCTCACGCTTCAACCTGTGCCACCAAAATCGTTCCCGCAAATCTCCATACATCTTGCTACCTCCCGGATGCATAGCGTATGGGCTGCTATGTGCATTTTGGAGAATTCTTTGCCTCAACTCCATATCTTTCGGCATACAAGCTCGCCCTTGAAAACATAACACTCCTCGCCGACACAAACTGCACCCTTCCAAACCACCGTCTTGAACTTGTAACCTCCTTGCATTCAAACCGCATCCACCAACCGCTCCTTAATCTCTCAATCAAAGTCGGTTTAACTTGCGCTTCGCTAAAAAGACTTCCGTCGTCGTATAGATCGAGATGAGCAAACATCGCTCTTAAGTCCATCACGACTTTTCGCTCAAGGCATCATCCACCACGTTCGCCTTTACCCGATGGTACTCAATCGAACAATCGTAGTCTTTTAACAGCTCAATCCACCGACGCTGTCTCAAATTCAAATCCTTCGAGTCAAAAGATACGCCAAACTTTTATGATCCGTGTAGACTATTGACTTTTCCCCATACAAGTAATGCCGCCATATTTTCAAAGCGAAAACTCATCGCCGCTAACTCCAAGTCGTGCGTTGGATAGTTAACCTCATGCGGTCTTAGCCGACGGGATGCATAGGCCACTACCTTCCCTTCTTGCATCAATACGCATCCCAAACCAAAGATGGGACGCGTCACATGAAACCGTAAACAACTTTCCCCGCCTCAGTCAGTACTAAAACCGAGCTTCCACAAAATATTCCTTAGCTTGTCAAAACTTTCTTGTTGCTTCTCCGACCATACAAATGGAACTCCCTTTCTTAACAACTTAGTCAACAACAAATACAAGCGATTAAAGAGAATCCTTCCACAAACCTCCGATAATATCCCGCTGCACCCAAAAGCTTCAAATTTCTCGCCATCGACCTAGGGGTTTCCAATCCAACACCGCTTCCACCTTGCGAGGATCTACTCTAATCCCTTCCGCTGACACCACATGACCTAAGAAAGCCACCTCTCTAAGCTAAAATTCACACTTACTGAATTTGGCATATAACTGCTTCTCTCTTAGTACTTGTAGAACTATACGCAAATGCATGTCATGCTCCTTCTCCGTCTTTGAGTAAACCAATATGTCGCCTATAAACATCACGACAAATTGATCCAAGTATTCTTTGAAACACTCTATTCATTAAGTCCATGAATGCCGCTGGTGCATTAGTCAACCCAAAAGGCATCACCAAAAACTCGTAATGCCCATACCTTGTTCGAATGCCGTCTTGTGCACATCAACCTCTTTCACCTTGAGTTGATGATATCCCGACCTAAGATCTATCTTCAAAATACCGATGCACCCTTCAGCTTGGTCAAACAAGTCATCAATCCGAGGTAACGGATACTGCTCTTGATCGTTAACTTGTTCAATTGGCGGTGAGTCGATACACATCCGCATTGAACCATCCTTCTTCCTAACAAACAACACAGTGCTCCCCACGGAGATATACTTGGTCGGATAAATCCTTGGTCCAAAAGCTCTGAATTTGAGCCTTCACTCACCAATTCCTTTGGTGCCATTCGGTGAAGTGCTATTGACACAGTGTACTGCCTGTAGCAAGTCTATACCAAATTCAACTTCCGATCCGGAGGCGGACTCGGGTTCTTCTTACGGAACACATCGGTGAATTCCCTTCTCGTTCGGACCTTCTCAACCACCGACTCCTTAGCTTCCAAAGCACAAATTCGAACCAAAAACGCCTCGCAACCTTTCCGACCACCTTTTCACCTTCAACGCAGACACTACATTAGATAGGTAATCTCTTCTATTACCTATCATGACCACTTCATCACCCTCACCATCTTAAGAACCATGCGCTTAGCAAAAGCGATCCAACCTTGCACGATACTTAACCAACCACCATACCAAGGATCAAATCGAAGTCCCCAAGCGGCGCTTCCATCGAATCGACCACAAACACGACCCCTTGGAGTTCTAGAGGTACATCTCTATATAGCTTATTAACAACTACTGAGTGACCTAAAGGACTAATTACAGGTCATCTCCTAGAAGCGATCTCGAAGTCTAAGTTCATAGTCTCTACCACACTACTAGCAACGTATGAATGCGTCGAACCCACATCAATCAAAGCAAGTATATGGAACACCAAAGATTAAGAACGTCCGTTATAACGTCCGGTGCGTCACCTTCCTTCCTCTCGACGCCTCGCCGCATAGACTAGACCAGGCTGCCTTGCTTCAGTGCTGCCTATACCTCTGCCCAAAATTCCGCGACCTCGATTAGATCCATTTCCTCCTCTACCATTACCACGACCCCTCTGTGGTGGTCCTACATTCCTAGGTGAGCACGGTTCGACCCTTTGACTGATTCTTGGCTAACTTCCGAGGACAATCCCTTACACGGTGGTCCAAAGACCCACATTCAAAGCAACCCTTCTCACTTTGGTCCAACAACCTCCCCAATGCGATTTGCCACATCGATTCTGAAGAGCTGGTCTCTCGTTAGCGACCATGGGCCTTCCCCGCCGATTCACCCACTCGCCTCGCCTTTTTCGAACATTACCACCCGATCCAGACGACCCAAATCCTCTTTTTTCTCGCTTGTTCCTATCATAGTTCTCGTCTCACGGACTCCTTGACCCCTTTGGCTACCTTAGCCTTTTCCACCAAGACAAAGAAACTCACGCTCCCGCTGCAGAGCAATCAAAGAACCTTAACTCATCCCTAAGTCCGTCTTCAAAGCGGACACAACGATCATGCTCCGCTTGACACTATACCCTCGAGCATAGCGGCTCAACCTCAAGAATTCGCTTCATACTCCGACACGCACTTATTTCCTTGTACCAACCCCTAAAAGCTTTCTCTGTGCATCAATGTAGCTTGTGCCCACATACTTCTTCCGATAAGCGACTTTGAAGTATTCCCAAGTCGATCATCCGCCGTAGCACCATCTTGAACCGTGAGCCACCATCGATATGACTCATCCTTGAGAAGTGACACCGCTCCTTTCGGTTTCTCCTCATTCGTCGATCTATCTCATCCATAATTCTTTCGATCGATTCTAGCCAATACTCAGGCCAGATTGGGCGCTACACCGACACACCTCGTAAAAATTCAGCTCAGTTAGCTCGAAGTCTCTCGGTACCGACTTCCGAGCTCCTCCACCTCCACCCATTCCAGCTACTCTCTCTAGAACCCGCAAAGATCGCTTGTGACATCTGCGTCATCACCCGTCTCCGATCCTGCTCCTCGGCTCCAAAGGTTGGGGGTGGTGGTGGCGGTGGTACCTCATTCTCGCATCCCCGACCCGATCGACGTGTTCGACACGGTCATCCTACCCCTTCCGCGTCCACAACGGCCACGTCCTCTAAAGCTCATTCTAACTATCGCGCTTTAATCTGATTAGGAAATTTTTATGAATTAGTACATGTTTCACTTGGTTATCCGCGAAGAAATTTTATGAAAAGAATTTAATAGAGATTCTTTCGATCAATTAAAGTTTTAAGTCTTCTGTCCTAATTTACAAAGAAAAGTACATCCATTCCCTATACCTTTCATACCTATGCACTCTTCGGGCATTACTGTTCATTTCTATCCCAGGGGTATTTTTCGTAATTTTGCCACTAGGGAAATTTCAGTAATTTTGGTAAGTTGAAATGAGTATCATAACGATTTTTAAAACTTAGAGCTTTCACAAAACAGGGTTAATCCCTTTTGGGTTTTATTTAACGTGTTTAGCCTATGACCGAGTCCTCTTGGTTAGGGTGAACCGGTTACGCACACCAGGTAGGAATCCCGAAGAGGAGGTGAGTCACAAGGATCGCTTAAATACCAAGCTCTTCCTGATCCAATCCTAGACATGCGCACTAAGGTTACCACACCCTAACTCGGCGACTTGGTCACGGGTTGGTTTTAATTAGGCCATTAAAGTCTTGTGAGTTTTGTTGGGGTGGACTAGTCCTAAGGTTCAACACCTATCACACTAACTACGTTCCCTACTTACCCTTCTATAATAATAATCCATACAAAAAGTTAGAGGTACTTACAGGCGGATCGGTCTGGAGACTCGGTGCCATGCTTATCCAAAACCAAAATATTTCAAATAGACCTACCAAAACATTTTTGGGCCTTGGGCCTCTACAGTGAACTTTGAAACCGGCTCGATACCAATTTGTAACACCCCAAACCCGCCCAAACATTACGACCGAATTTGGTATGCTACGGAGAAAAACTTTTGAAAATCCCTTTTTAAGTCGTTTTAAATTTTTATAAAAGATATTGTTTTGATTTAAAACAGTTGAGGTGTTATGAAGAAAGCATTACTTAATGTCATTTAAAAATATACTAAGTTAGGTTGTTACAGTTTCAAGTATACCCGATGGCACAATAAAACATTTTTTACGAATTAATTTGAGAAAAACATGTGTACCCATTTTAATATCATAAAATAGTTAAGCAATTTATCAAAACATAAAATAATCCAAGTGCAAATTTTAGGAGGCCTTATTACATCTTAAACAAAATAAATCAAACCCATATTAAAATAAAAATAGATCCAAATCCACCTAGTCCATATTTTCATTGCATGGCCGCCTCGAGTTCATCCGGCTCCTTATCCGCAACTACGAGTCACCTGAAAATGTTAAAGGAAAAAGGTGAGTCATCAAGACCCAATGTGTAACCCTTTTTCCCGGTTTAATGTAACATCATACACAAATCATAATTAATTTAATATGCACAAGTTTAATATGCACCCAACCTAGCCATCCGTGCGCCTTTCTCTACCCCGTGTGGTACCAAACCACCGGTGTTGCCAAACCACTCGTGACGATATAGTCACGAAATCCGTCAATATTGTGGTACCAAACCACCGGTGACCCGAAGTCACAATCAAATGATGGGGCCAACCCATCGTGTGATACTAAATCACCGGGCGTCAATCCCATATCTCAAATGTGGGGCCAACCCACGGTGGTACTAAGCCACGGGACGAGACGCTATGAGGTGCCAAACCTCTGAGGTGCCAAACCTCCGTGACCGTAGTCACAATGTGTTACCAAAACACCGGTGTCCGTCGACACGAATATCACCGCCCCCTCCACTTATAAAACCCACATCAATCAATGATAGTTAACAAATCATGCCAACATACTCATTTAGCAACATATATAGGATTTACCAATAATCATTTATAAGTCACATATACCAAATATGTCATGCTTCCCAAAAGCATCAAATAGCAAATCATATTGTCAAGGACTTACTCAAGCCTTGCTATACCTTTATGGTATTAAACTCAAATCTACACAAATCCGATTAGCATACACATAATACTTTGCACGTTAATTAATTATAAAGTGTGTATGTACACACACTGTCACCAACGATAGTCTAAATCCCTAAGGAGACAATCGCCACACAAGTTTCCCTTGCCCTATATTCGGCCATTACCCAAAGTTAGTACCAAGGCCATTCGGCCAACCAAAATAATCTCGAGGGTTATCATTTGAATCCAAAACCTCACCTAATCGCCTTCGAGTACTAACTCACAACAACCGATGCGTGAAACCGCTTCACTTCCTACAATCGGCAAATATTAATGTAATAGCCTTCGCTTTTGAATAATCAAAAGAATAATCCTTAAAATAAATCCTTACCACCTTCAATATTCGACCAAGATACTTCTAAATGGAAGAAGAGAGTTTCGACACACCCAAAGGAGTATATTTGGCTAATAAAGAAATTATTGAGAAGAAAGGAGAAATAGGGGATTCGGTTTTGAGAAGAAAAGAAAAGTAGTAGATGAAAGATAATGGTGTAGGAGATTCGACCAAAGTTTAGAGAAAGAAAGAATGGTTTTTTTTTTGGTTTTGATAAAATTTGAAAAGAGAATGAAAAGAATTGATCAAAGGAAGAAAAAGAGAAATGGAAGAAATGATATTCAGTCACCACAAACTTTATGAAAGAAGAAAATGCACAAGATGCAAAAATGTAGTTTGGTTCAAAAGACAAATGAGAGAAAGAAAGTGGTATTTTGTTTCCAACAAAATGAAGTTGTCATCAAAAGAAATATTTTTGCACCAAAAGTACCCTATACATTCGGCCAAAGATGAGAGCTTTTGGAGAGGAAAAACAAACACAAAATGATGCACAAAACAAAAGGTTGGTCAACATCCTCCAAGCTACCTACCAAAAATTTGGCCACTCCCCTAGCCTTACATGCCGTCACATTCATGCATTAAGGCATAGGATTTCTTTCCAAAACATCCCCCACCTTCCATGCCTTTGTCCCCTCATTATACCATAAACTCAAGATTCTTATCCCTATCTTCATGCTTTCCATAACAAATTTTCAACTTACCAAAAGGAATAGTCCAACCTATCATAAATAAGTTTGACCGTCCATCAATGCAAGGATTCAAAAATAAACCTTCAAAATGTTAAACATGCTACTCGAACCTCTAACCCCAAGCTATAAGTTCAAACACCATAACCACTTTGCCACTAATTCCTCATGTGCTTTAATTAACACTTAAATTAACTTAAGTGCTAAGCTCACTTAATCCACTTCATTAAATAAACCATACAAAAATTTATTCTACTAAATCGAACCTACTCAAAGTCCATAATTAAGCCTTACCACACCACAATTAATAACACAAAAGTTCAAACACATGAAAAATAATTCAATCACAAATAGCCCCGATTTCAGGATGTTACAAAACCTTATAGATTTCAAATTTAGTTTGACAAGATTCCCAAAGAGGGGGATGTCATTCGAATTGTAGTGAATCAACCAGTGAAGATCCGAACGATCATTTGGTCATGTTCAGAATTCCAAATTAGTGGATTTCTGGATATAGTATATGCCCCATAGGAAGAATAACCTAGGTTTCAAGTTACGTTTCGATCTTATGTATCACAGCTAAAGAGTTATTGGTAAGAGAAACTTAATGATAAGTGGATTCACGATTTTGAAGAGTTTATGGAAACGTTTTGAGAATGATAATAGCAACTCCGCCTGATAAGATTTTCGGGGATGAAAATCCCTAAGGGGGGAGAATTGTAACAGCTCGATTTAGGGGCTAGTCAGAACAGTGATCTCGAAATCAATAATTCAAGGTTAGAGAAAATTATTTTCATGTTATGTTATGTGTTATGACATGTTTATGAGGATGCATGAAAATTTTGGTGCCTTAATTTTAGCAATTTCTAGCTAAATTGTGAAAAAGGACTAAATCGCATAAAGTGCAAAAGTTCTATTTTATTTGCTAGAGGCGCCAAATAGCTATGGTTTATAAATTGGGGGTACCAAATGTGCAATTTGGCCTTGTTTAAGTGTCTTGGACGGTCAAAGAAGCTAAAGGGGACAAGAGCATTTAATGTGGACATGTTAGGTGACTAAAAAGAAATAAAATAAGGTGAAATAAGCCAAGCTATGATCTTTTTATTTCTTCTCTTCCTCCACCAAAAAAAGCAGCCATGGGAGGGGTTTTTGAAGCATAAAATTTCAGCAAGCAATTCTCCACTCAAGTAAGTGATTTTGATGATCTTTCTTGATAAAAATTGTACTTTTGGAGTCCCCAAAGCTTAAGCTTTCTAAAGAGGGGACTAGTTTGCAATATGGTTGAAAGTCTAGGGACTTGCCATGAGAGAGTTTATGTTGTTTGATGAGTTTTTATGAAAGAAAATGAATGATAGGATGGTGAGAAACAACTTTTGTGAAAGGTGTTGTCATGAGAACACCTAGTTGGGACTAAAATGCAAAAGTTGTAATTTGTTCATTAAGGCATGAAATTGATGGAATTGAGAATAGTTGTAAGAGGATTAAATGTTCAGCTAGGCTTTTTTAACAAGAAAATGTGATGAAAATTTATTTACGAGCCTAGGGGAAAAATCGTAATTTTGCCAAAGTGTAGGGGCAAAATGGTAATTTTTGCCTAGGTAGAGATTATGTTGTAATACGATCATTAAGTGATTAATGAGTAAATTTCATTGTTCTAGATCAAAGAAAATAAGTTTCGGACATAGAACGGATGAAAAGAGAAATGTGGGCAAAAAGTCCTTTTCGGCTCTTTCGACATCGAGGTAAGTTCATGTGCAAATATAGCAATTACGTATGAGTTAATTTAATATTCCAATGTTGTATGGAATGTATATTTACTCTATGAATGTATGAAATATCTTTTAATGAGAGGTCAAGAGAATTGAATCTAAGAGTTATGGGAAATGAATATAACATTATATGATGATAATTATGGTTCTGTGTAAGACCATATTGGAATATGGCTTCGGTATAAGAATTTGTATAAGACCATGTCGGGGACATGGCATCGAGATGTTAATACAAGTAAGACCCTATTGGGGTACGATGTCAATGTGACACTGTGTATGAGACTCAAGAGTGTTATTTAACAATTTGAGCAATTTGACGGGTTTGTTGAAAGTGAGAAAGTATGTGGTTGTAACACAAGAAGCACAAGTGTGTGTTAGAAATTAATTGAGATGTACTCGGTATATAATGAACCCCTAGTGGGTTATGTGTAATTAATACACTTTAGTTACATGAGATGGATTTATTAATGCATTGTGTGAATACGAACGAGTATCGTAGAAAGTTAAGTAAGAATAGTAGAGTGTGAGGGTGTCCTCGGATGATTATATGAAATAATAAAATACATGTGGATAATTATCCACGAATGTATAATAACGGTGAGCTATGTGCGAATTCACCATAAGTATAAATGATTGGTGAGCTGGGTGCGATACCACCCTATTAGAGATCGATGGTGGGCTAAGTGCGAAACCACCGAGAGATTGGTAGTATAAGTGGTTTATTGAGAGGGCGTGATGTGTTGTTTTGTGTGATCTTGTGATGATCAGTGCAGGAATGTATGCTAATTAAACGAGCGAATTGGCTTGTGGCAAGGTAGAAACGTGGTAAGAGATAGAATGAGTAAGATTCAAGAATGATTGAGTAAGTAACCATGAGTTGATGAGAAAAACTCGGCATATTGCCTTGGAATTATGTATAATCAGTGAATATCAATATTTGTCAGATTATGCAGATGAACTTACTAAGCATTATTGCTTACTCCTTTACTTTTCTCATCTCTTATAGGTTTTTATTTCTTAGCTCGGGTTGGAGACCACCGGAGATGTTTTCACACTATCGAGCAGACACACGGTATGAGGTATCAAGTCCTTAAGAGTCATGGCATGTATAGGGATTCATTTAAAGTTGATGAAGTCTAATTGTTGTAGCCAAATGTTGTTGGACTAAGAGAATTTATAGTATGGTTGTGTATAGCCATTGATGTTGGCTTAAGTTGTTGTAAATGTTGTGGGAACAATTCTCCCAAGTGTATGAGAGGAAAACTTTATTTTCATGAACCAAATGTGTTAATTTATGTGTTTCAATTGATGATTTGAGAATGTTTTGAATTAGTATAAGAGTGTATGCAAATGAGGGTAGAAAAAGGTTTGGCAAGATAGCCTCTAAGTGCCCACACGGATAGACACACGGGTATGTGTCTAGACCGTGTGTCTCCTGCACTTTAGTGTCTTAAGTCAGTATAGACCACGGGCTAGTCACACGGCCGTTTGCTTAGGTCGTGTGAAACACACGGTTGGAACATGGGCGTGTGCCAAGGCCGTGTGAAGTCTGCACTTGACACTTAGAAATTTAATTGTCACACGGGCCAGGGCCACGGGCGTGTCCAGCCCGTGTGGATTTAGTCAGTGTCGACCACGGGTGGGAAGTATGGGCGTGCCTTGGCCGTGGGAAAATTGGCAGAATACTGGGTTTTTAGGCACGGTCCGGGGACACGGGCGTGTGTGTCTATGCACGGGCGTGTCTAATGTTGTACGAGCGTGTGGCCCCTATTTTAAAGAAAAGTTTCTTTTAACTTGTAAAAGTTTCCGGACGAAAGTTTAAGGCCTCGTAGGCCCACGATATGAATGATTTGATTAAGAAAGAGAAGTTTTTAATTCAGAACAAAATTTTGTAGCCCTAAAGTACATGTTTAAGCAAGTTCAAGCATAGTAATGTCTCGTATCCAGTTTTCGCCTCGAAATCGGGTATGGGGTGTTACAAATTGCCACCCTGAGATCAAGATCAATCCAATACTCAATTCAATAACTCAAGCATTACATCTAACATGAACAAGGATGCATACTTCATTGATAGATAAAAACATACATACTTAATCATTCATGACCCATCTCTTTGGCCATATACAAAAAGAATACTAAGCTTGATAGCCAACACTTTTGCTAATTCTAAAACATAACTCAAAATGAAATGCTTTCTATACATGCCATACTTAATATAAACAACTTGGCTATACCAAAATAGCGATTGATAGTGTGCTCCGAGCTCCGATGACAATGATCCATGAGATTAGCTTGACGGGACTACATGGAAAGAAAGGATTAAAGACGTAAGCATTTCGCTTAGTAAGTTTGCATGTAATGCATATAACAACGTATATATATATACTTAACATACTCATTCATCATAAGCAAAGGCATTGCTAAGTTCACATGCTTGAGCTTACTTACTCTTAATGATCCTTACACTTATCATGGTACTTACTAGTCTCGTGCTTGTAAGGTAAACAAGGTACCTGTATCACTTAATCATATAGATTAGCATACTTTGTTAAGGTAAGCATAATCTTAACTTCATCATTCATAACATGAATAATACTCTTAGTTAACTTTGACTAGCATACTTTGATGATAGCTTTACTTGCTTAACTTTCTTGCTTTCTCATTTATTCTTTACTCTTTTGCCCGATGAATTACTATGAATAACCGAGGATACTGAATCTCATCTCACAAATATCTCGATACCAAATCCATACCCTAGATATGGTCTTACATGGGATCTCTCAATTGGTATCGATGCCATGTCTTGACATGGACTTACACAAAGTCTTCCTTGTGTGTTCCATTGGGAACTTACCATTGCCATGTCTTGACATGGGCTTACTTGGTATCTTTACTCATGAACGGGTTAATGCCGAGCCTTGGCTTGGACTTACATGAAATCTTCCTTATTACTCACCAATTCCATGCCTTGGCTTGGACTTACATGAGATCTCTATCTCATGATAGCTCTTCAATGCCAAGACTTGTCTTGGACTTACATGACATCTTTACATGGAGACTCACCAATGCCATGCCTTGGCTTGGGCTTATATGGGTCTTCATCTCATAATAACTCTTCAATGCCAAGACTTGTCTTGGTCTTACATGATAACTTGCTTGATTGCCGATGCCATGCCTTGTCTTGGTCTTATACGGACTTCCTTGTCTCATGTGATAGATCGAGTATCCTAAGTAATTCAACTTCAATCGGGACTTTCTCATACTTAATCTCATTGATTTCTTTGTTTAACATAGCATCAAAAACCTCTTGGAATTAAGATATATTCTACATCATACTAAGCAATTCAACGATATTAATCATAAAGCTTAGAAATCATACAAACTTACCTCAATGTACAAAATGTACGTAGAAATGCAATTTAGTCCTCAACTTTGTTTTTGCCTCAATTTTGATCCGGGCTTCATTTTTCTTGATTTATAATAATAATTTAGCTCGTTTAATACACACATTGACTAAATTGACTCTTAACTCATACTTCGGCAAAATTACCATTTTGCCCCTAAACTTTCTCATAATTACACTTTTACCCCAAGGCTCGTAAAGTGATTTTTATTCAACTTTCGTGAACTTCATGCTTAGCTGATTCATTCTCTTAACTATAGCAACAATCAATTCTCACTATTTCTATCATGTATGACAAATTTCACAACTTTTACAAACTAGTCCTTACTAGCATTTTTCATGAAATTCATTTAGGAAAAGATGTTTATCTAACATCAAACTCTCATAATCTTTCATAAAACATCATTTTACAAGCATGTCATACATGGGTAGATTTATGAACATGAATTCTAGCTCAACTTATAGCTATAAATAGCTGAAGCATAATACGAGGACTCCAAAAATACGAAGAACATTAAAAACGGGGCTAGGATGCACTTACTAGCAAGCTTCAGAAATTGAAGAACCCTAGCTATGGAGTCTCTCAAATTTTCGGCACAAGGGGAAGAAGATGAAGAAGATTTTTTTCATCTTTTTCCCTTTTAATCATTTAATTGATAAATGACCAAAATGCCCTTCTCACTAAACTTTCAAAATTTCTAACTCCTGTCCATTTTTGTCCAAAAATTATAATTTGGGCAATTTTCTATTTAAGGACTTCTAATTAATATTCCAAAGTTATTTCATACTAAAAGTGTAACACCCCTAACCCGTATTCGTCGCCGGATTAGGGTTACGGGTACTACTAAACCAACACAAGTCATTTCATACCATCAGCATTAATATTAGGTAAAATGCATTCCACTTTATATTATCACTAATAAAATGTATAATCCATTAAATCTCAAATTATCAACATGCATATCATGCAAAAATTTTAATACACATTACTAAATATCTAATTACATCCAATAAACAAGTCACTACTCATTTAGTCATGTACAAAGCAATGATTTAATAATTATATGGCACTCAACCATTTAATAAATCTATATAACTATATACATCATAAAAATACCTTACCTATTTATTACGTCACTGATTAGACCATATGTATCCCATAGCCGAACATTCAACATTCCCCATTTAGGTAATTTAAACTTGAAACAAAATTTAGACATTACCGTATGTCTACAATTAATGCACGTAAATTTTACTCTCTACTATATCACCTATAATATGCATATGCATAAATTTCAATTCATATCATTTACTACCGATCACCTTGACACACTCAATTAGACATAACGAACAAATCATTAACATCTCAATGACATATTTATATATATATATATATACATATACCCTATTCAATCTATTATTAAAATCTCAAATAGTACATGCATATATCAAAATCGAATATCCACATCATTAACACCATGAATAACACTTCATATCATACACATACAAATAGCATAATATTAAATAAACTTTAATAATAAGCTTACGTTAATTTCAGACATGACCAAACTATACTTATACACAAAAGCAAAGCCATTTTCGTAGAGCTTTTTACGTATACATACCATTCAAAACAAGTTAAAAAGGGACATAGTCTATACATGCCAAAGATTTCAAAAGGATTACAACTTATAAGATACCAAAGCTTAATGATAGTGAGATGATCTTTGACGTGGATTCCCGATCTCAAGCCTCGACTTCAAAAAGAATCTATAAAACAATAAAATAAACACCCCAAGTAAGCTAATATAGCTTAGTAAGTTTTAAGCTTTTAACAAGCATCTAAGTTTTATCAAGATCAAATAATTTATAACATTTCAAATCTCTTGGCCGAATAATCACATTTTCTAAGATAGACTTCATAAGAACATTATAAATATATATAAGTATGTATAAGCTCTTATACCCGTTTCACATTAGTAAGTTAAATAACATTTATCACTTTTACTTACCAAATCTCTACCAACAATTCAACCACCATCCATTTTAAAATCTCATTAGCAATACCTCCCTTTAATACTTACCTCTCCAACCTTAACTTAACTAATTGTACATAGCATAATTTCACAATTGAATATTATTTATCAAACTTAATATTACGAGCCATCAGATAATAATAAGCCTGTACCCTCGTTACGAGGAATTTAGTAACGTATCACACATATAGTGCCGTTACTTTAATAATTTGCACACACAGTGCTAAGTTTCAGTAACGTATCGCACACATAGTACCATTACATTAATAATTCGCACACACAGTGCTTAGTTTCCATAATGTATCGCACACATAGTGCCGTTACTTTAATAATTCGCACACACAGTGTTTTTCATAACCTGTCGATCATTTAATTCCATACATACATATACAAGATTCAATCCACCAATTCATATGTGATTACATACACCTAGATATAACCTTACTATTTTATTTAAATCTATAACACATTCGGCCACACTATTTTCAAACATCTAACCTTTCCTTAACAAAGGTATTCATAACTTTGCTTAACATCTCTTGTACCTAATCTCATCATTAACATAAAATATCCAATTCATTTCACGAAATTAAATAAAATCTTTAAACAATCCCACATTCGATCAATTTATGCCAAATATATATATACATTCGGCAATGCATCAACTAACATAGTTACTACCACTTGATTAAAGATTATATTATAATTTAAAATTCAATTTAACCCAATACTTAAAACTTACCTCGGAAAATTGACGAATTAAACTTCTAGCTATTCATTTAACTTAGCTTTTCCCCGATCCAATCTCGTTTCCTTTTGTTCTTGATCTAGTTAAGATCAAATTAAACTCATTTAGATACATTTCCATTCAATTTACTTCAAGATACTTAATAATGCAAATTACCATTTTTACCCCAACATTTACAAAGTTTACAATTCAGTCCCTATATCTCAAAACACAAAATATCAATAATTTAACCTCATTTATGAAGGGCCGAATGTTCATAGCCGCTTTTTCAATTCTTTTCTTCCATTTATTTGCTACTTGGTACATTCAAAAAATTTCTTTTTATTAATACATCCTTATACTAAACTCTATCCAAAACTCTAAAGAAATTCTTGTTAATCTTGCATGCTCATTTCATATTCTACAATTAATCACACAAACACTAAGTTTTCATCCATGGTAACTTTCGAATTTCACAACCAATTCAAGAATTTGAGTATGGGTTAGCTAATTTACATGACAATAACCTCAAAAATATCAAAAATAACAAAAACTAAGTTAAATTACTCACCTTAATGAAGCATGCATATGCCGAAATGGTTGAGAGCCTAACACTTCTCTTCTTTCTTTATTTTTGATCAAAAGAGTGGAAGAAGATGATCATGAACTTCTTTTATGTTTTATTATTATAATGTTATTATAAAATATACATATATATTATTATAATCCTTATTTAATAAGAAAACAAACTATAAAATACTTAATTAAAGCTTAGTGCCGTCCACTACTATAGGAAATGGGATATTTGTCCTTTAAGGACTCATCATTAAGAAGCCACTCTCTAATTGGTACTATCACCATTAACCATTAAATTTCCATTTTATGCAATTACATCCTTTTTATAAAATTAAGCACACAAATACAAAAAATTTTATACGAACTTACACACATGCTAATTCACCCACAATTAACTCAGAAAATAATACTTAAAGAAAATTTTTCAACTCGGATTCGTGGTCCCGAAACCACCATTCCGATTAGGGTCATAATCGGGCTGTTACAACTCTCCCCCCTTAAAGGATTTTCGTCCCCGAAAATCTTACCAATGAATAAGTGTGGATAGCGTTATTTCATTGATTCCTCGGTTTCCCAAGTTGCTTCCTCAACCCCGTGCTTATGCCACATAACTTTAACTAACGAGATTTTCTTGTTTCGCAACTCTTTCACTTCACGAGCTAAGATGTGAATCGGTTCTTCCTTATAAGTCATATCAGGCTGAATTTCCACCTCAGATGGACTGATCACATGAGAAGGATCGGATCTATATCGTCGGAGCATTGACACGTGGAAAACATTATGAATCTTGTCTAACTCATACGGCAATCTCAATCTGTACGCAACCAGCCCGATATGCTCAATAACTTCATATGGCCGAATAAACCTTGGACTCAGTTTTCCTTTACGACCAAATCTGAGTATCTTTTTCCTCGGCGATACTTTCAAGAACACTCGATCACCCACCTGAAACTCTATATCTTTTCGTTTCAGATCCGCGTACGACTTTTGACGATCCGATGCGGCTTTCAAACTTTCTCGGATTACTTTAACTTTCTGTTCTGTCTCCCTGATTAAATCAACCCCGTGTATCTTTCCTTCACTTAGCTCGGTCCAATATAAAGGTGTACGACATTTACAACCGTATAAAGCTTCATAAGGGGCCATTTTGATACTTGATTGAAAACTGTTGTTATACGCAAATTCAATTAAAGGTAAGTATCGTTCCCATGTACCCTCAAACTCAAGAACACAACATCTCAACATATCCTCGAGTATTTGAATAACACGCTCAGATTGACCATCCGACTGAGGGTGAAAAGCTTTACTAAAGTGTAACTTGGTACCCGAACCATCCTGCAGTTTCTTACAAAACCGTGATGTGAACCTCGGATCCCTATCCGATACAATAGAAATAGGTACTCCGTGTAACCGTACGATCTGCGATAAGTACAACTCAGCCAACTTATCATGTGGGAAATCCGTACGTACCGGAATAAAATGAGTCGATTTCGTCAATCTATCAACAATAACCCAGATTGAATCTTTCTTACTTGGCGTCAAAGGCAAACCTGATACAAAGTCCATAGTGACTCTATCCCACTTCCACTCAGGTATCATAATCAGCTGAAGAAGTCCCGATGGCACTTGATGCTCAGCTTTCACTTGTTGGCACACCAAACACTTCGACACATAGTCTGAGATATCTCATTTCATACCGTGCCACCAATAATGCTGTTTCAGATCGTTATACATTTTCGTGCTACCCGGATGAATCGATAGTCTACTACTATGAGCTTGATCACAAATCATTCAAATCAATTCAGGGTTCTTCGGTACACAGATCCGATTCTTAAATCGTAAACATCATTCAGCATCAATCTAAAAGTCTGAATCTGCACACGATTCACAATGACCTTTCTTTGCTTTCAAATCATCATCAACCTCTTGGGCTTCTCGAATCCGTTGTTCGAACAATGGTCTCACTTTCAACTCAGCAACAAGCGCACCATCTTCAGTCAAAGCTATATCCGCATTCATTGCGCGTAGAGAAAATAGCGACTTTCTGCTAAGTGCATCTGCAACCACATTAGCCTTTCCCGGGTGATAATCAATCACATACGCAAGATAAGCTTCGCAACCCTTTCTCAAATACTACCGAGCCAACATCGAAGATATCACAGTAGGTAGTCTATTCAAATTCGCAGACTCTATTCGAACGATCTCGTTATTGTGGCATCTCAAATCAATAGTCTTTCTTCTGCAATTCACTACCGCATCGTAAACGGTCAACCAATCCATACCGAGAATAATGTCAAACTCATCAAAAGGTAATAGCATCAGATCCGCTGGAAAACACATGTCTCGAATCATCAAAGGGCAGTCCTTGCACACTTTATCCACTAATACACATCGACCCAGGGGGTTCGAAACCCGAATCACAAACCCAGTAGACTCAACAGGTAGAGTCTTGCTGGATACTAAGTTTTCACACACATACGAATGAGTTGAACCGGGATCAATCAGGGCAATAACACTAGTATCAAAGAGAGTGAAAATACCGATAATGACATCGGGAGATGAAGCCTCCTCTCTAGTACAGATAGTATAAGCTCTAGCCAGTGCACGGGCCTTTAATCGAATAGCCGCATCTGAAACCCCCCTCTGAGCACCACTCTTACCACCTACATTATGAGATGGCCTACCTCTAACTACAGTGTTGCTCGGTCTCGCATTCTGAACCATAACCTTATCAGCGGTCTTTGGGCAATCTAGAACAAAATGATCCTGCGAACCACACTTGTAACAAGTGCGATTATTAGATTTACCCCAACACTTGCCAAAATGCCGTCTACTGCACTGTTGACACTCAAGCCTATTCGGCCGGGTATTGCCAACACTAGCCACTGATGTAGCCCGAGAACTCACTGGTGGTCGTTCTCGCATAGAGATCCCTGTGTTAGGTTTGGATCGGCTACCATCATTCTTGAACTTCTTCATTGCCATTTGCGAAAATTTACTCACAGATCTCTTTCAGAAGTCTTTAGCTTCAGTCTCGGCCTTTCTCTTCTCTTTCCCTAGCTCATCGGCTTTACAAGCTCGTTCGAAAAGTACTACGAACTCGTTTATTTCAAGGATGCCAACTAGAAGTTTAATATCTTCGTTTAGGCCATCTTCACATCTCCGGCACATAATAGCCTCTGATGAAACACATTCACGAGCGTAGCGACTAAGTCGCAAAAAACTTGCACTCATATTCTGATACAATCATAAGATCCTGTTTAAGCTCAAGAAATTCTTTGCGCTTAGAGTCTATAAAGCGCTGGCTTATATACTTTTTACGAAATTTCTTCTGAAAGAAGTCCCAAGTAATCCTCTCTTTCGGAACAACTGACACGAGTGTATTCCACCAATAATAAGCAGAATCCCGTAATAATGATATGGCACACTTCAGACATTCATCAGGTGTGCAGGACAGCTCGTCAAGAACACGAACAGTATTATCGAGCCAAAATTCAGCTCGATCTGCATCGTCATCATCCTCAGCTCTAAATTCTTGAGCTCCGTGCTTTCTAATGCGATCAAACAGAGGCTTGCTTACTTTCTCAGGATTCACTATTGGGGGTACCACCGGTACTACAGGAGGAATGTTCAGATTCAGGGGTGGTTGAACAGCCGGATTGGGTTGTATGTATTGACCGAACCAGTCATTCATCATACTATAGAAGGCTTGTCTCGCCCCCTCATCAGGATTACTCGTAGCCGGTCGAGATTCCTCTGGCGCAGTCCCTGGCGCGGGAGCAGGCGCCACGGTCTTGACATCGTCAGCTAAAGCTCGTTCAGGATCAGGATCCATTTACTATATAAGAAAAATAAACACATTTCACCGTCAAAAGTCATCACACTATCACATTATAATTTCTTTGGAATGTATAGCTAGACTCACATACGCTACGTTAGTCCGAGAACCGACTAAACTGTAGCTCTGATACCAATCAAATGTAACACCCCTAACCCGTATCCGTCACCGGATTAGGGTTACGGGTACTACTAAACCAACACAAGTCATTTCATACCATCAGCATTAATACTAGGTAAAATGCATTCCACTTTATATTATCACTAATAAAATGTATAATCCATTAAATCTCAAATTATCAACATGCATATCATGCAAAAATTTTAATACACATTACTAGATATCTAATTACATCCAATAAACAAGTCACTACTCATGTAGTCATGTACAAAGCAATGATTTAATAATTATATGGCACTCAACCATTTAATAAATCTATATAACTATATACATCATAAAAATACCTTACCTATTTATTACGTCACCGATTAGACCACATGTATCCCATAGCCAAACATTCAACATTCCCTATTTAGGTAATTTAAAATTGAAACAAAATTTAGACATTACCGTATGTCTACAATTAATGCACGTAAATTTTACTCTCTACTATATCACCTATAGTATGCATATGCATAAATTTCAATTCATATCATTTACTACCGATCACCTTGACACACTCAATTAGACATAACGAACAAATCATTAACATCTCAATGAAATATTTATATATATATACATATACCCTATTCAATCTATTATTAAAATCTCAAATAGTACATGCATAAATCAAAATCGAATATCCACACCATTAACACCATGAATAACAGTTCATATCATACACATACGAATAGCATAATATTAAATAAACTTTAATAATAAGCTTACGTTAATTTCAGACATGACCAAACTATACTTATACACAAAAGCAAAGCCATTTTTGCATAGCTTTTTACGTATACATACCATTCAAAACAAGTTAAAAAGGGACATAGTCTATACATGCCAAAGATTTCAAAAGGATTACAACTTATAAGATACCAAAGCTTAATGATAGCGCGATGATCTTTGACGTAGATTCCCGATCTCAAGCCTCGACTTCAAAAAGAATCTATAAAACAATAAAATAAACACCCCAAGTAAGCTAATATAGCTTAGTAAGTTTTAAGCATTTAACAAACATCTAAGTTTTATCAAGATCAAATAATTTATAACATTTCAAATCTCTTGGCCGAATAATCACATTTTCTAAGATAGACTTCATAAGAACATTATAAATATATATAAGTATGTATAAGCTCTTATACCCGTTTCACATTAGTAAGTTAAATAACATTTATCACTTTTACTTACCAAATCTCTACCAACAATTCAACCACCATCCATTTTAAAATCTCATTAGCAATACCTCCCTTTAATACGTACCTCTCCAACCTTAACTTAACTAATTGTACATAGCATAATTTCACATTTGAATATTATTTATCAACCTTATTATTTCGAGCCATCATATAATAATAAGCCTGTACCCTCATTACAAGGAATTTAGTAACGTATCGCACACATAGTGCCGTTACTTTAATAGTTTGCACACACAGTGCTAAGTTTCAGTAACGTATCGCACACATAGTGCCGTTACTTTAATAATTCGCACACACAATGCTTAGTTTTCGTAACGTATCGCACACATAGTGACGTTACTTTAATAATTCGCACACACAGTGTTTTTAATAACCTGTCGATCATTTAATTCCATACATACATATACAAGATTCAATCCACCAATTCATATGTGATTACATACACCTAGATATAACCTTACTATTTTATTTAAATCTATAACACATTCGGCCACACTATTTTCAAACATCTAACCTTTCCTTAACAAAGGTATTCATAACTTTGCCTAACATCTCTTGTACCTAATCTCATCATTAACATAAAATATCAAATTCATTTCACGAAATTAAATAAAATCTTTAAACAATCCCACATTCGATCAATTTATGCCAAATATATATATATACATTCGGTAATGCATCAACTAACATAGTTACTACCACTTGATTAAAGATTATATTATAATTTAAAATTCAATTTAACCCAATACTTAAAACTTACCTCAGAAAATTGACGAATTAAACTTCTGGCTATTCGTTTAACTTAGCTTTTCCCCGATCCAATCTCGTTTCCTTTTGTTCTTGATCTAGTTAAGATCAAATTAAACTCATTTAGATACATTTCCATTCAATTTACTTCAAGATACTTAATAATGCAAATTACCATTTTTACCCCAACATTTACAAAGTTTACAATTCAGTCGTTATATCTCAAAACACAAAATATCAATAATTTAACCTCATTTATGAAGGGCCGAATGTTCATAGCCCCTTTTTCAATTCGTTTCTTCCATTTATTTGCTACTTGGTACATTCAAAAATTTTATTTTTATTAATACATCCTTATACTAAACTCTATCCAAAACTCTAAAGAAATTCTTGTTAATCTTGCATGCTCATTTCATATTCTACAATTAATCACACAAACACTAAGTTTTCATCCATGGTAACTTTCGAATTTCACAACCAATTCAAGAATTTGAGTATGGGTTAGCTAATTTACATGACAATAACCTCAAAAATATCAAAAATAACAAAAACTAAGTTAAATTACTCACCTTAATGAAGCATGCATATGCCGAAATGGTTGAGAGCCTAACACTTCTCTTCTTTCTTTATTTTCAGTCAAAAGAGTGGAAGAAGATGATCATGCACTTCTTTTATGTTTTATTATTATAATGTTATTATAAAATATACATATATATTATTATAATCCTTATTTAATAAGAAAACAAACTATAAAATACTTAATTAAAGCTTAGTGTCGTCCACTACTATAGGAAATGGGATATTTGTCCTTTAAGGACTCATCATTAAGAAGCCACTCTCTAATTGGCACTATCACCATTAACCATTAAATTTCCATTTTATGCAATTACATCCTTTTTATAAAATTAAGCACACAAACACAAAAATTTTTATACGAACTTACACACATGCTAATTCACACACAATTAACTCAGAAAATAATACTTAAAGAAAATTTTTCAACTCGGATTTGTGGTCCCGAAACCACCATTCCGATTAGGGTCGTAATCGGCCTGTTACAAAAAGCTTTTAGAATCTCAAATTTTTCAACTTTTGCAATTTAGTCCTAGTGGACCATTCAATGACAATTTCATAAAATTTCTACATGAAACTTTCATATTATCATGCAAACATATCTTAAACCTCAATACTCATTTTACCACTTCGGATTTGTGGTCTCGTACCACTGTTCCGACTAGGCCCTAAATCAGGATGTTACACATCTCTTCGTTTTTCACCCTGATAACTCCCCAATCCTTTTCCTAAATTTTCTCTTCTGATCACTCTCCTTAGAGTCCATCACCACACCACTTCCAACCTTCTAGAAGGCCAAAATTAAACTCCTAAAACAAAATACTAAGCTAGGATTTGAACCTAGGATCTCATTGCTAGCCCATAACGCCACCTTCCTATACCCTAAGTGGCGTCACTTAGCCACTCCACCACAAGGCTCTTTGATGCCATTTTTCCCTATTTTTATCTAAAAGCCCAACTACTCACCACCCTGGTTCCTTTAATAATTAATTACAAATTCCTTCTCGTCAAAGTTTGAACCCAGCACTTCTCTAACACCCCTAGAAACTCCAAGTTTATTAAACCCTTAAAGCCAACATGTCATTTGTCATTTTCTTGCTTTAAAAAAAATTATGAGACCCAAAGCCCAAAGCCTAAAGCCCAATTCATCTAGGCCCAAAATTTGGGGCGTTACAATTCTACCCCCTTAAAGAAATTTCGTCCTCGAAATTTCCAATTAACTATTAATCGCACCGCTCAAGTCACACCACTATGCTTTCGCTGCGCACTCTGATTTTAATAACACTAACACACTTTAGCTCTAATGTTTTATGATAGTATTAAGTAAAGAAGTTGTTTTCGTAAATCCTCTACAGTTTCAAGTTCCTAGGGGCTTTAGTTTCACTCTAACTAAAAAGCTTTAGTATAATCGTCTAAAGTAGCCCACTAACTATCTACAGTATATCAAGTTAAACAAGCTTAATAATAAGAGAACTTACTTGGTTCGACGTCGGAGACTCGGTGCGCCACATCACAAGAATTTCCAAAATATTTCGATCCAATCCAAAATAGTTATTTTTTTAAACCCAAGTAATAAGGCCCATTTCACAGCCCGAGTTTTCCAATCGGGCTCTGATACCACTAAATGTAACTACCCAAACCCGGCCTAGAAGTTAGGTGTAACATCCCCAAACCCGGCCCATTCACTACGACCGAATCTGGTTATGTTAGTGCGGAAAAGACGGTGGAAAATCTATTTAACTTAGAAAAATTTAGTAAAACTTGCTACCTTTTGAAAAATCCATGTTTATTTAAACTTATGAGTAAAACTTTGTTATTAAAATATACTCATTCTAAAAGTTTAATATATACAAGCCAAATTGAATGAGTAGGTTAGAAAAATATAATCATCTTCACATAGTGTTTCAAATTCCTCAAACCATAATAAATACTAATAAAATAATAACTAAAATAAATAAGAGTCAAAAGGCCTTTATTACATATTTTATTTAAAACAAAATACTTAAAGTAAGCCTATAACGTTTAAACTCTTCTTTCTGCATGGGCCACCATGTGTCCTCTCCGAACCCGATCCAACTACGCGTCACCTGAAATGGTTAATGAAAAGAGTGAGTCCACTGACTCAGTGCATAACCACAACACATATTTCCATCCGTATGGGCTTGGCCCATACCCACACAGCCATCGAAACAAATCATGCAAGAATGCATCTCAGCCCAACCTACTATCCAACTGTGACACCAACCTTATCAGACTCCCTGCCTAAGGCCGTGGCTAACCCACCACTGATCCCATCGTGATCCATAAATCTTTACCTCGGCAACTCACTGCTCAAGGTCGTGGCTGAGCCACCGATCAACCAATCGTGATCCCGATATCAAAATCTGTCTACGGTGACGCACATAGCCATCAACCGCCGAGATGGGCACCGAGCCACACCTCCCTTGAGGTAGCACAAAGCTAGCCTTCAAGCGCTAATGTAGCCTGAGCTATCATTAGACCACGTACATCCTGTGTACACTTCTTCCTTCTTCAATCCAATCCCATGCCCATGTGTCAATAAATCATGCAAGAATATCATATAGAATGAGTATTTATCACTTATCACTACCACATTGTACATATATAAATGTATATCAAGATTAACTTACCATCACCAGTTACTCATCACTTATGCCATTATAAACGGCTATTACACATAATACACATATAAACATGTTAGCAAACCAAACCACAGAAATAGTGCGATGATTACGCACCTAAATGATACCAAAACCCGAAACGCTACTTCTGCTTCTCACTGCAGACTAACGAACTTACAAAAGGTTCCCAAATGATAGGCTCTTCTCCCCTACAATCGGCCTTGGCATGAAAACAATGAACACTTAGGCCATTCGGCCAAGACAAAACTATAGCACAAAGAAAACTAACACACCCTTACCTTGCTAACCACTACCCTTTGCTCTAACAAGAATCCACCACCACCAGGAAGTTCGGCTCAGGGACTTGCAACAAAAGTGGAGTAAGAGAATAAATGGTGATTCGGCAATGACTCTAAAATGGTGTTGAGATATTCGGCAATGGCAGGCTTTTAAGGGTGATTTCAGTTTGAAGCAAGGTCAAAGAAAAGGGGTGAAGGGAGAGGGGAAAAATGGATAAGCCAACTTCCGGCTTTGGCTACAACAAAATGAAAGGAAAAGAAAGGGTGTTCTTGACTTATTTTCGGCAAGAGACTAAGGGAAAATAAAATAGAAGAAGCAAGAACTTTTAG
This sequence comes from Gossypium sturtianum, assembly GCA_025698515.1. NCBI lineage: Eukaryota > Viridiplantae > Streptophyta > Magnoliopsida > Malvales > Malvaceae > Gossypium > Gossypium sturtianum. The sequence goes on along the minus strand of CM046949.1, from coordinate 53,029,724 downwards.
TGAGGGAGAAAGCAAATGGTGAATGAACAATGAGCACCTCCCCCCCCCCTATTTATACTATTCGGCCAAGCTCCAAGCTCCCCAAAAAAAAAAATCCTAAAATCTCTCCTAAAACACCTCCCTTCCATCCATTCAAAATAATTTGAATGGGTCAAACTTACCTAGCCAAATTTAAAAAGAGAAGACCAAGTCTTCCTCCACCTTTCAAGCCTCCCAAAACCGTCCAATACCCCTCCTTCATGACCTTGAAAAAAACAACCCACAATGCCATCCTTGCAACTCGAACACTGGCCCCCTTCCCCTTCAAGTGGCGTCACTTCTCCATGCTCTAAGTGGCGCCTCCTTGCCACTCTGCCACACCAATCTTTGTGCCAAAACCCCACCAAAAATTCTCTTAAGGCCCTCTCCATCCAAACTCCCCCTTTTAGCCCCTAAAACTAAAAATTTACCAAAGCAATCTACCACCACCTAGGGTTCTCAGGACCCCTAAAACTTACCCAAACACACACTGAAGTGTGCCAACACCCGAGCTAAGCACCAAAAATCTAACCCCTAAAACCAGGGTGTTACAATTCTACCCTCCTTAAAATAATTTCGTCCCCGAAATTACTTAGCTAACGAACATCTGTACAACCTATCTTACCACCTTCGCTTATGCTGCGCAACTCTGATCTTAAAGAGCTAACATACCTTCTAGGCACCGTTTCTAAGTTCATACTCAAGGTTCCAACTACTTTACGAGCAACAGATCAAACAATCACCAAAGCGAACAAAACAACAAAGAGTATTCCAGACTTAAGGAACTTACCAGTTGACCCATCAGGCACATCATTATCCTCTCTCGACGAATCGCATAAACTGACACTGGCCGCCTTGCCTCGGTGCCACCATTATCGCGGTCTCATCGCCACACGACCTTGGCGAAACCATTTCCTCTATGGTTCAAACCGCGACCCCTTTGTCGCCGCTTGCACCACCACCTCTGCCTGGTTGCACATAACCTTGGCCTTCTGCTCGAGTCCCATTCGGATTCTGGGGACAATCCTTAATCAGATGAGACTTGGACTTGCATCTGAAGCACTCTCGAACACGATTCCAGCATTCGCCAACATGGTACCTTCCACACTGCGCACACGGACGATCCGGATTCCTCTCGGTTGTCCTAACAATATGAACAGAGTCTCAACCCTCGGTCTCTTACGACCCCTCTCAACCACTACGGCGATCCAACATTTCTCTTATCACGGTTCCTTTCCTATTGAGCCTCTCGGCCTTCTTGACCTCCTCGGCTATTCGAGCTTTCTCCACTAAAACGGCGAAGTCTCTTTCCGATCACGGAGCAATCAAAACTCGCAACTCATCCCGTAGCCCATCTTCAAATCGACGCATCTCTCATAATCGGTTGCCACGATTCCCCGAGCATACCGGCTCAAACGCGAAACTTCGGCCGTTCACTCCGCTGTCGATTTGCTACCTTGCACCGGATTGAGGAACGCCTTCCTCTGAGCATCCACATAGCTCGCTCCGACATACTTCCCCTCGAACTTGATCTTAAAATAACCCCATCCACTCGATCTGCCGGTACTTACTTTCCTTAACCGTGAGCCACCACTGGTAGGCCTCATCTCGCAAAGAACGAAACAACACCCTTAAGCTTCTCCTCGCAGATTAAGTCTAAGTCGTCCATAATCCTTTCCACTGCCTCAAGCCAGTACTCCGCCACGTTCGGAGCTACCCCAGACACTCCTCTGAAGACCTCGGCTCCATTTGCCCTAAGCCTTTCGGGTACTGACTTCCGAGTCCCACTGCCCCCATTGGCTCCTGCCACTCGCTCAAGCACCCGCAGCATAGCCTGCGATACTGCGTCGTCTCCTCCAGTCTGATCCTGCTGTTCCACCTCAACAGCTGGTGGTGGCACATCGCTCTCTGACCCATGGCGAGACCCAACCAGTTCAGACACTGACATCCTGCCTCTACCCCGTCCACGAGTATTGCGACCACGCCCCCTAGAACTCATACCTAGCGCCTCGATTTAGTCTGTTTAAAAAGTTTTATGCATTAGAAATTCTTGTTTCACTGTTTTATCCACGAGAAATTTTATGCAATGAAGTTTCCGAGAGTAGTTCTTTCGAGCAATCAAGTTTCCTTCCCTACCCAGGGGTAATTTCGTCATTTTCCTACAGGGGTATTTTTGGTAATTTTGTAAATCGAGAAAACATCTTTCAAAATTAGATTTAGAGTTTACAAACCAAAGGGGTAAATTTTAGAAATTTTAAAACTAAGGGTTTTAAAACAGTGAGGCAAATCCCTTTCGGGTTTTAATAATTGGTTTAGCCTATGAACAAGTCCTCTTGGTTAAGGTGAACCGTAGCTACGCACTGGTAGGATTCCAAGCAAGAGGAGGTGAGTCACGAGGATCTGCTTAAGTACCGTGCTCTTCCTGATCCACTCCTAGACATGCGCACAATGGTTGCCACACCTTAACTCCCTCGGCGACTTAATCACGAGAGTTTGTTTAGTAACCTTAAGTCTTATGCATGTGTTTGAGTAGACTAGTCCTAGGTTCAATAGCCCTAATATTCTAATCTACGAGCCCAACTAAGCCCATAACAGATTCATAATAATACAAAGACTTCAAAAGTCCGGTACTTACTCGATGGACTTGGTCTGAGGTACAAAGTGCCATGCCAGACACTCAAGAACTTTTTGTAAAAGCCCATTTTTTATAAAAGCCCATTTTCAAAAAGCTGTTTGGGCCCAAAACCCTCAAAGCCGAGTTTTGAACCGGGCTCGATACCAAAACTGTAACATCCCCAAACCCGGCCCATTCACTACGACCGAATCTGGTTATGTTAGTGCGGAAAAGACGGTGGAAAATCTATTTAACTTAGAAAAATTTAGTAAAACTTGCTACCTTATGAAAAATCCATGTTTATTTAAACTTATGAGTAAAACTTTGTTATTAAAATATACTCATTCTAAAAGTTTAATATATACAAGCCAAATTGAATGAGTAGGTTAGAAAAATATAATCATCTTCACATAGTGTTTCAAATTCCTCAAACCATAATAAATACTAATAAAATAATAACTAAAATAAATAAGAGTCAAAAGGCCTTTATTACATATTCTATTTAAAACAAAATACTTAAAGTAAGCCTAAAACGTTTAAACTCTTCTTTCTGCATGGGCCACCATGTGTCCTCTCCGAACCCGATCCAACTACGCGTCACCTGAAATGGTTAATGAAAAGAGTGAGTCCACTGACTCAGTGCATAACCACAACACATATTTCCATCCGTATGGGCTTGGCCCATACCCACACAGCCATCGAAACAAATCATGCAAGAATGCATCTCAGCCCAACCTACTATCCAATCGTGACACCAACCTTAGCAGACTCCCTGCCTAAGGCCGTGGCTAACCCACCACTGATCCCATCGTGATCCATAAATCTTTACCTCGGCAACTCACTGCTCAAGGTCGTGGCTGAGCCACCGATCAACCAATCATGATCCCGATATCAAAATCCGTCTACGGTGACGCACATAGCCATCAACCGCCGAGATGGGCACCGAGCCACACCTCCTTGAGGTAGCACAAAGCTAGCCTTCAAGCGCTAATGTAGCTGAGCTATCATTAGACCACGTACATCCTGTGTACACTTCTTCCTTCTTCAATCCAATCCCATGCCCATGTGTCAATAAATCATGCAAGAATATCATATAGAATGAGTATTTATCACTTATCACTACCACATTGTACATATATAAATGTATATCAAGATTAACTTACCATCACCGCTACTCATCACTTATGCCATTATAAACGGCTATTACACATAATACACATATAAACATGTTAGCAAACCAAACCACGTAAATAGTGCGATGATTACGAACCTAAATGATACCAAAACCCGAAAACGCTATACGCTTCTTACACTGCAGACTAACGGACTTACAAATGGTTCCCAGCGATAGGCTCTTCTCCCCTACAATCGGCCTTGGCATCAATGAACACTTAGGCCATTCGGCCAAGACAAAAACTATAGCACAAAGAAAACTAACACACCCTTACCTTGCTAACCACTACCCTTTGCTCTAACAAGAATCCACCACCACCGGGAAGTTCGGCTCAGGGACTTGCAACAAAAGTGGAGTAAGAGAATAAATGGTGATTCGGCAATGACTCTAAAATGGTGTTGAGATATTCGGCAATGGCAGGCTTTTAAGGGTGATTTCAGTTTGAAGCAAGGTCAAAGAAAAGGGGTGAAGGGAGAGGGGAAAATGGATAAGCCAACTTCCCGCTTTGGCTACAACAAAATGAAAGGAAAAGAAAGGGTGTTCTTGACTTATTTTGGCAAGAGACTAAGGGAAAATAAAATAGAAGAAGCAAGAACTTTTAGTGAGGAGAAAGCAAATGATGAATGAACAATGAGCACCTCCCCCCCTATTTATACTATTCGGCCAAGCTCCAAGCTCCCAAAAAAAAAAACCTAAAATCTCTCCTAAAACACCTCCCTTCCATCCATTCAAAATAATTTGAATGGGTCAAACTTACCTAGCCAAATTTAAAAGAAAGACCAAGTCTTCCTCCACCTTTCAAGCCTCCCAAAACCGTCCAATACCCTCCTTCATGACGCCAAAAAAACAACCCACAATGCCATCCTTGCAACTCGAACACTGCCCCCTT